>JAWLRI010000907.1:2103257-2229693 GCA_034781795.1 Crypturellus tataupa | reverse complement strand
CTTTCTGTCTTTCTGTCTTTCTGTCTTTCTGTCTTTCTGTCTTTCTGTCTTTCTGTCTTTCTGTCTTTCTGTCTTTCTGTCTTTCGTCAGGTTTTAAAACCTTTTACTGCCTAAGATACAAAATTATCCATGAGGGTTAATTAAAAATTAAGCAGATGGCCATGCACTGCCCCACAAGTAGGCCTGAGATTTTCATAACTGAAGGTGTAATCACATAAAAAAGCTACAGAAATATTAACAGAATTTTAGGGACAACCAAAGTCCTGATAATATGTTTTTGAGGGAATATATTCAAATCTTAACACTGTCATATAAAACACTAGAAGCAAGTAAAGAAACTGCTTTATTATGGCAATAAAGAAACCTAAAAGAATGACTTGGAAGCCACAGGTCTGAATCGTGATGTTGGCATTAATGATAGAGGAAGACTGTGTTCCCTGTTTAATAGTGCAAGTGTCTAGGATGTGAAATGTTGTGCTAGCTGTATGTTTCACAGACAAGAGATTAATGGGACAACACAGTATGAAATATGAAGGACTGATGGAATCTGGTATGAGCACTTTGTAAAATTAGAAAGACTAAAAAAAGTTATCATGGTAGGTAAGATTCATCATAATTAAATGTAGAGCAAATGAGATGTTTGCAAAGCTTATTTCATTATATTGACCTTATTTTTATCATACACTACTTAAATGGGCTGTTGTAGTTTGGCATAGGGCATGTTTCAGCAAATGAGATTAAAGAAAAAGCTGCTGCTTTGAGACCTTGCTCAATGGAGAGTATATTAATGATATTGAATTCTTATGTATCATTTTATTCGTATATCTTGGTCCTCTGAGAAGAAAATAATTTTCTCTGCTTTACAGATTGTGAGGTGAAGGCAGAGACTTATCTTGCAGTGGTATATTGAAGAATATGAATTCAGCAGAACTGAACTGAAACTTCAGATCTCTTAAACTCCAGCTTCGCACACAAGAAGAAAGAAAAGGTACATATTTATGTGTTTTAAGTGGGTAAGTGTCATATGCAATAGTCTTTTTTAAAAAAAATAAGCAAACAAACAAACAAGACACACAAAATGAACTTTCATTCATGGCACTATATCTTTTTTTCTTCATCTTGATGGCATTAATTATATTAGTACAATTAACTACTAGTACTATAGCTATTAGTACAAATTTTAATTAGCTAATTCCATTGAGATTGGTAGGAGTCTTTAGAGGGCTGTTGGCAAAGAGTCAAGTAAACCTCCTCCTCCTATTTTGTCATTATTATAATTACTCTTTGTTTGGGTAGTGTCTGCAATGTTCTGGGCAATTTCCCAACATAAAAGAAGGCAATATTTCCTTCCGTAAGAGGTTACATGATTAAAAAAACAGACAAAAAGATGAAAAGTAGAAAAGGTCAAAATAGAAACCATTAGTGTTTTAGCATCTTGTCACTTATTATTAAGTTTATTAAGTCACTGAGTAATGTCCAAGAATGACAATCCTTAATCAAGCTGTTTTTAACAATGTAACTTGTTTGTGTGCAGATGACTATAGCCCATTCCCCAAAAAGTCACTTTTCACTGTCTGTGGTTTTGAGAGAGTAACTTGCAAAGCTGACAGTTTAGGATGATGTTTTTAAAGTGGTAATGAATGGATGCTAATTAAAAATGCAAATTGATGTACAGTGGTAAAACTATGCATATATGTGGATTATAGGTTAATAATCAGATTCATAATAAAACTACAAAAGAGTAATGCATTAATAATTCCTGAATATTAGAAGCCTTTAAGTTACCAGTTCAAAAGGAGTTTTGTAAGCATCAACCAAATCAACTTTTGATTGTTTTCACATGTGTTATATTAAGGACATTTGCTTGTCTTAATTTCTATGTCAGTCTTATGAAAATCGTAACTGCAACTCAAATCCTATTAGCAGCTTTTATGGATGCCATCATCTGACTGTTGACTTGATGTGGAGAGTTAGAAATTCTAATGCTTCTGGGGAGAATTTAATGCTTTGAGGGAAATTCCACTTGTGTATGTACCTGATCAGATGGGTTAGTATTCTTAGCACTACATTTCGATCAAAAACTTGTGTGTTTATAAAAGATAATTGCCAGAACAGGGCCAGTAAAGTACAGTGGACTTTGGAAATTAAGAAATTGGGCAAGTATTTTGATATTATTGATTTTATATATATGTGGGATAATGTTAATTATTCACTGTTAATACTGTATGCATATACATTTTCCCTGTGTAGGGATATCTAGCCCTCCGGGATGTGTATGAACTGGGGTCCTGGCACATTCTAGTACAAACTGTTTAGCTGCATTTCAGAAATTTGTTAACAGTCAAAGAGAACAAACCTTCACCTGTCTCTCTCTTTATGCACACCTTGCACACTCTGATTAGAGTAGAATTTCTATCCTTTATTACAAGCTTCTTTGTAACTGTAAAATGCAAATAGCTCTTTTTCCTTACTTTCTGAGGACTACTTTTACAGATATTGTTGAAACTTGTCTGTTAATCTTTCAGGCTGATCACTAACTGGGTTAAAGACACCAGAGTGAATTGCACCTTTGGTATCTATTGCTTATGCTTGGAGTACATTTGCTGTGAAACAGCTCTTGCAAATCACATATTTAAAAAATTTTATACCTGGTCAGATTGTGGTAGGCTTTTAGTAGAAGATGAATGCTTTAGCCACATGACACAAAATATTGACAAGTTTGAAAATATACTTTTTTCTATTTCAAAAGTATTCAGAAAGATCAACTGAACTAATTTTGTACCAGTAGGTTCTCAGATGGATTAGGTAGTATCTGCTTTCCTTTATCTGGTATAAAACCATGATAAAACTGATAGGCAAAAATGACCTCTGAGTGTGTACTCTGGTTAAAGCAATAGCAATATATATGCCCAAGTTTGATCCACATCAGACTAATTCTGCTGGATCATCTGGTATTAATGATAGGCATACCTGGCCTATGATAAAACCAAGGTAATGCTTATAGACTTTATGAAACTACAAGAGCGCAGCTACAGCAAATTTGGGATACTTGATTTTTAAAAAATTTAAAGGTATTTTAAAAGTTTTAAAGGTATTTTTAATAACCTTAATTGTTAATGCAATGGTTTCAAATCATATTTTCTGTTTGATATTTAATGTAAACATTAAACTTCATCATGATATTACAAGCTAGAGAAACCTATTTTTTTCAACATCATTGCATTGTTTTATCTTTATCTACCGCAGAGGAACACATTTTTTCTTGTTACTACACACATTAGAGAGATAAAACCAGAAACAGCAAGAAATAAACACCAGAAAGGAACAGTTTGTTTAGTATCACAATACCACACAGATAAAATCTAACAAGCAAGAAAGACTGGAAAAGGGGAAAGAAGATCTTTCTAATTGTTTGATAAACAGAGTTAGTGAAAAATATAATTGAAACATTTAAAAAAGCTTTAATTTTTATTCATTTTTAATCTTACATTGGTATTTTGCAAGTAAGAAAAGTGACAGGAAAAACTACAACATTTTAGTCATGATTTTTCCGTTGAATTATATTTCTCATAAACTAAGTATTTGTAGATGCTAAATCCATTTCCTAAAATAGGTACTTAGCTTAGATTTGTGTTACTGTAAATTGACAATTCATTTCTTCTGTTTAGATGAAGGGGATTTTGTGTGTGTTCTTTTGTTTTTTGTTTTTCCTTCTCTTCCCAATGCAGTAAAAATTACACTGTCAAAATGTGACTTGCCCAGTTAATAAATTTGGCTACTTTTTTTTTTTCTTTTGAGTTTACTCTGAGCTTTCACAATCTATGTATGCCAGGGTTAGCTGTAGATTGTCATTGTAAGCGGTGTTTCCAATGGTGCAGAAGCCAGCTGAAAATTAAGTATTTTTAGTGTTAGTTTTCAGTAGGATCAGTGAGCTGATCTTGTTTATCCTTTGTCTGTATGATCGCTAGAGCCCACACAAGGGAAGTGATGGGAACACACAGCTGGAGATAAAAGGAAGGTTGGATTGCTCTTTTCAGGAGCAGTGCAGTCTTAGATCAGTTTAAATTGACTGTGAAATCTCACTTTGAGTATAGAGAGGGATTTGCTGATTTACAGAGCAGGAACATTTGCATTAATGTCTGATTTCTGCCTTACATAGGGATAATTTAGAGTAATTTTATTGAAGCAAGAATATATAGAAGAGTAGAGAAGTTCTAGGAATATTTAAAAAAATAGGAAAATCACTCTACCAACTGTAAGAAACAGGGTAATTTGTTCAGTGATATATGAAACTGCTTTTTGCTTCTTTTATTTCAGCCCTTATATAAAGGCTTTCCATTTATGCCCAGACTGCAAATTGCGTTTGTCCTCGGAACACACAATATTCTCATTTAGCTTTGCTCATGGTATTTCCACAGCTCCCTGACATTCATGCACGGGATGATGAGAGCAAGGTGGATTTTTTTTGTTTGATGCTTCTCAGTACCTTGCTCTTACTTGGAAGTACAAAGTGCAGAGCAAGGCTTAAGAAGGACCCGGGCTTCAGGAGGATGAAACTTCTGAAGCTCTGCTGATTTAAAGAGAGCTAAGGCGTTTTCCAATAGCTGAGCACTAGCCTAAGTTGTACAGAGATGTCTGAAGAGAGGCAGTTCTGGGTGAATATGGCTGTTACTGATCCTTGGTGCATAACTTGGCCCACGAAAGTTTCCACAGTGTATGTCATGTAATTGTGTAATGACTTAGCTACAAAAACTGTCTCAAGTTCTGTGAAATGTTCTTCTAGCTTAATTTCTTTATCCTCTAGGAATTTTATTCATAGTGTTAAAGCTGAAATGCAAATGTTTGGCAGCAGTTGAGGTGCATGGTGCTTCTTAGAGGTCTTCCATAGAGGCTCTGGAGGTGGCACAAGTGATTCCCTTTCTTCTGGTCCAGGTCATTCTCACTGCAGGAGCAATCCCAACCTGTGCTGCTCTTCTGCCAGCTCCCCTGCTTTGCCCAAGACTTTGGGCAGTTGTGGTCATGTCAGAGCATCCTGGGGCAACGTTTTGCAGGGGATAATGCTGGTGGCCAGACATACTGTTTGCATAGCCCCTCCTGGTCTCTCGGGGCATTAAGAATCTGTTAAGTTGCAGTTGCAAAGCATACTTTGGGCAATATTTACCTGAAGAAAAACAAATCTGGCAGGAGTTTCTTTGAGTCTTAAGCTAAATTTCCAACAGAAGGATATTTTGCAAACTACCTCTTAATTTTGCCGTCTCATGCTTCTTTGAAGGAGGTCTGTTTTCAGAGTAATCTTTTTGTGTAAAACTAAATGCATATTAATTATATCAATTAAGTGTGCCATGTCACAGGCCTGTTTGGTCTGTCAACGGCTAATGATACAACTGTTTCTAGGGGAGTTAGTAAATGGATGAGCTCCTTGGACGCTAAAGTTGAATGTTAAATTAAACAGTCGAGTTCTTACTGCAATATTGACTTTCTTATTTAAACTCAGTGTTGGAAGCACGATTTATGATGTTTTAATTGGAGGCTTCACATATCTGAAATAAAGCTGTGCTTTATTTTGGAGGAGATTTTGTGCAAAACTGATATTTTGTGTGCCCGTCTAGCTTGAGTAGCCTGAGCTTTTTTGCCTTCAGAAGAGCAACAACACTCGAGTGAGAGCTTTGCTGTCACCTCCTTGTGTCTCCTTTTGTTTATCTGACACCTTTGTGAGACATTTGGGATCCTCTGGCTCAATATAAAACATTTGCTTGGCAGGATAGGCCTCCGTTTCCTTTGATAGATAGAAAACGTGAGAGAAAGAGCTGCTGGACATGTCTAATTGTGTCCCATTCTCCTGGGAAGGGTTTAGCTCCCTTGATTTAGTAACTCATAAAAATTATTCTGCTTACCTGTGCAAGAGCAACTGCAACCTCAGACCATGGAAAGCACTTCAGTGTCAAATTAGAAGAAAATCATGTATTGCTGTTGTTCAGTACCTAGTATCTCCCATTCCTGGTAGTCTTTCTGCTTTCTGAATGCTTTACATTGGGATTTGAAGCTAGTGTGAAGTGTGTTTTATGCCATAAATATGCCTAGCAACAGTACAGTCCAAATAATGCTGTTGCAAATACAGCAGCACAAGTGAGAGCTTTGCAATCGTCTCTAGTTTAAAAAAATAATTTGTGGAGTTGTACCACATTTCATTTTGGGGAAGCATGCCAAGAGAAAATAAAGAAGAATATTTGATAATAGAAAATTCAACAGTGCTTTCATGCACTTGGATGTTCATTTGTTTTATGTAAAGGGAAAGGTTGGACGAAGCTGCTCAGTTGACTGCTAGGTATAATCAGGTTGCATTTTCTTCATGATATAGATAGATGCATGCTTAAAACTTTCATTGCTGTTCAGTGCATGGAAAGGTGTCTATTCCTGTAACAAGTGAAATGACTGCAGACCTCTGAAACAACTTAAATACCAAATACTTGTGGACTGCTATCTGTGTGCCTACCAGTACTGAGCAAGGAGCCTTTGCAGGGTAATGTTGCTCTAACAGCTACTTTAGAGTCGCATGTCCTACACACTTTGTAGAGCTCTAGGATTACAAATGCGAGATTAGAAAATGCTGAAAAATATAGAAAAACAAGATTAGAATTCCTAATTTAACTAATGATAAGCTTTTAAAACTTTTTTTTTTTTTTGAAGTAATGTTTAGTTACTCTATCATTGCAGTTAGAGGATGAGGTCTCTTCTCACTAGTAATATTTTTTTTCTTCCTAAGAATTTCTAATATCTTTGTGCAAAGTTATGTAAGACATAGAACATTCTGTGTCAATTATCACTGATATGATCTGGAGCACAGAAAAGGTACATTTGACTGATTTTGCAAACCCTCGCTTTGTAAAGGAAAGAAGAGATGTGTTTGAGGAGAGGAATGAGCAAATTGAAATTGCAACTTCAGGAAGCAGGGCTGCAACTTCAATTTGTTTCCTCACTCAAGTAATTTAAGCTGTGTCACAATGCAGTTGCAAAATAGAAATGCGTCAAACATTAGTAAAAATAAAGCTAGCATTAAATCCATTTATCCATTTTGCCAATTCATTTCCTTTTTTCTTTTTTTAAAGGATTTATATTCTTTTTTTTGCTTGAGTAGATTTGTGTAGAAGAAAGGTTTTAAGCAATGTATCAGGATATACCAGCAAAGTTTTTTTTTTTTTTTTTTTTTTTTTTTTTTTTTTACAGAGGAAAAATGACTGAATACATACTGAGATGTTTTCTAGCATGTTTGTTTAGGTTAATACTGTCCAGCAGACAGAGTGAGAGCCTGGGAGAACAAAATTCTGTTCTTAAATCTTAAGTTTATTTTACATTTGAACCCTCAGCTTTAACACTTGCACTTGCACTTAAAAATGATTACTAGGCTATGAATATCCTCCTCGGGAGGATGGTGTTTGCTTTTCAGAGATTTGCACGTCAACAATTTGACTAGAGATTGATTGCACAAATTTATCACATGTTTAGCTGGGTCCCTATCACCTTGTGCTTCCCTGCCATGCTATTGTCACAAAATAATGCAAAGTTGTCGTTTTCCTGACAAAATAAATAGTAAATAGCAGCAGTAAAATTGCCTCTGAAAACCAGGTCTATCATCGTCAGACTGGCACATAAGGCTCCGCATGAAGAGAGCTAGATAGTCTTGGCGGTGCAGTCCTTAGTCTGGGAGCTCCTTAGCTTGCTGTTTATAAAATAATGATGCCAATGGTAGCTTAATTATTCCTGTTGCTTTTGCACTTCCTTGAATTACTTTGAAATTTATAGTTAATAATCTTGTTAGTAACGACAGTGTCATGTAATAATGGCCATTCAGTGCAGAAGATATTAGTGGAAAGAAAGCTTTTGAATTCATGCGGTTTGCAGCATGGGTAGCTGTCAGATGATTTAGCAACACTTTCCTGGGGTTACCCATGCTAATTTTTTTTATGAAGAAATTGCCAAAATTAAAATGAAAAGAAGCATTCAATAAAGAGGAAGTATGTTTAAATTCCTGTATTTTAATTCAGTCTTTTGTTGAAGTTTTCTTTTCCTCTTATGTTGCAGCTTAAAAGAACTTACCCATATGCTTAAATAGAAATTAATTCAACACAGCTTATAATGTATGAATGTGCTTGTGCCCAGTGTTCTTCAATGGGTCATTAGTGCATGTTTAAACTGAGCATTGACTTGATTCACAGTTTTAGAAAGAGTAAGTGCTAATCTAACTTGGTATAGTAACTCAGGTTGGTTTGCTAAAAAGAAGATGAGAGTAAACAGGGGAAGATGGAATGAAGAAAAGGTGAACAAAATGGATAGGAACTTCAAAGAGAAAGGTCCCTGGAAAACAGCAATGTTATCTCTCATTACATAACATAGTGTAGCAGAATCACACCAAGAGTCATAATCATAGTTTTAAAATATTCCTAGAAAGTTGTCTTACAATTTGTTAATCACAGCAACTACTATAGAGATAATTAATATTGCTATAATCAAGTGCAACTTTAGGATTTTTTGACGATTACACAAGATTACACAAGATAGCTAGAATTCTTTTCATTTGTCTTGTTTAGCTCTATACAATAAGAATGAAATTATTGATGACATGCCCTACTGTAATGAGGGAAAAAAACCTTTCATCAAAGACGCAGAACCTATTTTTCAGGTATTGTGATGAAAAACATCATGTAAGCACTTGAATTGTAAACCCCCCAAAGTGAGGCTGTTGCTTTGATTTGTTTCCTTTAGTTTTCGTGTACCAGCAGGGTTTCTGGGCCCTATAATTCAACAGCAACGTCACTACTAATAATGTTTTGTGTTTTTCTGCTAGTAAAAATGCTGCTAAATTACATGTGCAAATCGGGACCTAAGTATCTATTTTCTGCTTTATTTTGTTTTGCCTGAGTTTTGTGTAGTTTCATGTGGTAACAATATGAGAACATTTTTTTTCCTTTCTGAAGCTATAATTTATCTGGTGATTACGTGAAAATAAATACATATGCATACAAATGTAAATCTCACTTGGTTTTTCAGCATTGCTTCTATTTACTTACTTTGGACTTCAGCTTGACTTGGGAAAATTAGCTTGTTTCACTTCTTGTTCTCAAGATCAGTAGGATATTTTGAGTTAAAACTTTTGTGGGGAAACCCCAATACTTCCCTTCCTCTTCTCCCTTCTACATGAAGTCAGTTTAGTGTCAGAAGACAAAACTCTGTTTATATTCTAAAATTTGTAAGGCATTTTGTGTTGCTTGTTACTGCTCCTCTTAAAATCTGAAACATTAGTTTTAGACTATGTTCACAATTTCTGTTCCTCATTTTGCCCAATTTCAGGAACTTTTCTAAGTTTCCTCCAATTTTGCATAGAAGGGCCTTCTTTGATCCAAATTCTCCAGATATTTTTAGGTCTCGTATTTATTTGCCTGTTGTGATTTAATAGCATTTTGTCCAGGATATTGAGCTTGCGTCCCCCATACTGATTCCTTGTACTCATGAGCTTCCTGGACCAGAGTCCTCAGAATCTTTTACGCTCTGCTTGGGCTCTCCAAGCTGGAGCAGCACAAGTGAGCAGACCCTGTAGCTGGCTGTTTTCTAGGGCAGAATTGAAGGATGACAATCAAATGTGCACAAACAACTTTTGCAATGGTATAAAGAAAGGATAGAAATTTTGAGCAGTGCAAGGCCAAAAGATTATTTCTGCAAGGCGCTTCCTGGCCTCTGTGGTGAGCTGAGCGCTGAGGTAGCAGCGGTGCAAGTGCTGCCTCCCAGGCACCACAGGACACTGCATGTACAGTGGTAAGGGCCAGGCCTCAATTTTGTGAATATGCAGGTTTCTGTATTTCTTTAGTGGCATACAGTGATTGAAGCAAAGAGATATACAGACTTTATGAAACTAAGCCTAGTTGAACCTTATGCTGCTATTGAGTGCTCTGGGCAGAGACTATTTTTTAAAGATGTGTTGTGTTCTTCTGTATGTGTTTTGTGTTTTCTCTGGATCATGAAGCCAATCTTCTGTCTTGTTTGTGCTTCCTTCGGTTGGTATCTGTCCCCTGGCTGCTAGGAAGCTGATGCTTTTTGTGTGCAAGTGCCTGAATTTTAAAATTATGATGGTAACAACTGGCTTCTCGATCCTGCATCTCAGTAAATTCTATCTGCCAACTATAGTCATCTTTTGCAGAGAAAATCTGTTTTATGTAGTTTATATGGGATGCAGATAATATTAGCACCTTTCCCTACAGCAACAATGCGTAGAACAGTTAGTGGCCAACTGTTCTTGGAGAGATGGGCAGCAACTACCTTTCAATCTTCTGAGCACGAGCCTGTGGGACAGGTCACGTAGCGACGTGGTCATTGTAGCGAATGCAAGTTAGCTATAAGGCACAGGGATGCAGAGGGCTCATTAAACAAGGCTGGAATACATGTCTGGTGATTAGACAATACCCAGAGTATCTCAGTAGGAGCCTGGGGACTAATTATTTTCCAAGCAAAATGAAAATTAATAACTTCCATTATTTCCTGACGGAAGAACTGGGACAATTTTAGGATAACTGTTGCATCCCTAGTGCAGAATTAAGTTCCTGCTTTTAGGAATCTGCACAGATCATGGCTCTTGCTATGAGTCTGAGATGAAAACCTCGCCTGAATTAAAAGAGCAGGTTTGGAAAGGTTGTGGTCTGAGAGACTGGGTCTGAACGATTTATTCTGTGTAGTGTTGAGGTAAAGGGCCACAATCTCTCTTGGCTGCTCAAATGTAAATGTCACAAGACTCCATCAATGCCAGTAGCATTATTCCTAGTTTAGAGCCAGCACCTATACCACGTTTTGGACCTCTTTATCTAAAGGCCTCTTCAGTTACTAAAACGAAAACATCATTTAGCTGTAAACAAATGTGCTTGCTTGTATATTGTTAGTGGAGAAACATGATCTCTCGAAGGTAACAGCAATAAACTGAGGGTAGCCGTTGGGGAAATGGCTGGGGAGATGTGATGCAAACAGGATGTGATGTGTTTCTGGACGTGGGCAGTGGAGGCTGCTATGAGTGTGTGGACAATTCGCGAGAACAGCTGCTCTGAGAAGCAGGTCCCTAGAAATGTATTTTAAGAGGCATTATCAGAGCACTGTGAAAGAGTGGCTGGCAAAGACTGTAGCATATCCTGGAGCTGAAAATCAAAGTTTAAAGAAACCCAAGCGTATAGATGATCAGAACCCCAGGCTTTTGAATGGACTAGATAAGAGCCAAAGTTGGCTAAACACCCCATTAGTGTTACCTTTCTTTATAGTGTATGCATACTACTTATGGAAATGTATGTGACTTTGGAATACTGTTGCTAATTTATCAAAAATTCTTTGCTCAGTTTCTCTCTAAACATTTATATTAGCACTTAGTTTATATTTTATACCTCACAATGATATTTGGCTTTGCCAAATGTATTTCAGAGGAACTTTATTTTTGTATTGTTTGTGGTATGAGCATGAACTTTGACTTCCTGCCTTCCAATTTAGTTTGGTGTCTAGCTTTCTGCTGTCTGGGTCACTCATGTTACAGCTGGAGCTTCCTGTTTTCAAACGCGTATCAGCCAACCATGTAAACCTGAGGGTCAGCTCGTTCAGAAATGATGCATGCTTCCAGTCACTTGTTTGCTGAAATAAATTAGATTTACGTAATGAAAGCTGTCAGGTGCTATATCAATCTGCTGCAGTAGTCAAAGTACTTCCCTATTTACATTTCTTGTTTTTTTGTTTTTTTGATGTGCAGCTTAGTCACTTATGTATTTAAATACTTAAATTATTTCTCTTGGAGGACAATGGAAAACTTTATTCAAACAAAACTCACATTGATTTTTTTTTTTTTTTTTTTTTTTTAAGTGGGCCAGGTCCTAAAAAATCAGTAATTATGAAAATTTGCATTTGGAGGCAGAGAGTATTCCCTAAAGGTAAAATCTTGAATGAAGTAGCAATCATGTGGGTCTGATTGTATAGTCTGCATGGCAAGTGAAGAGGGCTGTGTGGGTATAGGCTTCTAGAAGATGCCCTGCATTACCCTGAGAGCTTCCAAGAGAGACTTCCTTTTATTTTAGGAAACAGGAAGTGATGTGGCCTGGCTCTAAAAGGAAACTCTCTGGTAGTTTTGGTAAGGATAACTCTCCTGAGCCACCGTGAGATCCAGGCGTGGAAGTGCTGTTCGGGTGGTATTTTTAAGGACACTTCATAGGTGACTGGAGGTTTTTCTCCCTACTTCCTAAGATGAAAAATCCAGCAGGCAACACACCTTGCCTCTGTATCAGTTGTGGATATGACAATGTCACAGTTTAGGTTTCTGAAGCTATTGGTTCTCAAGTAATAGCACCTTTGCCAACCACAAGTGTTAAGCTTTCCCTCCCTTGCCCATAAGTCAGTCTTCAAAGAATCATGAGATTGAAATTCTCATGATCTAAGTTAGTCTGCCATATATTTGAAGTTTTTTTAATCTGACTTCTTGTTTTTGCGTCTTCAGGATACACCCAAGTCACACTGCCAAACATGCTTCCAAAATGGTCACATGCTGACCTAGAATTACATCAGCTGAGCTTGGAGGGATGGGGGGAAATAATAATAATAAAAAAGCAGCAATATGTTATATGCAATAAAATCACCAGATTTAGCAACACTGTAGCAGATGGCATACAGTTAAAGCTGACTTGCTCTTTTCTCATTCAGCACAAAAGAAAGGGGGGAACATTCAGGTGTTTTTATTTATAGCTAAGGAACCTTTGCAGAGCTCCAGCAATGTAAAAGGGCCTGCAAGTGCCTTGAAATTGCATTTAGACTAGAGCAATGTAATAAGAATCACTGATTTTTTTTTTTCCCCTGTCCTTTTAGGTTTTCTGATCACAGCTATGAGGGACCTGTCCTTGAGAAGCAGGCCAACTATTTTGCCTCAGTATACCTTCCCCATATCTGAAATATTCTTTGGCATTACAGAGTATCTCCTAATCAGTATCCTTGTCTGTCTTGTGTTTTTATTTATCGAGTTCTTCTGATAGTTAATAATTTGTCTTGGGATTCAGCTCAGACAAATTTAGATTGTCAAAGCAAATGTTGTCCTCCTAGTGTGAGCAATACTAATGTAAATAGCTGGGTGACAGATGACCTTGAGGAGAGTTATCTTAAAGTTATCAAGCTGGAGGAACAAGCAAAAACCTACCCTGACTGTAGGAATGTACCATCCAAATTGTGTGTCACACAGTAGCAAAAAGTGACAATCCCAATGAAGCTGTATTGCAACACTTGCATGTAAAATCTAGACAAATCTTTATTTATTGCATCATCTTTTAATTCCTCTTCATTCAGTGTGAACCAGAACTTTGTGCATCTTTGAGCTGGCCAAACATTGTCAGTCCTGAATATCGATTTTTCTCTTTTTATATTAATAGCTTTTTACTTTCACAAGCTTTATGAGTTTGTTCGGTCTGTGTGAAATTTAGAAGCAATCACAAAACTGGAGTTGTAACTTTCTTATAGCTTTCTAAAAAGAGTTTGTTGGAGGCAGGTATGGGAGAGCCACGTGGTACAATTGTACGTGGGGAAGGTGCTGAAGGTCAACTTTGGAGATTCTTGTATTGCCCCCATTGCCAGAGGCCTTTTCCAACGTGTATTAAATTGTTTGTCTCAGGTCTGTCACACAAGGATCATTTTCACTCTCGGCATGTTTTCTAGGAGAAATACTGCACACAGTGTGCTCATTTGGTGGATTCTTGTTATGGGAACGTATAGATACCCTCCTGTGCGTGCATTCTCGTGCAATCCTCCCCCCCAAACCTATAAATATCTATATATACAGGGAGATGCAGACACACAGGTTTGCACAGTAATCTATCTTTGTACTAGAGCAAATGCAGTGAGAAAAGCACGTTTTAGGCATGGATAAGACAGCACGCCCTCATTCTTGAGGGAATTCGTTCCTCAGGCCTGTGTTGGCAATGGAGAATATTCTAACTCCAGACAGATGAATAAGTAACATTGTTATGATAAAGTTCTGAAGTTTCTAAGCAATGAAGCTGTCAACCACAGTCTTTAGACTGAAGATGTAGGAAATAATTTATATATCTTGCAAGCAGACTGTAGAGCACCACATGATTAAAATGAATGATCCTGAACTTTATTCATCATTCTACTGGATGTCAGGGTAGAGCATGTTTAATACATTCATGAGAGTTCCTGATTCAGAGAACGTATTGCATAGCTTGAGTTGTTATTAAGTTTAGCGCCTTCATGCAGAGGGATACTGTATTCGTATAACTTAGCTGGTAGGTAACTAAGAGCAGCCTGTCTGGTCTGAGCCTGGATAAGGATCATGGAGAACTTCGTAAAAAGTTTTGTTACTTCAGTAAGCTCCTGCCAGTACCGAAGATGAGAATTTGAGAGGCACTAAAAGTCAAAGTGGTAAAAAAGACTGGCCAAAATTCTTGTTTTCAGTGGACAGGACTCGGTGACACTGTCTATTACAGGATACATGTAACTACTGTATCCCGTAACAGAAATACCTGTTCTCAAGTAGTGGTGTCTGTAACCTCTCCACAATCCTGTCATGCAAGATGTTAATAGTGAGAGAGGAGTCATCTGTATGTCATTTAGACAATTGCCTAGGCAAACACGCTGAAGAACAGATTTAATGCTCATCGTCTGTGCTTTTAGAACATACATGGTTTTCTTTAATGACATTAGTGCCTTTAAATTATGATCGTAATTAAGTACATGGGCTATACCTTGGTTCTAGCCATGGCAAAACTTTGTTTGATGGTAAAGGTAGCATCGAATTCCCTGCCTCCTTTTTATTCTGGATTCATAGTGATTTCCCATGCAAATTAGGTCTCCATTAAAGCTCACATTTATTAGCTCAGAGAAGAAGCCCAAGAAATTGGGATCATCAAGATGCAGTGACAATTTGCTCATGCTGCTGCCTTGCTACGCTAGGAATTACATATGTTATTAATCTGCTTGCCTTTAGCAATACTCAGTAACCTCAATGAGCTCATAACTCCGCCTTAAAGTTTAATTTATATCTAGTGATTATTTGAAATATTAAGTCTTGTTTGTGACTTATTTAGATTATGCTTCTCCAGTACTCTGCCTCCATGCTGATGGTGATGCAGGTTTTCCATGTACAGAGTGAGTACAAACATGAGCTCGGAGCTGTGTGAAACGGTCTGTGTTTTTTTTGTTTGTTTTTTTTCTGTCTTCAGACATTATGTATGATAACACAGATTAAAAACAAACAAACAAAAACCTTATTTCTTGGATAACCACGAGAAAAGGAAGAGGCATCCTTAAAGGCAAAAAGAAATAGAAACAACAACACCAGGTAGCTCAGTTCTGGATATTGATTCAAAATTACTTGAAATTCAGCTGGCCAAAGAAAGCCTCCTGCCAGCTGAATTTGTACTTAAGGCAGATGCTGTAGAGACTTCCTCATATTCAGCTCATGTGAGGAGGGAAAGCAGCTGGAACTTGTGCGGTTTACTGAGCAGACAAGTCCCGAGTGCTGGAGCCAGGAGTATCCTGGATTTAATCTGGGCTCAGGACTCTGACTCATTATGTGACCCTGAGCAAATCACTTGACCTCCTTGAGCTTCTGCCAGCTCAGCTGGAAAATTAGGTAAAAAGCAAAGACTGCAGTGAAAGCCGATTTCTGTAACTGAACTAGATGAAATGAGAAAATTTACAGGTGTTTTGTCTATACTTATGCTATTGATAGTTATGGGAAAAATAGGAGGAGTCAAACCAATGACAGAGAACAGCAAATGTTGAGCATTTTTTTCTAGCTGGCATAGTCTTTCATAAAAAGTAGCATTTTAGTGGAAACACCCTCTTACAAATATATTAAAATAAAACAGTTTAATGTCCCGTGACTATCAACATGTGACATTTACAGTCACCGTCTTTTTTTTCCTGCTTTTATATTTCTTCTTAGTTGCTCACTTTAACACAGTGTTTCCACTTCTTTTGCACTACTTTGAATAATTTTAAGAAAAAAAGAGCTTAGCTGGAACTTGAAGAGCCTTGGAAATTAATTAATGGCAATGGAAAATGATGTTAAGTGAGTAGAAAAGGGCTCTGATTGTCAGAGTCTGAGGCTGTTATTCCCAATTCTGACACTATTAAACCCTGGACCTCTCTTTTTATTTTATCTATCTATAAAATGCTTGCAATGAGACATTGTCTAATGTAGTGGGGTTAAGAGTATTTGCAGATCTGAAGATCCAAAACTAATAGAAAAAAAATAAATTTATTTTTGGAGGAGGGAAGTGATTTACTTGTACATCTGTGATGAAAATAGTAGCCATGATAATAATATTTTTTTTTTCCTGCTAATGCTGTTAGAAGGGAAGATCAGACAAAGAGCTGGTAAAATTGAAAAAGAGAAAAAGGGAATAAAGTATAGCATGAACAGGAATTGAAAGCAGAAAAAACGATTTTCTTTATATGCCTTCCCCACCCATGTCCCCAAAGCTCCTTTAAAAACTGACATACTGGAGATTAAAAAAAAAAAAAAAAAAAAGACTGTTATAGCTCTGGTTACATCACAGGCAATTTGGTCAAATCTGTTATGATGTCACTACAATCTCCAAATGATTTCAAGTCTTACGATTTGCGTGGGTTTTATGATTTATAATGTTTTTTTTTCTGTGATTATGTACAAATGTTTCATTAGAAACTGTAAACACCAATTCCAAGTTTGCTTGACCTTATGTTAAGAATTCAAGAGTGACTGCTCTAGTCCCGCTTGCAGTTTTATTGCATTCTATTTTATTTTTATTACCATGCTATAGAAAAACATGTTCGTATTACTGAAATCCATCTGAGAGAGATCTTATTACCTGGAAAAAAGTACTTTTTTTGATCTTTATACTTCAAAAGTAATCCTTTTCAAGTCTGCAAATGGTTTAGGGCCTGCCACCTAAATGCCACTTTTATATTTGTTCTCCAAGAATGGCTCTGACGGAAAACCTCATCTTGCACGCGGCTCTCAGGTTTACATGTTTCTTTCTGTTTTCTGTTCAAAAATATTTGACTGTTAATTATATTTCTTTTCCACTGGTGCAAAGCAAACTGGCCATTCATGTCATTTAAAATATTTTAATTGGGAATAAGAGAATTTTATTTCTATTATTACTATGTCTGCCACATTTTCTCTATTAAACATTAAAGAAATAATTCTCGTGTGCATTTTTTCAGTAAATATGTGAACCTGAAGTGATTTTGATTTCTTTGGCTTGGAACATGTGTAATGTCTCTGGCAGACTCCATACAGATTCAAGCTACCTACAGTATAGGTAAGAGGAAACCTGAACCTTGAACTAAATCCTCCTCTGCGTAAACCCCTGTCTTTTGTCCCCCCCCTTTGAAAGGGAGAGAAAGCCTTAATCTGAGCTTCTGAGCAAAGTGGGTATTTGGAAACAGGACTGAGATCTTGCTTACATAGACTGCTCCCGCCTTGCTGAGTGGAGCTGTCCTGTAGTTACCCTGAAGTTATTTTGACTGGGGTGCAGGGGGAAACTGTCTCTGATTCAGTCTGATTCATCGTGCCCAGGCTTCTTTCTCATGCCTGCTTAAACAAAATGCCGTTTACTGTGTGCGCCCGTTGCTACGGCTACCATAAACACCCGACATCAATGGGACCGATTAGAAATTGTGACGCTTTATAGTCAAAACTATATCTTTTGTGGGTCCACTTTTTGATACATTGTGATTCATGGGAGCTTTGGAAAATCAGATTCTAATTTTGCTCTCCTGAGCACTTTTGGGCATAGGTGCACGCTGGTAATTTGTATGTGCAAATTAGCATTTGCAGAAGAAGCAAACAAAAGCAAATCATTTGTTTAAGATGTGGATCTGGAAAGGCTCAACTCTTTCCCAGATTCAAACAGAAACATCTTGTTTGGCCTTGGACCTTGTCACATAAAGAATTTTTTTTTTGAAAGGCCTGTACATTCGGGAACTTCTGTTTTCAGGCACAATAGGTACTTTAAGCCTGTTTTCCCCAGATAGTCTGTGTATCTGTGATTTTAGTTGTAGTCTGTGAGAAACTTCAGATGTTTCCACCTCTTAAAATCATATCTTACATAAAAATAAGTTAATAACTTTGTAATATAAGATGAAAGAACATTAATACTTTATTTTCATATAACAGACCACCACCCAATGTTTTTTCACTTCCCTTTTTCTGAGTCATTGATGAGATTTTCTTAAAATAAAAAGGAAGTAGTTTTTTGCCACTAATGTATTCCAATTACTAAGTCAAACTAAGTCTAGTTCAAACAGGTAAGATGTGAACTAATCAGACCTTTTTCACTAATGAGTGAAGATGCCCATTATACATCATTGTTCTCCGTGTTAGAACGATTATGGAAAGATAAATCTAGCTTTAAAAATGAATCTCGCTTACAGATAGATCTGGCTTTGCCTGACTCGGGAATGAGGAAGAGGGGAGCAGCTTTGATCTTGCCTCACACAGCCATATTCAGGGGTGTTATTGAGGAAACCTGGTGGAATAAAAAATGCTGTTCCTCTGTGTACACTCTCTTAGGCTTTGGAATAGGATGCTAAATGTATGCAGAAGCTTTCTTTGCACCTATTCTTTACCTGGTATCACTTTGCAGCTTTTCCCTGTCTGAAGTGACTTCTTACTTTTCCGTATGTTTGCACTAATGCAGCAGGGCCAGCCATTAACTCCTGCTGTCTGAATGCTTATAAACTCATAGTAGACAAGTTCACAGATCTTAAATAAGAAAATAGTCTGTCTCGGCTTTAATGGAGAGAAGCTTAACATTACAAAAACCTAAACTGTTCATGTGGTTGGTTTAGTCTGAAGTATCTGGGTATATGTCTTCCCTTCACACGGAGACCAGAAATGAGCCAGCATGAAGAATGCATTTCTATGAATTCCCTGTAGAATATGATTTGTCCTGGCCCTGGGAAGGTCACCGGTAGGGCAGTGTATGTAGGATTAGAGATACAGACTTGGCTTGATGATTTATTTTTAGTTGGAAACTAATATCACTTTTCTGTTATAGTGCTCCATTGCAGGCCATGACAGATGGGAAGAATCTACAACCATTTGGGCTGCTTATAATATTTCAGCATTTACCACTGAATGCGCTATGTAGCCCATTGTGTGTTATTTTAGAGAGAAGTGATTAAAACAAAAAAAGTAACGTACACCAATTATTCTTTTTTTTGCCTTCTTTTCTTTGGAAGGGATCCAAGAAATACATTAAGAAATCTAATGCCAAATGCCAGCAAAGACTTAACCACTATCAGGATGAGACTTTCGGATAATTTTCTGTTAGAACATAAAAATGTGCACACATAGTAGAGACACTTTATTATACTTCATTACTGATAAAATGCTGAAATCCCATTCATTTCAATCAGACTTTTTTGAAATAATTCCTTTGACTTCACATGTATAATACTTTGTATTCAAGGCTTTATTTGAAATAAAGCTTGGGAGTTTGATGCCCTGACATGTTTATTCCAAGCAGCTTATAATAGACGTAGCTAGTATTTCATAACTGTTGGTGTCCTTGAGATCTAAAAAGTGATGACAGATTATTAAACACACATTGAGATGTTGTTAAAACACTCATTGAAGAAAGTGAGGTTTTCTGTGAAAAATTATATATAAAAAAAAAAAAGAAAGAAAACCCAGACAGAACAGCTTGCAGTAGAATTGACGTGTCCTGACTCTGTCCAGCACCACACCATCACTCTGGAAGATCTGCTTTCTTGTTCATGTATTCCGTGGCAATCATATTAACTCAAATATATAAACTTACAAGATTAAACTTGTACTTGGTAGTATTCCTTTGATATTGATATCCATGTATAAGAAAACCATAAATGAATTACAGGCTCTTCTTCGTCATTGTCACTGTGGTTGACCTCCCTCTGAATGTGCTGAAAGCTGAGGAATGAGAGTGCAGGCCATGCTTAGGTGCCATCCCCTCTTTAAAAAGGCTGTGTAGAGTGGATAAGATCATGACTGAATTGGTGCGTGGTGAGTATGGATGAAAAGCTGCGCAATATGCTCAATTCTTAGGAGCAAGGGATGGGCAAACAGTCAAGCCACAGTGCAAATCCTAAATTTTGGCTGACAACAGAGGGAATTTAATGATGTTGCTGATGTGTACAGCTTCTGCTACTGTAACCAATAAGTTTGTTTTATAGGTTAACTAATTTCTCTTTGCCTTTCTCTATGATAGTCTATTGCAGTTTATGCTTAGGCTACCATCTTCATTAGCTGGTGTTGGTGATAACAGACTCAGCAGGGAGCACTGACAGATAGGAAATATTGCTGCCGAAGGTATGGGGCAGAGGTTTGTCGTATGAGGCAAATACTGCCCATTTTGAGAAAGAATATTCTGCCAAAGGGTTATATAGACTCCAAAGCTAATCAGAACTGAACAACAAGTGGTCTTTAGTAGACAGCAATTAAGGAATTAGGGTTTTCTCTAAAAGAGAGAGTCCTTTGCAGTAAAATAGGTGCCATGAGAGTGACAAAGTGATTATGCGGCCTCTTTGGTGTCCGGAGGAAATGCTCTGCCTGACTCCAAGGCCCAGCAGGTGGGATCCCACCTGAATGATCCTTGGAGCATGTGGCTGTGCAGGAGAACAAAAGGAGCGTTAACAGCCTTGGATGGGGTCAGAACAGCTGAGCCCCCGGATAAAATCTTGAGAGAAAGAAATATAAACTGAGTTGTAGGTGGAGAGAGTCTCTAGATGAGGATGGAGAGAGAAGAGAGGAAAATAAAAAGCTGTAAATAGAGAAGATTAAGATAATTTAAAGATCCAGTGTCCTGTGATCAGTCATTTCTCTTAAAAGACACTGCTTCTCAAGTTTCTATGCACCAACTGATCAGTACAATGAAAAATTGTTAAGTGAAACCCAACCCTTTCTTGTCATTAATTCCTGTCATTAATTGTGCCAATGCTCGGTGCCTTAGGGCACAGATACAAAGCATGAGCCCATAGGTGAGGGGTGGGAGTGAGTGCTGTAGGAGTGGGAAGGAGCAGGTGTGTGAGGGACTGCAGAACAGGGCCCTTCCTGCAGAAATAGCCTCCTGTCACGTCTTCTGGCTTTCTCAGGTTGTTTCAGTTTTGCTCACTTTTATTCCTGTTAATTTTGTTTTCTCCTTCTCATTCTCTATATTCTAAGACAAAGAATGATATCAGCCTGAGTATTTGTGGCTTTCTGATGAAAACTGGAATGAGAAATGGGAAAGCGAATTATTACTATTTAATGCTCTGGTTTTGTTTGTCCCCTTTGATTGTCTGTATTTCTGCTTCTCACACCTTTTGTTTTCCTTCTTGGCTAGTTTTTGTTTCTCCCCTCTCTGCTGCTCTCATTATGGTCGTGATTTCTGTACAGCAGACAGCTGTCCACTAGAAACCAGTTTAATTCCCCAGTTTATTTCTCGGTTGCCCAGTTGTAAGGACTTGCACACACGAGTGACCTGGCTACCATTCATACCTTTGACCTGCGCTCAATAGCTGCTGCTCTAATGGCTCTGATTAGCTGCTGACAGGGGCTGGGAGGAGAAACTACAAATCCTTCTATTGTGAAATGGAGCCTGACCTTTCATTCATTGAAGTCACTGATTCCCAGGGAATCAGGATTGGTTCCAAAGTCCTGAAAGAGGCTTGAGCTATTTAAGTTTTCGTTTATAGCAACAGAAAAGGCATTCTTGGCTCTCTAAATTATGGCTTTCGCAAGGCCAGAAGTGCTGTTTATTCTTTCTTGTCATACTGTCTTAGTTATGAATTCATCACGTTTGAGACCCTAAAATGGAGTGTCAAGCAATGCCCCTGACAATGATCCAGAGTCCTCGTTACCTTCCTCCTTTAGCAAAGGGCGGCTAGTCTTGCATACATCATCCTAATAATATTTACCCAAAGCTGTGGAAACTGCTGCAATTGTGCTTTGCCTCTGCCGTACAAAGAACACTTTTTAATAGGCAGGAGTCAAAAAGCAAATTGACTTTTTAGAGGGAAACGGGCTGCTCCTCAAAAACTATTAAGGATCCTGTCATACAGAATATCCCTATCCTGTTGACCTTATTTACAGATTTCATGAAATATACAGCATCATAACATTGATGTATAGACCTTGTAGCATTCAATTTCTTTAAAGGATGCCTCCATATGAAATAAGGATGCTGGTCATGAATGTATGCATGCTGGGGCCATACTAATGAGACTAAGCGCTGTGGAATATATTGCAGCCTTTTTTTTTTTTTTTTTAAATGTAGTCATACACTCTGGAAATAAAGCAATTTGGCATCTTACCCTGGCTGCAAATGAGATAGTGTTATAGGAGGGGGAGCTGGGTAATAAAAGTGACAGTTGTAGGGTGTTATTGACAGCTTTTTTTTTTTTTTTTTTTTTAATTACAAGCTGGATCTGCTTTTATCCACATTGTCTGGTCTTCTTTATGAGTAAAACTGTAGCATGGTAACATTTCATTCAGTGTGTTAAAATAAGAGTTTATTGTAAACAAATAAAAGCAGTTTTTATTTTTTTAAGTAATTTTTATTATGATGATTGTGTTCATAACCGCAATGTGTGTGCACCAGAACCATGCAAAGTGAGTAGATAAGATAGACATAAAGTAGGGGATACCTGAGCAGAAGGAACAATATGATGTCAACAAAAAAGATGCGTTTTTTTTTTGTTGGTGGTGGTGGTGGGTTTTTTGGTTGTTTTTTATTTTTTTTGGAGAGGGAAAATGCAGGTGGGTTTCATTGGGACTGCACAGTGGGAAGCAAAGGGAAAGGAATGGTATGGGGAGAAAAAAAGAAAGAGCATGTCAAGAACTACTTGGAATGAAGCAGAGGTGAAGGTGAGGGAGATGAGAGGAAAGAATTAATGTAATAATAATAATAATAATAATAAAAAGAAAAGTAGGGCTATAGGAAGTTCTTTTTGGCCACCTCACTATTCCTAGTTCTGTTGTTTTACTGTCTGATAAGACTCAGAGTGGTGGTTTGTCTCCAATAACAACTACCTACTGGTTCCCAAGTAATGGGCAAAGATAAAAATATTTTCCAAGCAATTATAGTGGAAATATTTATCTCAAGCTTAAAGATATATCACTTACATTCCTAGTTAATATAAATAAAAATATTTTCAAATCTTTCTGTTTTATAGACTTAAACTCTTTCCTTGTGGCAAGATGTTCCACAGTGTAGCCCTTGCTTTAAAAAAATTCTTTATTAAAAAAACTTTGATACATTTTTTAGTATTGTAGTATGAAGGCAATTAAACAAATACATCTGACTTATGTTCTGGGATGACTTGAGGATTTTGCATAGTTTATAAATTCTTTTTAACACTAGCACTTTCTGTCTATTGGCACAAAATTACATATATTGGATTTTATTGCTTCTTTATCTCTTTTCCCTCCAACCTGAGCTAAAATTTACAGTGGCTGTGCCTTCACGGTGCTTGTGCAGGGAAGGCCCATTAAAGCCAGCCTTGGGGTGTTCAGATGGAGAGGGTTTAGCTCTCAGAATGGCTATTGGCAAAGGAAAACTGATTTTAGGAATTTGAACTTGATCAGGGAGGCAACTGAGCATGGATGTCTAGATGGGGAGCACATATCACCTGCTGAGATTTACTGGGGACATGTTGGGCAAAGGGGAACACAGAGATTCAGAGACAGCTGAAGAGAAGGGATGACCCATGTCAGTGGCCATGGGCTTGAGGCTACATTGATCAGAAGTCACAGTATAGAGGGAAAAAATGAGGCTTTGGGGCTTTTGCAGGCTTTGGAGCTAAATCCAAGGAAGACTCAAGAGGGATGAAAAGCTGAGCATGGATTTGGGAGTAATAATGTATTATTTTTCTCTTGAACTGCGGAAGACCATGAGCTTTGGGAGTCTATGGGAGGCAAAACTCATCTGAAACAGTGTTCAGATTGCCAGGCCTGTGTCTCGTGTGCGATGGTAAACTGAGCCCCTGCTGTCCAAAAGGGCAACCACACACCTGATGGCTCCTGCGGTTTGGGCAGGCCTGAGGGCTCGGGGAGAGCCCAGGTAAAGGGCTTCTGCCACCCTTGTGGCATCGCTGCATCTTCTCTCTGGTTTAACCAAACATAACAGGAGAGGCTGGCAAGGCTGTGGAAGAGGCCTTATTTTGCCAATCTTTTCTGTAATTTCAGTGAATTCTGCACTTGTCTGAAGTGTTATAACACAGAAAATATATAATGTAGTGGATCACGATGAATACTTGCTATCTATGCATCTACGTATTTTGTTAACAAAATAATAGCAAAATGCTAAGAGTATTATTATATTTCCAATTAGTCTTTTGTGTTGAAATTCAGGTGGCTTTTTTTTCTTATGTTGGTGTCAGTCTAAAAGCTATGCTAAAATGTGCAAAGAAAATTTATCCATGCAACATAATCCAGAATATGTATGAGAGATCACTTGTACAAATAAGTTTAGTTCTAAAAAACTAAAATATAGCTGTGTTCCTGCAATGCAATATGGGTTTTTGTCTACTGGGATAAAGATTAAAGACCAGTAGACTGAAACAAGTGTGCGTATTCAGCATCTTTAGCCTTGACCGGCGGCACGCAGAAATTTTTAGTGAGTGTTGAACATACTTATAGCCCGCATTTTTTTTTGGTAGAGAGATCGATAGATTAGAATCAGATGATGTTAGTGGCACTTCAGCTTAATAGACAGATTATAAAATTATACACTGCCTTATAAACCTTTAAAACAAATTTAAAAATCAATGTGATGTTTGGCAAGCCATCAATGCAGCTCTATCAATAGGAGATGACAGCATGAGGTCATGCAGTAGCAAATTCTGCTCTCAGGTGATGGTGTAATGAAAATCTAACACCATTAAAATCAATGGGGTGAGTAACTTTACAGCAATGTGTAACGGGGCTTTTTACATAAGAATTGAGTGCTTAGACATGAAGCACGCGAGTGAAAGTTAGATTTTGACTGGTGGATAGAGATGTACTGCTTTTGCTCACCGAAAGCACATCCACATGTCAAAACATGTATGTTGATAATGCATGCTCATATATTGAGTTTGCTCATATATTGATTACTCATTAGCAATCATTCTGCTAATCTATGACAAAAATTACATTCTATAAAATACAGCAAAGTGAAAATTTGACATCAGTCATTTGCCTCCCTAGATTGCATGTGATAGTGAAAATTCTCATATTCCTGGGCGTTGTGTGCATCATAAATATTCCTTTTACTAGAAAAGCAAGTCCTAGGATGAGTATTTGTCTTCTGTAAGCATTGTGCTGGCATGTAATGGTCAGCATGTTTTAAGTAGGTAAAATCAGCTTTTTCCAATCATGTAAATTCAGTTGTGCCCTTGATAATATATGCTTACTGAATCACATTAACAGAATTAGCTTCAAAAGCAATTTATGTGTTTAACTGAATTATATTTTAAATGTTTGTGCTATCTTTCTAAACTAATTCTTTATGGCTGCCCATCTGAGCACTTTTGCTTCTGCACATGCAGAAGCATGGAGGTAAACAGCGCACAGTGGAATTTTATCCCCCAAACCTGACTGTTTTTTGCAGTGATTTTTCAGTGGATTTCTGAATTCAATGAGAGCATTTGTGATGTAAGTTTTCTGGCTTTACATTTTGTAAGTTTTCTGGCTTTACATTTTGATCTGAAGGAGTTTTAACAGTTACCAGATTGCAACTTTAAGGTTATGCCTGACTGGTGTAATTTGTCAGAAATAAATGAGAATTAAACCTATGACTTACAATAATTGCAGCACATCATATGCAACTGCACTTATGAGAGGTAATCTGTCGGGATCACTTTTAACAGAAGGAACTTCACTAAGAGGTTTGAGTGTGATTCCAAAAAAAATTATTTTACTTTTTTTTTTGTTATAATCAGATCCATTTTTGCAGAACCAAAAATAATCCAGCATTTGATTAATAATTTAAATATTTTTAACAGAAGGAATCACAATATGGCAGGGAAGTAGAGAGAATAACTGGAAAACCTATGAATCTATTTCAAAATTTTGTACTCTTAATCTATATTCAGTACCAAAGCTTTGAACACTGGTGTCAAAGCTTGGAACTGCCTGATGGTGATTTACAGCTACTGTATATTAACCTGTACATTAGTGGGATGCTGAAAGCATTAATCCATTGTGTTTCTTTAAAGGCTGTGGGATGACAAAGAAGCAGGAAAAAAGAAATTATTGTTGAAAAGTTCCTTATCTTGAGCCAGCACTTAAGAGCTATCGGGGCACAATAGCTGAGCCATTGCTGTTGAGAACTTTGTCTTAATCTGGAGCTAAGTTTACAGTACTGGCTTTATCTAGGAAGGGCAAACCCTGGGAATGCAGAAGAATAAACTCCTTGTGACTCTGGGTGTTTAAAGTGGGATTCCTCCTCAAAAGAGAGGTTAGTGTTTTAGTGGGGGAGATGGCCTGAGATGTGCAATGTTTGCAAAGGTTGGGCCTGCCCTTCCTAAGGGCAATGGGCTCCGTCTTTGACCAATATAAGACAGAAGTAAGTGTCCATCTTTTCAGACCCCAGTTTCTTTAATGATTTGTTTCTACAGTTAAATAATGACAATTTTAGCTTTTAGGAGCTGTTTTGTCACTATGTATCACTTATAACAGACTTTAAAGTAGGGCTAAATGGTCTATTTAATGACTGACCTAATGAGTACATCACTGATTTCCGTTTAAGTGAATGTGTCCAGCTGAATAATATTATCTATTTAAAATATCCTCTTTATGTTTTTTTTTTTTTTTTCCTAGATGAATAAATTAGGGCTGGGTAAAGACACCCTGTGAATAATAAGGATGAGCAGCAGCCCCAGGGGTTCCCCTCTCCGGTGGCCTGGAATCCCCGTGCCCTGCAGTGTCTGTCACACAAATGGGGCAATAACAACTCTCTTGCACCTCCTAAAGTTATTTCTATCCTTGGCTGTTGTGCCCCAGACTTAATAGTAGAATGCGTCCTTCAATATATGCTTTCTCTTTTTGTGTAGCAAATATTTTTAGAAGTGAAATGAAATTAATCGTTTTTTTTTAAATGTAAAACTTTCATCTCCTTCATGGGACCTGTTTGGGCCTAAATTATGCACTGTTATATGATAAATCATCTGAGGCTACATAGCTAAATAAGACAAACGGTAAATAGTTAAATGAGACAAACACAATCGTTTGTTTTGTGATTATTTATCACGTAATTTCCATGCCATTCTAAGGTATTATATTACAATTAAGTGATCAATAGTGACTATTAGTGCCAAGAGCACTTGCATTAGATTTGTAGTAAAGGGGTGGGGGAAACTGTTATCAAATGAAATGAGCTAAAAAGGATAGGAAATAATGCAGGCGCCCATGTGTGGGTAGTGTAGTCCTTGTGCAGCCTAGCTGCATGCTTGTCACTGCCTGTAAAATTGAATGAGATGCATGCTACTATATCATTTATCAGAAGGAGTCCCTGTATTGAGAAGCTCATATAATATATTCATATGTTAGGTGATTTCAACAGAGAAACAGATTGTATCTCTCAATTATGCTGTTTATATTTCCAGAAAATTCAACTTTGGAGCTCACTGAAAAAAGGAGTCCATATTTTATAAGCTATTTATTTAGAAACAAATAACCGTCGAGTTTCTTCGCCACAGAGGAGTGGGGATATAAGATTTAGCTCTTGTATAAACTTCACACACATAGTAGAGAATTCGCTTCTGCCTGGCTCTGCTACATGGGAAGCAGTGAAATTTCTACTGTCCGTTCTCGAAGAAGAGATGGATGAGGGTGGCAGAAGGTAAAGGAGCTTTGTGTTTGTGCAGCCGTTGCACAGGAGAGGGGCAAAATGCAATTTCCCATTCAGTGTCCTGCTGGTTGCTGGATTCAGTCTTCATCCATTTATTACCAGTTTTGGCACTTCTTACTGTGGGGATGTGGCAGGTATGGTGAGGAAACCTCTGCAGCCTTTGCCTGAGTTTGTGCCTGAATTAAGGAGAAGATTCTTCTGCAAGCTCCTAGCACGAGGACAAAGAGAGCAGCGTGCCAGGCAAGCAAATCCAGCCGCGAGGTTGTTCTCTTGAGTTTTGCTGCTAAACTTTCACTGGGGCAGGGATGGGAGCCCATCTGCCACTCCAAAGCACAGGGAGGCTAGTGAAATATTTCTCCTGGCTAAAAACTGCCTGGATATTTGGAATAAAGGAAAGGGTCGCCTAGAAAGAGAATTCCCATGACTCTCAAACTCTGCATAAATGAATCACTTGCTTTTTTTTTTTTTTTTTCCCTCCTCCTCCTTGTGTACTTCAACTGGTATTTTCAAATGTTTCTTTGATTTTTTGCCATTGAAATATGAGCATGACGAGCAAAAGTGAAAAGGAGCATTTCTGGTTTTGGGGTACATTCTTCCATGAATCCCTTTTGTCGTTGCACATGACCAATTGACCTCTGAAGCTCTATCAGAAATAACTCCACATCTTGATGGATGGCACTGACCTTAATAACAATAACAAAAAGGGAATAAAAAAGGCAGTCCCTTTTCTCTGTAATCACCATGGACTGCTGGCTGTCAGGCTCAGACTGTCATTATTGTCCTTCTCGTTTAGGAGCCAGACAGCACTACAATGGTTTGTACTTGCTGACTAGCACAAGAGCTAATGTGAAGATGGGCAGCGTGAGTGCCGCAGCCAGAACTTCATGGTATTTGCAAAGAAAGGGAAGGGAACGGAGGAGCTGCCTTTGAATATATGGCAGGAATTTCGCAGACAAGATGGTTACAGTCTGGTGTGATAAACTGAGATGTATTGTTTCTCTCAATGTTATTTTTCCTCACAATACAGGCTTTCAAGCACTGTAGTGATAAATAGAGTATTTACACCTCGCAGCATGCAGGAATGAAGATATTTTTACCTCCTGATAACACACAATATATGCCTTATCGCTGTGTGCATCTTCCATTAAGGAACAGAACAGGATTAGATTCCTCTGGAAAGATTATGCAATGTTTCCTTTGTATTCATGACTGAAACGGAATAATAGGATTTACCTGATACGGAGATCAGTCCTTCTTTAAAAGAGCAGACAAACCAAAGTATGGAGCAGAAACTTTATGTATTGGTCCATGTATTCAAGTAAGGGGGAAAAGTGCTCAGATAAATACTGTAGCCCCAGCTTCTTTAATACTTCTGTGCTGGTGTGACATGGTACAAACTACTTATCATTAAAAAATAATAATAATATGGGTGACCAATCAAAAAAATCTGTCATTTAGAAAAGCTGATAAAAGAGGTATGCGATGAGATGATGTCTGGGCTTAAGGGGAGGAACTCAGTGCTGCTTTGATAAGTTTGTGCCACTTTTGTCCCTCTGAAAGTGTAGGAAGTGAGGAATATTCACACGCCATACAATTGACACAAGTTACCTAAAGAAGGGAGCCTGTCTGGTACCTTCGAGCTTTCACAAAGGCCCTTGCGAATCTTTCCAACTGGGTCTTTTTCCAGATTTCATGCCCATTAAAGCATCCATTACTCCTGACGTTTCTATCAACCCTCTATTAAGTTTGCACTTATTAAGTTTCCAGAAATCATGAGCAAATTAATCCAAGCATTAATCAAATTGCAGAGGGAATAGCTTAAAAAGGGAGAGAAAAGCTCAGTATAATTTATGATAATAGATTTTCAAATAAATTGCTTCCTTTAGTTAATAATTTGTTCTCTTGTGAATACATACTTGGAAGTGTTGTTTTTTCTGACTAGATCAATTAGTTAATGCTTCCACAGTGCTTTGAAGATGTAAAGTGCTATGTAAATGCAGAGTTGTTGTTATTATTATTAGGTTAGTCAATAATCTACCAGGCTCGTATTCATCTTTGTAAAACATATTTAGCAGCTGTCGGGTTGCTTTCAGCCTTCCTGCAAAAGTGGATGTTTCATCCCTCCTGCTTATATTTTTTTAAGAGGCAGTTTAGTTGTTTTTTGCTGAGATGGTGGATTTTCAGTTATAGGGTTTCTTTTTTTGGAATTACTAAATCGCCTCTTCATTGTGGTGAAGACTCCCAGGAGGAAGATAGGCTCAAGTTGTATTTCTTTTGTGAGATTAACTTATTATTGCCTCACTTATCAGGTTTAAAAGCACCGTGGGCCTCAAATCAATAGGCTTGAAAATGGAATAAATTAGCTGTATATTTACTTCATTTGTTTTCCTCCTTGCATATGAATGAACACCTATCTTTTAAACCAGGGATAGGGGTACCCCTCGGTGAATTTCTCCGTGAATTTTCAAGCTTAGAAATGATAAGCACTAATTGAATTGATATAAACACTGTATTTTCAAAGGGGCTTGTTTGGGGGCTGCCCCGCGGGGGCCATTCTGCATTGTATGCTGGAGTCAAGTTAGTTGCAGGGCCACACAATGGGGAAGTGCTTGAGTGTCCCTTGAATTTAGAGGCTTGTAATACCTAAAACTGCTGGGAGTTTTGCCAACTGTTGGGAGGCTTTGCTATTCACAAGGAAGCTCTTTCCTTGCAAGGAAGATACGAACCCCTTCAGGACTACATCACCTTGTTGGGACTGAACTGCAGCACCTGTTTGTAAGGTTACAAATATTTTAGCTTAATGCTGAGCTGGGAGACAGCAAAGTATTCTGCATATTACATCCTTATTGTTCTTTCAGGAAGAAATGAAAACTAAGCAAAAATGAGAAAGTGAGAATAGGGACGCTGCAGCCATAGAGGCCTAAGAAACTGTGGTTAATACCATTCACCAGTTTTATAACGCTTTTGTGTAGTGGTAGTGGCCTGGAACAAACAATAACAAATCAACCATAATGTAACATCCCCTGGGAGCCATTTGGATCATGCAGGAGCTGGAAAGCAGACAGCCTGAGCTGGGGAAAACTGCTCTAGTTACTTGTTAAGATACCCAGGAAAATGTGGCAAAGGCTTTTGGATAGAGCACCACAAATGGAGCAGCAGTGCCACCACCTGCAAGAAATGGAGACTCGGAGGGGAGGGGAGAAAGCAGGAAGGGTAATGAAAATAAAATCAAATCATAGGAAAGGTCTGATTTTAAAATCTCACTGAAATACTACTGCTCTGAGAAGCCATTCCGGGTGAGGCCAGCGCTAAGGACCAGACATCAATGCTACGAAGCAATGCAGTGGCAAAAGGAAACTGTACTGGGAACAGGAGCTCCGAGTGCACAGAGGGTAGGAAGACATAATGTAGGACCCCTTTTTCCCTGAGACCTTCCTGGAAACTGATGTTCCGTTTGAATCCTCCTGCTTTTATCTTAATCTCTGTACGAAAGGCTTCTGGAGGTATTGCAAAGTGAAAGACCTGTAGGTTTTTCTTTTCTTTTTTTTTTTTTCTTCAAAGCACAAGAACTACACTGCTTTCTGATGGCAACCTCCTCGCTCTGCAGCAAGGACTGTTACTACTTTGTTTTAAAGTACACGTCCAAAGTTAGGAGAGGTGTATGACTTCTACAGAAAAGCCCAGTAATTATTGAATACTATGATTATGTGGCACAAGATAGATCACCAGAGAGAGAGACAAACAGGTCTGTGTCACCTTGTCAACTTGCAGTTTTAAAAAAGGTAGGATTGTCATCTTTGGCGAGTTTGAAAGGTGAATATATTGCAGAGCATGAAGGCAAAGTAAGACTGAAATGTGCAGTATAAATAAACTGACCACATTTTTAGCTGGGAAATATTTTCTGCCTGTGAAATATTTCTGACATTGGAGTTTCAGGTCCTATTGCCACAGCTAGGGCTCTGCAGTGCTCATGTCCATGAGTAGAAACTGTAAACTCTTAACAACCACAGATTTGTTCTCACTAGAAGCATAGTCAATTTAAGAGCAGTCATGTGGCTTTGAGTCATTCGATAATGCTTTTTTGGTGGGACAGTGTACAAGTGAGCCACCGCAGACACAACCCACTAACACGTTACCAAAAGCATCTTACTGATGAGCGGCCAGGCAGTCAGGGCTGTCTGTCACGTCAGCTTTCAGTCAGTTTTAAACACAGTTTTCTGTAGAAGACATGTCCTCATAATGGAAAAACAAAAAACAAAAAACCAAAAACAACCGAGCAAAAAGCTTCTCAGGTGGGAAACTAGTTGCTGAGGTTTTTATACCCCTCTGCTGGCAGTGAGAATGATGAGAACACCAAGCAGGTGCCTCAAAGAGCCAACCCCTCTGCGAGCCTGTAAGGAAAGAAGTAACAACAAGAAACACTCTTTTCCATAAAGAGGTGAGTCGAAGAGGGAACCATCCTGTTTGTTTTTTCCCAAACAAGGAGGAAGCACTGAGCTTTACTTTCCTGTATCTTGTTCAGCCACCTTGATTAGGGGCTGTATTCAGGCTGCTTACTGGACAGCGTATTATATAGGTTGTTTGAGGTTAAGAAACAATGGGTAGCACGGTCAGCAGAGTTTCCCATGTCTCTAAATATAAACACAATGCGAATCCTGTTAACACAATACAGCAAGAAAGAGCCGGGCTCGCGGCTCTGCTGCGTGGGTCCCTTTTCTTGTCTTGGGGCTATTATATAAACTGCCGCTCTGCTTTTCCCATTTGCAAGGCGGGTTCTGCCTTATCATCGTCACCGCAGATGTGCCCAGCGCGTGTTTACCAACAAGGAAAAGAGACGTTGCTGTTGTCCGCCTTGTTATTTCCTACCACAAAGAATAGGGGAATTGGGACAAAGGAGGGGGAAGGCAGGCAGTGGGGCCAGGACACTGCAGGGTGCAGCGGTAGCAGCGTCCCTGGCGTGCAGCTTCGTAGGTGTGCGGAAGAAGCGCTAACTGCCGCCCGGATCTGCGCGTCTGTGTCCGTGCCCACAAGCTCAGTCTTGCAGGGGCTTTTGATGACAAGTGCACGTGCCTCTCCCGCAAGGAGAGCGGCACCGCTCGAACCGTCGCAGCCTCCTCTGCTGCGCCTGGTGAGGGGGGTTCAAAGCCGCGTAAACCACAGCCGCGTCAGCAGCGGGTTAGTCTGGTCTAGGTCATTTGCGCCAAGACCGGCTCTCCTGTCAGACTAGCGGTAGGGTAACACTGAGGTGAGAACTACTTAGTTCTGCTAGAAAAAGGAATTTCTCTACAAAAAAGAACATGTCTGCTTTGGAGCAAAATCAAAATCAAGCATAATAATTTTTGGGGGGTGTAATAAAAATGTGCAGTAGCAGTAAAATTTTAACCGTTAAATATTCTTGAATATTTGTGAATTTAAGAAAAGAAAGTTATAAAATTCAGGTCAGCTCTGGATCTGAACTTTTCTATTTTCTGACCTGAGGTGCTGTTCTGCCCCAAATGGCTGTGGTTGCCAAGAAGCAATCCCTTAGAGTCATGAGCAGTTCAAGCAGGGGATTTAGGTTATGTCTTTGTGTAAAGAAAGCAGGATAAATGTCCATTGGAGAAATGAGTGAACTCCGATAGGCACTATGTATTTCTTTTAACCAGGTATGGCTTCTTTCTTGCCTAACTGGTGGCTCTGTAATTTCCCCAGCTGGTTGTATTCCTTAAGGAAGTGTTAGGAGAATGCCTGAACTGATTTTGTTGAAGATTATGGAACGTAGAAAGTTAAAAAAAATAAAGTATTGAGGAGTGGCTTTGCAAGTAGATGCAAAAACTGGGTGCCTTTGTGCAGTTTGTTCCTCAGTGCATCAGAAGGCTCTTTTAAATGTTGTGATAGGAACAATAATCACAAATTTCAGATTTTGCTTATCTGACTAAAAGAAATATAAGCCAAGGATAAAAAAATGAAATAGTGTTTCTGTTAACAAGTGGATTGGCAGAGTCAGAGCTTGCAGTCATTATGTTTTTTTGAGCTGTAAAGGTTGCGATATTAAAACAAACAAACAAAACCCAGTAGTGTCTACACTGGAGTGCCAAAGCATCCAGTTCTGTGCTGTGTAGCAACAGCTTCACCCTCGCTGTGGCAGCTGATGAAGAGGTGAGCTGCAGCGCAGGGTAGAGCCACCAGCACATCCCGTGTTCGGGGCGCTTGGCCAAGGCGCAGCCTGCGGCGCGAGGCCTCGCCGTCCGCGAGGGAGCTCGGGCAGCTCTGCTGCAGGAGGGCGCTTGGCCGCCTGCACCCTCTGCCTTCGCGCCCTTGTGCCTGCTTGGAGAGGGCACAGATATGGAAAGCAAGGGCAGCAGGTTAGTGCTGCGGTACTGCAGCATACACGCATAATGTATTTTGACCTCCTGGGATTTTGCAGAAGGGTTCATTAATGCTAAGGAACATATTAAGTAAGACTTTTTTCTTCCAGGTATTTGTTTCTCTAATTTTGCTTATTTTGTTTTCATCAGAAATACTTATTTCTCAGAGGCTGTAGGGTTAATAAGTCTGGAATATTTTAAAGAAGTTTCTGTGTAATTGTTATGGCACATTTTATATGCGCTGCAGCATCATAATCCTGTAGAGAAAAAAATCTATATTTCTCCATCATACTTTAAAGACTAATTCCCTGGAGTAATTTCCATTCTCTGCTAGTTTATTCTAAATAAAATTGATTTTTCTGGGAGATTAAAACATGCCTTGAAGATCGTCAATGGTTTTGTTGTATAGGCCTTTATTAATAGACTCCCCGCAGCTTAATTCTGTTTATATAAATTGAAAACAATAAAAAGAGTTGACAGTTTTGTCAGTTGTGTTTGCTCAAAAAATATAAAAAAAAGGAAACGCAGACACCTCCCCCTGATGTAGCAAGTGACATTGCTGTAAACAAACTTCAACGGAGTGTTTAGGAAGATCTGACTCATTACTCAGGGCAGAGTGGGCTGCCCAGCTTATCTATGAAATGTTAAATCATGCAGAAAGCGAGCCCGAGGACTCGGGGGGAGCTTCGTTAACCAGGAGAGAATTGTTTAGCAGCAGCAGCGATACCTGGAGCTGCACAAAGACGCGTTGTGCTGGGCCCTTCCTCGGCAGCGGGGAGCAGCGGTGGGTTTGACTGCGGCGACAGCCCTGGAGCGCTCCATGGGGCTGGTGTGCAGGCGTTTCCTGTGTGCCGGTGCTGAAACAAGTGTGTCTGCCTAGGGAAAAATGTTCGTTCTTGAGAGAGAGAGAGAAGGGGAAAAAAAGTTGTGTTTTATATTGATAGAACTTGCCTTGTGGTGGTGTCCGCCAGTAGGTATCTCTAGCGTTGAAGGTTAAGGTAAATGTTGTGGTAGTGGATACTGAAATGCAGGATTTAAGTAGTAGTCAGGAGCGCAAATTTAAAATTTTTAGTCAAATAGTGTTAAAAGATAGAAGAGATGAGACACAGGTATTAGTGCCGGAGCAGATAATTCTAGACATGGTTCTATTCTGTAATGGGCAGTCACTTTCAAACTAGAAATCACTTTGCAGCTAATCAGAGAAGCTTTGCAGGGCTCTACTTATTTCATTTAGGCCTGGTTTAGGAATTGAATCAACCACAAGGCCTTACCATGGCATATTCTCTTGGCTGTTGCTATAAAAGCAGGATGGAAGAAAAATGAGACAATTACTTGAGCTTGGCCAAATTTCCTACAGTTTAGTTTAGATGAGGAACAAGCCCCCTGAAGTTATCACCAAAACCATTGTATCTTAAGATTTCAACAAAAGGCTATTGATAGGCTGGCACTGCCTTAAAACATCATCCACCTATACTCTGAACATATATACTGCATATTTACTTTTTGGTGGAGTCCAAAATTTGGAATTTGTACTAAAATATCTTTCCGGAAATCACTTTCCTTAGCATGGATAAGAATCATGAAACAATCTCCACCTAAAAAACAATCAAAATATCTCCTTATCTCTTCTCTTAATTCTTGACTAAGCAAAAGTCTGTACCTGTGCTCAGCAGTAAGCATGTGCATTCCTACTGATTTGAGGTTACACTCATCTTAAATTTCATCAAATAGTGCTCTGAAACTCATGATGGCCTTTAAGCTGTCATAAATCAGAATAACTTCAGAGACATCAAAGGACGCTAGTCAGTAGCATGAATGAGGTGTGACAGAAGCACTGTGGAGGTTCAAGCTAAAATTTAAATCTGAACTCACAGTTTTGGAAAATTTGTATGTGAACTCTCTGATGTGGTCCTGCCCTTTTTTCTCCTCAGGTTTATTTTTTTAAAGTTTCGTTTAGGAAATGATTTGTGGTAGAATCGAAACACACTCAAAGATTAGATTTGCTGAAAGAGAAAAAAGTCCCTATTTTATATATCTTTTTCTCAGTAAGACATGAATTAACAGGAAGCCAAATCTCTTGAACCTCAGAGATAACCTTACTAGTCTCCAGAATAAATTCAGGATGGAGCAAAACTGATGGAAAAAGTGATTAGATAAAATAAATATTGTTTACAAATGATCCTTGTAAGAGGATTTTGCTCTTTTGAATAAAACTGTTGGAATATGACTTATAAGATACCATCAATTTATTTGTAAAAGAGATATATTAAGTTTCAGTCCAACAGATAGCTATTGAGTAGCTCAGCTTGTTTTCATATATTCTTTTATAAAAATTAATGAAATCATTCCCTAAGTCACCTAAAAGAGGGTTTAGATTTTTCCTTATAAAAACATAGCAAAACCAGATGCATTAGGACTGGGTAACTTGATTCTTTGCCAGAGGAAATGGAAGAAAGTCTGGCCAGTTGCTGGTGGTGAACAGAGTGGTGGGACAGTCTGGGCCTGTGAAGCAGGTGAGAAGTCCGAAGCAGAATTACAGAGTGGGAAGTACAAACTAGAGGAAGAAGATGAAGTAGAGAAAGGACGTGTTTCAGAGCAGCCTGGAGGTCACCTAGTTGGGAAGAAATGGAGGAAGTGAGCTGTTCTCTCTCTTCCCTAAATTAGAACTTGAAATGTTTTGTATTTTAGTTATCTGTTGTGCTTTCAGCTTGATATGGGAATTATCTGCAGCATGGTTTGGGAATTATCTTCAAAGTATTATCTAAAGTTTTTTATCTAGAGAAGAAAAGGAATACTTAAAAGGAATACTAAGTACGTCTGAAAGAAGTAGAAATCTACAGTTGAATAAAAATTGTTCATTTATCAATAAACAGATTATTGATTGTGATACAACCATATCAGAGTGTGGGTGGAAGAATAACTCTGGCAGAGGCGATCATCTCAGAGAGAAAAGAAGAAAAATTTGTTTGTCCCTGGAAACGATCTTTAGTTTTGTCTGGTCTTTGAGACCAAGTTTGCATAAGACTGTTTCTGTTCAGTTAATCCTAATTTAAGACACATACTCTTATGTATTCTTTGCAATTTATATGAGATTCAATTCATCACTCTCTGAAAATAATAATGTGGGGAGATGGCAGTCCCTTGGATAAAAATAGAATCAGAAAAAAAACTAGCTACCTATCTGTGTTTTGAAGAAGTTGTTCAATTATTTTGAGTATTTTGATCTAGCTAATATGGACAATGCCTCTGGCGTTCCTCCGGTTACAGTGGTGCTCATTATAGGCAACAAAATTAATTTGTGCGAGAAAGAGGAGAAAGTGGATGCTAAAGCCTTATGCTTTAGAAGAGATGATGAGTTAGAGACTTGTTCTCATGATGGCTGTAGTCTAATGTACTCATCACTGTAATCCAAGATATATACATCATGTTATTCTTATACAAGATATATATATATATATATATATATATATTTGCTCTTCCAAGTGCTAGCTTATCATCAACACTTAATACATTTTATTGAAAATACTGAATAGTTTTTCTCAAAAATACTTATGCTGCATAGCATTTCTTAGGCCATGTGAGAAGGAGCTGAATCCACCTGCTGATCTTCTGAGAAAGATCTTTTGTATAACTACGAATATTGGGAATAGATGCAATAGGGAGTGTACATTTCCGGGAGAGCCAGAGATGCTGGTATTGTTGGAAAAGTTCTAGCAAGCCTGCTGGAGGAACGATATCACATTAAAGAAATCAAACTTATGCCCAGTTTTTTCTATGAAAACAATCTGATTCTCCTTACATGCTGTATTAAATGAACTATAACATCAATGAAGGTAGCAGGAGAAAGATTAACTTTTCCAGCTGCCTAGAAAGATCCGAAAGAATGCAAATGTAGTTATTTGCTATACGTTTCTTATGTTTTAGCAGAAGAGGGGTTAGACCACGTTGCTTTTTACGGAACATGCTTTGAGAAGACACATCTGTAAGATGCACAAATTAAAAATGCTATTTGCTGTGTCCTTCCTTAATACAGACCGTATAAAAATAATTGAAATTTCTGGTAAATGAATTTCATCTTTACTGACTGCTGTAAAGCAACAGGAGAATAATCTTAGCTTTTTTTTTTTTCCATTAGCTGTGTTATTCTGCTCCCGGCCTTGCAGTGCTGTTCATACGCCGAGGTACGTGCTCAGAGACGCAGTCGTTTTCAGATAAATGCTGGGGGCGATGGTTGATGGAGTGCTGCCATCTCTTGGTTATGCAAATTATATGCTGCAAAACAGTTCCTGGGCGATTTTCTTCAATGGAAGTGCTGATCCCAGGCAGCTTAGCTCTGTTATGTGAAGGGTGATACTATTCAGGTCTAATATTCTACACATTTACAGGCATTTCTACATATAATGTGTTCAGCAAGAGTATTAATGGTATTTGAGAGACATTGAGTTTGTGCTTTCTTAGCTTCTCATGGAGGGCATGTTCCTTTGGCCCATGTAAACAGCACTTTGGTAAACAGCTGTTTGGTGGAGAATGTAGCAAACTACTCTGTAGTTTGAATGCAGCAGATTGCTAATACTTTTCTTTCTTATTTACTTTGGCAAAAAATGCTCACTCTGCTTTAGGAACTTTTTTTTTTTTTCTTCTTTCTTTCTAAGGAAATGTACTTGATTCTCTGATCTTCTTCCTTATCTATTATAAAAATAAAACTTCTGATTTATGATACTTTTTGCAAGAATTGACTTAAAAGACCCGTTACAATTTTGTAATTAACCTCACTTAAGAAGCTCTAGAGTTTTTTACCCAGTTCTTATCTCACTCAGAACTCATAGCAGAGGCAGTGTAAGCTACATGAGAGTAAGTGACTGAAATGGGTGGTGACACTAGGGTTCAGGCCCTTTACTAATAATTCTAGTCCGTAGACTCGGTGAATACTGTTTTCTTGTAGTGGTTTTACTGCACACGCTCTTCTAAAACCTGTGCACCTTTGCTGACCTGGCAGTTCCACCAGGCCCTATAGCAAGAGGCTTTGCATATAGGCTACGTTCCCCCAGCCAGCGTGGCTGGCCACAGTCCTTGTGCTGCTTCCATTTTGCATTTCTGTGACTAAAGGTTTTGAGAAACATGGTTTGAAAACTAGAAATAACCTTCATGCGTATTTATCTTGTCCACAGCACTGCCACCTGATGCTGAGGAGCTCTCAAGCTACTTTTCTGCCTAGTTCACGTGCGCGTTCACACGACGGGTGTATGTGAACTACCTTACTCGTGGGGAAGTAATTATGTGCGTTCGCCCTGGCTCTGCCACGGGTTTTCAAGATGAAACACTCCTATTACCACTGCAGTCACTCACACTGCAGGACTTTTGGTGGGCTGTTTGAGGGAAGGATTCCTGTCATTCTTGTTGCTATATATCCTTGTGGGTTTGCAGAGGCCTTGGGTACGAAAGTGGACTTCTACGTGTTCTGCTAAGGCAACAGCAAGTGGAGGGCATAATTTCCTCCGTGCCAGTCCTCCAATAAGAGTAATTTTTTCATCACCTTGCTTAAAATATTTTTTCTGCTGTTTTTTAAGTTTTTTTGAACTGTTTTCTTTGGGCCCGTTTGGTATTAGTCACAATACTTTTGTTAGGTGTGATACTCAGCTGCATGCAAGTTTCTGCCTCTGTCTGGCTAAAATCATGCCAGTGTCAGGATGCCAGTCTTCAAGTTATTCTGAGAGCTGGCATGGTGATCAAGCACAAGTAAGCCATTTTTAATAGCCTCTCCAGATAAGGTGAAAAAGATTTTCATTCTGTGCTAAACTCTGTGATCCCCCTTACTATTTGTCAAGTAGTTAAACAGAAGCTGAGAAGGGAATCATGAAAACATGGTGCAATATTTTCTCCACCTTCCACATAACACCCAATCACCATTTTATGTTTAGCCCTTCCTTCCTTCCTTCCTTCCTTCCTTCCTTCCTTCCTTCCTTCCTTCCTTCCTTCCTTCCTTCCTTCCACCCGCCAAAGACTGACTTTTTTCTATATCTTTAGTTGTTTCAAGGATAAATTAATCTGATAGTGCAAGCAATATTCATGCAAACTTCAGGGTGGAGTCACCCTGAGAAGGCGGATGAGACAGTACTGAGATTAGGTACCAGCGCCTCTTCTGAGAGCTCAGCTAAGGTTCTTCCATATGCAGGTTGTAGGAGTATTTGCTGTGGGTACTCCAAATACTCCAGGAGCTCAACTCACTGATAATATTTCAATATGCAACTATGGTAACTATTGGCTACTCCAAGCCTGACTCAACCCTATAAAGCTACAAAGCTCTACTTTATAATGAATTTATCATGCAGGTTTCTTTGCTAGAACAATATGGTAGATAAATTCTGCATTCTCCTGTTGGTTATTATCTTCTGTTATGCAATTTTAAATTAGTTATTTATCTACACGCTAAGGATGTTGAAAATTCCAGTCATTCTGTTTGTGATATGCATCTTTAGATATTAAAGTTAGAGATTTCTGAGTTTGTACATCCTTCCCATATCTTACCACAGGTATGGTAGGTTTTCATTAGTTCTTTGATGGTTTACAGACATCCTGCTTGGGTAGTGTGCTATCAGCCTGCTTATCTGTGACACTTTCCAGATTTCATTATTTCAGTTGTATTCAGATACCATAATTAAACATCACATCTCTCAGGCCTCCATAGCCTTTCAGTGATGGCTGAAAAAAAAGTTCTTAGCTCCACCTGTAACTTATTGGTGCCATACCCCAGACTTTCAGTTAGTTATAGTTTTGAAAAGGTGTGAAATGTCAATTTGATTAATGTGACTATGTGCAAAGAGGCTGTGTTTACATGAATACTTATTACTTCTGGGTTATAAACATGACTGTCATTTTATTTTAAAAATAAATGCTAGAGAACATACCTCAAACACTCTATTCAGGGAATTTGGTGTCTCTAATTAGCAGAATAAGGGAATAGCATGGCTGGTGTATCCTAGAGACAGGATGCGTGCATGGGCCTATTCAGAAGAAAACAAAAAGACTTTTATAATTAAGCTTTAGTTTGCTTTTCTGAGTTCATCTTTCTTTACTCATTTTTTGTATCCATAGAAGGTGACAGCAATGGCAGGTGAGGAAATAATTAAAAGTGATTTTTTTTTTTAATCCTCATGCTGTGTCTCTAAGGCTGCTGTAGTCTCCAAAACACCGTGACAATTTGCATACTCCCATGTTACTCCTTCACTAGAAGCATGAGATAAATAGCCTCATTAATTAGTTGATTCAGTCTCTATTAACAACATCATGCTTATCAAATTCCTTGTAAAGTAGATGGCAAAGTATTAAAGAAAACAAAACTCTTGTTTTGTCTAGGTAAAGAACAAATATTCATTGAGGAACTTGAGCATTTCCGTGAAACTTAAAATTCCAAATGACTAACGTGGTTTTGAAACTACTGACATGTTTTGTAAAATCTGAAAAAAATGGTCCATTTTTAACAGTGGTCATCTGTACATTTGAAGTATAGTGTTGAAAATCCTTTCCTCTCTGTGTCTAATTCAGCAACCCTGCAGGAAAACAAAATCTAAAAGCAAAGAACTGCAGCAGCTTAAAGTGAAGGGATGGAAGAAGCATCCAAATTCATATTTCTTATTAGAAAGGTAAGCACATTGTTTCTGCATTTTAGTCTTCTGTGTGTATAGGCAATCAACTGGAAAACCACCTTTCAAAGACCAGCGCTTCCTTTTCATGGAAATAAGCCTAAACCTACAGTTTGACATTGGAATTCTTGCATTCCAGATTTCCTTCCAAACTGAGTGTCTGGTCCTGTTTTGCCAGGTGCAAGCATGTAACTCTTTACTATATGTAGCATATTTATAATGGATATTTCATTTGAAGCACTGTATTTGACAGAAAAGAAACAAAAACACTTGTGGTAGCTGTGTCTGCACTATGTTAGTATTTTAAGATACCAACTACTGCAGTACTTGGTCAGAAGTGAGATTTCCTTCTGCAAGAAATGGAAGATAAAATGGGATATCAGGTATCTCGATGTGGCTGAACTAGAAAAGCTAGTGGTAATTAGGGAGCAAAATTTTGCTTCGCTTGTGGTCTTATTTAATGGCCATTGCATGGATGTATTTTATGTTAATTTTGATGAGTATCTTACGATGCCCTTAGGATAGCAACTATCTCTGATGTTGATTGCATGACCTTCGAGGGAAATGTTTTCACTCAGTTCCACCCTGGCAAGCGAGCTGCTATTTTCATGGCTACTCATAATGTGTTGACTGCAGTTGATGTATAAACGAATGACATATCCTTTCTTTTTTTTTCCTTTTTTTTTTTTTCTCTCATATTTTTCTCCACTTTGATGTGAGGGTAACTGTTGTGCTTCCTTGACCCACAAAGAGAAACATCATACAGTTTGGAAAGTGCTGGACCTTAAAAATGTACTTATTAATATGGTCAATGGTGATACCATCATTCCTGCTTTCACCTCTTAAAAACCTTTTGACTCTTCTTTTTGCTGGTCATGAGTTCTTTTTATCAGTTACTGGCTTTTAGAGAACATAGTGGTGCCATAATGGAGTGGCTAACTGATATTAATTAAGAATAGATGGACAAAAATAACATCTTGGACATGAGAGTAGTAATATGCAGATGCAGAAAGTTGATGAATAAGGCTTTGCTTCCTTCTCCAAGGTCTTAAGATTTAGAAATGTTGGAGGGTCACCATATGAGTCTGAAAGAGTCAACTGTTCTTCAAGAAGGGAGCCAACAACTGCAAAGATGGGCACTTTAGTGGGAAGTGGCTGTTTCTCTCTCTCCCCCTCTCTCTCTTTTTTTTTTTTTTTGCATCTGTGCTAGTAATGAATCCTGTCAGTACTCATCCACACACATAACTTTAAGTGCAACTGTCTTTGATTGATTACACTGCAAGAAGGCTACTTGTAATTCTCTGTTTGTTCCAATTTATATACAACACCATCTCTTGGTCACTATATTATTCTGATGCTTGGGTAAATGTTTAATAGATAATACAACCTCATAATTTTAGAAATGATTTAGGCTCTTATATTAAATCTAATCAATACTTATACTTCATTCAAATAAAGAATGATAAATTTTCCTTTGCACATTTGACCTTGTATAAGATAGCAATCTTTTCCCGACTATAAACTTTCTTGTACATTTTCAATCACTCCTCCTTTCCTGATCTAGATACAGGCAGGAAATTTTACAAGCTCTTGTTTTATTTCCTGCTCCTCTCAAATGCTCACACTCAAATGTATTTCAAACAATTGGCTATGAACTATCTGTATTATTCTGATCCATATGTCAGTGAAATTATATCAACAATATTTACTGCACTGAAGAACTATACCAGGGTCCAGCAGCTTGCCTGGTAATAATTACTGAAGAGAAATGGATTGCATTTTTCATAGCTTGAGAAAAAAACTTTAATATTGTCTTTAAAAAGTCGTATATAGCCTTTTTTAACATGTTCAATAAAAGAAAAATAGTGTGTGTATGAGTCAGTTATAAGGAAATTTGTAAATAGTATGACTAATACTAGTTAGTAAGATTTTTTTGACGTGTAGAGACATTTAGAACTCAACATCTTTTGGTTGATTCTTTGTGTTACAGCAAGATTGATGTGCTACAAGTTATCATTTTTTTATGACACAAACAATCAACTTATCAAGCTGTTCTGGAAGAATGAACTACAGCATAAAATTAAAGTAATGTAGAGGCAGTTAAATTTTTGCCATACATGTGCAACATTTTCACAATCAGGAAATAAACTGGAAATCATTCTGTTTTTACACTACATTTTTTTAAATAGTATTTTTAAGGAAGCAGTATAGCAGTATGTATTTATTCTATCCCTGTTCTTTGCACATTTGTTCTCCTGAACCATCAGGAGACTGAGGAGGAGAAGTGCTTCCAATTACAATCTCATTCTGAAATCTGCAGTGCAACTGATTAGCTGGTTCATTTTTTTGTATGCAGGTGAATAAGCATTTCATATTATTAGGCATGTGCCATTCTGATACATCTCGAGTCTTTGGCTGCGGATCATGTAACCTAAAACATGAGATGATATTATTGGTAAGCATTTGGAAATCAAGACTGGTAACTTTTACCTTTTTCAAAAAAAAAAAAAGGTTACATAAAGCAAATAGAGTAATAAGGAACCAAATTCTAAAGTTCTCTTTCTAATTTCCCAAGGAATATAAGGGCATTCTGCCAAGAAAAAGGAAAATAACCCCTGAGAAAACAGTAAGATAATACAAAGGCAGTAAAATTTGTTAGCAATAACCTTTATTTAAAATTAATCCTAGAAATTTCAATATGTATGTGTTACCTGTGTTCCTTGCCAGGTGGAAAAGTCTTTTATAGACAAAATTATATCTAGATATAGATATAATAACAAGTTCTGTTTTAGTACAGAACTTTTCCCAGGAGAAAATGCAGAAGTATATGGTTAGGGTGAGTCTGGAGGCAGACAAACTATTTAACCATAATCCTATGTGGGAGAGGTAGGCAAGTAAGTAAAAAGAAATCCTAGAAGAAAAAGTTGATATAATATTTGAATATGAAGATAATATGCCCTTAACATAACCTTTATTTCTTGTCTGAGGCAGGGGAAGAGTAATAGAAGCAATGATTTAGGTAGATTGAAATACAAAGGAATAGGAGTTGGAGTTATTCATTTTTGAAAATGTGAGAACTGTCCTGGAGTTTGGCTTCCCTGGGAGCAGGTTTCCTTCTTTCTTTTGCTGTTGTCTGATCTCAGGGAGCAGATGAAGATGAGGGAAACTGGATTTATGGACTGGTCTTCCAATGAACTGAGAAACCTGCCTTGAGATGTTACTGGATATTTTTTGTTATGTAACTTATATCACGTGGACACAAATTATATACCCATGGTGAGGGCTTTCAACAACCTACTTTTTTTTTTTTTTTTTTTTTTTTCTTTTTCTAAAGCTCTTACATCTCTTTAAGCCTGAATAATACTTCAGCTAGAATCGGTATGCAAGTCATAATGCAACTTAAAACCCATGTGAAATGTTGAAGCACCTTTTCTATAATGTCAATAATCATGAGAATTTAGTCAGAATCTCCTGATACTATAGGGCACAACTGTAAAGCTACAAATGACAGTTATTCAGTAATACATTCTTGAGAAGAAAAATTACTGGATACTTTGTTGATACCCACTTTTTTTCCTTACTTGCAAGCAATTCATCAAATAAATCTGTGGCCATAGGAATGCTTCTGAAAGAACAAGTATTTTGAAGAGCAGTGAAAATATATTGTCACAGTGAAGTGGCTTTTGTGCCCGTTGAGAAGCTTGCAGAACAGAGTTATCAAGAAATTATTATTATACATTTGAAAATAATGTAACTAAAAACAAATCCCCCTGTATAAACCATTCAGAGACAGTAGTGACTAATAGTCCTTTCAAGTGAACAGTGAATAGGAGCCAGTCAGGGGGCAACACAGACTGAAATGCGTTTGCAGAAACTAGTGGAATTCATTGCACTATTTCATATGATTAGAAAAGTTAAATCATAGACTTACTGTACAAAACTAAAATGGTGAAAGTTTATCAAGAAAAATCCTTAATTTGGCTACAGATAGTTTGTTTTCTATGGGACTTTAAGATCTAGAGCTAGGATACTGTCTCACCAGGGAGTTCCTGTGGGGTAAAATTAAGGATTACAATTCAAGCTACAAAGCTAACAGTATTATGTCAATATTCACCTTATGAGAGGTGAGTAGAATGTATAAAGCTTTTGGACTATAATTACAGAGATTTTGTATAGGAACTTTGTATAAAAATATAAGGCCTATTGATATAGCAATTCATAATCCTGTAAGCAAGTAGACTGCACATGTAATGAGTCCACTCAGTAGTGATCACAGAATCGCAGAATCCCAGAATGGTTGAGCTTGGAAGGGGCCTCCAGGAATCCAACCCCGCTGCTCCAGCAGGGACACCCAGAGCACAGGGCACAGGGTGGCATCCAGGCAGGTTTGAAGATCTCCAGAGAAGGAGACTCCACAACCTCCCCGGGCAGCCTGTTCCAGGGCTCTGTCACCCTCACAGGAAAGAAGTTCTTCCTCATGTGGAGATGGAACTTCCTGTGTTTCAACTTGTACCCATTACCCCTTGTCCTGTCATGGGCCACCATGGAGAAGAGTTTGGCCCCATCTTCTTTATATCCTCCTCTCAAGTATTTGTACATGTTGATCAGATCTCTTCTCAGTCTTCTATTCTCTAAGCTAAACAGGCCCAGCTTGCTTAGTCTTTCCTCATAAGATAGATGCTTAGTCCCTTAATCATCTTTGTTGCCCTATGCTGGACCCTCTCTAGAAGCTCCAGGAGTAAAAGCTAACTACAGTGACAGGCACAGTCAATAACTCTGATTTTCTTTTCCCCCCAAATCAGCTGTTTTGTCTCTTTCTGCAACTGCCACTTCCAATAAATATCCTTCCTCCTCCTTTTTAGGAACGAATTCCCAACAGTTGGCTATTCTAGATAAAGAAGCTGTATTTTTTTTCAGCTAGTCTCCAGATGAGGAAAATGAATCATTGAATCCTCTTGACTAGCACCTTGCAGGGTTGGAAGTTCTGAGAAATGTTAAGGCCACTGACACAGCAGAAGAGATGACCTCATTAACGATAGACCGATTTCTAGGGATAGCCCCTACCCTTTAGTTACAGGCCGCCTTAGATGGCAGCAGCACGGCTGCAAGGTGGCTGGTTTGTTCCAGGGGGGTTGCGGGTCATGGAGATTGTCCCTACCACCCACCCCTGGAAAAGCGGCCTGCTGCTCAGGAGCAGAGATCAGGCTAGAGCTAGAAGAGGAGTTTCAGAGACTCTAAAGATGACAGTAAATTGTCATTGTATTGCATTGTAGAGCATTGTATTGCTCTGGCAATAGATCTGGAACATCTAAAACCAAAGTCACTTACAGGGCTCATTGTCCAGCCTTTTGGCCTTTTGGGGTTCAAAAATCAAGTATTACTATGGCAAGTTAGCTGCTGCTCTCTTCAGTTAGGCTGAAGGTTTTGCATGTCATCTTACTAGTTTTCCTCTCTTTCTTTCTTTTTGTTGATGTCTATCCTAGTTCTGCTTGCCCTTAAACTCTGTCTTTTACATGATGGATGCAATTCCCAATGTGTATTCCAACCATATGGTCTCTCTGCTTTCTTAACGGGCCCTTCCCTTCATCCAGAGAATGAGCCCTTGTTTATCTTGGGATTTTACAAAGTTACTTCTTAATAGCAAAGAAAGACAAAAGCAAGATGTGTTGTCCTCGTACCTGTTCACAAATTGCTCTCGTTGCAGACTTAACTACTTCTGCACAGTCAGGCAAGGAGCAGAGCTGTGACTGAATCAAACTGTGGGTTTGCATACGTATAGGCAGGTGTTTGTGGAGACCTTCAGATCATGGCCAAGAGGGAGCTATCCTTCATTCCCGGTGATCCAAGTCTCATTCCTGTGAGCTGAGTGAAGTGAGCAATATCTCAGGCGTGGCCTTTCTGTAGTGCAAAGTGACAAATTACCAACAGCCACTCTGCTCTTTGAGGGGACCTTCAGAACCAAATGGGAACAGACGAGACCACTTGAGCAACTTCTGATAATGGCATCTCAATTTCTTCCTTAAATGCTGGTTGTTGCAGTAAAGCAAGTCTGGTAGTAACCATCTCTTCTGAAAATAAATGAACTATTTTTCCTGTCTATCTTGGTGTAATAAGTAAAGGAAGCCATTTTTTGTAGTCTGTGAAAGCTGAACACAATTATTGCTTCCTTCCTAATACTGACCAAGCAGCCTCGAAAAGATCCCTGGAGAAATCACGCCAAGGTATGAAGATGTTAGCTCAAAACGCCGGCACCTCGGCATGCCCCATAAAATGCTTCCCAGAGACGCGCGACATAAAACTGCTGAGATAAATGATAGGCACGCTTAGAGCAGCAAGCTGTCTTATTGCAGTTTAGATTCCTATTTCAGAACTGATGGCAACTGATTATAAGACATGACAAAGAATATATTACCCGTTCTCTGGCTTTTTTTTTTTTTTTTTTTAATCCCATTCACTAGAGCATGTTTAATGACTGAATAACCAGCAAGAGAGAGATGTGCCAAGAGGGACTGTTGGCCCGCGTGGTTTACAGGGAGCTTTTCCTGTGTGCTTTCCTGGCCCGGTTTCTTTAGCTACTCGCCTCAAATGCCTCAAATGTCTCAAATGTTTTTCCCCTGGGAGGAAGAGCAAAGTTCCTGACTTGGGGGCTGGGAGTGGCCCCAGGGCCACCCTGCTGCTGCCAGGCCAGGTCCAGGGTAGGGACCGGCAGGGCCCCAGGCCAGCCCACACACTGTGAGCAATCACTTACTGCATCCAATCTCCCGCAACTTTTTTTTTTTTTTTATTTAGAAAACAGGCTAATCTTTTGTCATCTTACAGGTTAGAAGCCACTTTTTTTTTCTCTCTTTTTTCTCCATTGAAATACTTGTTTGATGCCTTTACAATCTGCTCAGGCTATTGCAAGAAGAAAGCTGCAGTCGATGTACGTTAGGGCATGAATACAGCAAGCTGCTGTGTGTCTCACTTCAGGGAGAATGTAAATCTTTAAGCCTACTGTTTTTGTGAAAATAATAGAGAATTATAGCTATATCTGTTATTCTGCTATCTGTAATAACAGCACTTTTATGAGCAAACAGTTGCATTCCTATGGTGTGCGCAGGTGAAGGGAAGAACACTGCCATCAAAAAGTCCAAATAGAAAACCAGGTGTAACGCAGAAGCCGGAAGAAAGGAGAGGGAAAACTAGCTGCTCCCCCGTGTTGGCATTTTACCCAAATGTGTAATGGCAGATGTTGTAACACCCCAAATTACACAGTGATGTCAAAGCAAAAAAGCCCCTGAAAGCTTCTCAAAACACTAATACTTATTTTCTGACACTATTCTGCCTTTGAACTGTTTGTCACATGCGTCTTTGTGACTGTACCTTTTATACATCTAAGAAAGAATTTCACTGAGCAAGCAGAGGAAGGTAAATAAAATCCTTTCAGAGGAGCAAAAAGATCCGCTCTAAGAGTAAAATATATCTTATGCTAAAGAGAGCACTTACTTAGCTTCTGGTATTTTAAGTTGTTCTTGCTGTGATCAGTTCCTGAGAAAGCGGCTTGGTTTCTAGATGACATCTCCCCCTGCCAGGCTTTGCTCCCAGCCAGCAAGCGCCTGGGAACCTGTGGCTGCCGGCCCTCCTCCGAACACGGGTGCCGCTTCTACAGCCCACGCTGTGACAGCACGAAGAGAGGACGAAAATCCCTCCACAACACATGAAAAGAGCAGCTGATGAGGTCATCTGTCTGGAAATTGCTTTAGGACACAGCTAATCATGTGCCGATTTCAGTGAGCACAGCGAAGGGAAGTTGATTTTGTTATGGTTCAGGGAAGTGTCAAAGGATGACCTTCAATGAAAACGCTTTCTGATGTATGTCCCTTAGGTGTGTTTTGTCTGATCTCTGCTCTGTCGAATAACACTTTGTAGAGGATACAGCTTTAAAAGTAGTTGTCTAATGGGCAGACTACCATGGTTTCTGTAATTGGAGGACTAAAATAAAGTCCTGTGAAGTATTCAAAGATGCTCTAAACGTTGCAAATCTTGTGAGGCTGACAGATCCAGCAAAAGCACACATTTCTATTTATGCTGCGTAACAGCCTTTTTAATTTGAGATCCAACCTGGAACTTTTAACTCCACGATGAATGCAGACAGAAAATCTCTTAACATTTGTTGTGATCTCCTGGGTTTCCTAGGTATCTGTGTAATTTATTAGTAGTCATTTAGATTATAACACCTCATACATTTTATCTGAAGTCCAAAAAGTTTGAATTACCCAGTAGCTTAAATTATTGTAAGCATAGACAAGGGACTTGCACAAATTTTCCTCTTGCTTATCTTTAGTTTTTATGTGTAGCTACGTTTACCAGGCATATATAAGAAAAAATGCAGTAGCTACTGCAAGTTCTTTTGTAACCTGGAAATATTGTATGGAGCACAAATATTAAGACTTAGTCTTAAGGCATTCAAAACGTAAGAAGGCAAATTTAAAAGTGTTCAGTACTGTATGAAGTAATTCAGTATCACCCCCAGTCAGGGAGGACCAGACAGGGTACTGGTGAGATGAACAGCTATTTCCCATGTTTATTGCTGTGTGGAAGGAGCAAAGAGATTCCACAGATATTCTGCTGCTAACCCAAAGCAGAGCTAGCAGCAGAAAGGCAAGGAGCGGCTCTGCAGACTTGTAGATTACAAGTTATCACACCATGGCCATCTCATCATCCTTTTTAAAAATGGAAGACTGTCTTGGCTAACCTAGTGTCAAGCAGTTTGCAGGCTCAAGCTGGGATTCTCCAAGTGCTCAGCTCTAAGTGCTTCAGCTACTGAAGCTGCTCACTGTGCACCCTTTGAAGTCAACGTCCTGCTTGGAGCTGATTTCATAGAAAGAAGTTTGAGGTAGTATCAAGCATCTGAAAAAAATCTTAGTTGTAATCATAAGACATAGATGTGATACAAAATAGAATGATTAATATTGGATAAAGTCATAGCTGTGTAACTTATGTCAGCAGGGAATATTTTTAACCAAAGAGGAGGTTCCCTCTAGCAGACGACAAAGAAAGGTCTTTTATTCGAGGGTTCTGTTCCCACTCTGATAATTGTTTTGCCGTTTTTGATTGGTTTTGTCTTTCCAATTTGAAGAATTTTTTCAGCAATCACAGGAATTTGCTGTAAAAAGAAATAGAGATTTGATTGCTGATGGAACATACAGAAAGCTATTGCTTGGACTGGTGAAGGAGTCTTCCTAAGAAGCTTTTGAAAAGAATGTTCTTGGGACACGGACTTCCTATGTGTAAAAATGGGAGAATGCCGTGTTTGCATAAGCATCTTTGATGAATGTTATTCTGTTTGCAGTTTATTTACATGGGAAAAGCGACCACACAGATTTTGATAAATTTGTTTAGTTTTAGACCTTTGTGCAAGTAGGAAAAATGACCTGACTAATACATTTTATAAGAAATGAACAAAGCATGCCTTGAATAACACAATATCTTGATCATGTGCTTTGTGGGCATGTGGCTATTGAGTCAAAAGGGTCCAGAAACTCTCTTGCCTCTTCAGGAACAACAAATTTAATCTGTCACTTAGAAAACCTGTAAATAGGTTACCTGCTGTAACTCAGGCTTCTTTGTAGTGAGATTTAAGTGACAGTTGAAAGCCAGCAAGGCACTGACGGTGAAAGTGTTGGCAGAGTGAGGAGGTTACGTTTTTGGGACAGGTAAGTCCTCTGATGATGGCCCTCCTTTTTCTAGTCACCGTGGCTGAGTGATGCTGCTAAGTGGCCAGCTAATAGGATGCAGCACTCTGAAGGGATACGAAGGGACACCTTTCCCTGTCTGTCTGTCCTGATTCAGGAGGGCTGGAGAGAATGAAGCTCCCAAGCTCGGCAGCGCGTTGGGAAGCCGCGTCGTGGAAGCCCGTTGCGAGCGGCCACAGAGGAGGAGCAGGGCAGCTGGCTTGGCTGCTGCCCGGGGGTGCCTCGTGACAGATACTTCACAAGGAGGTAGAACAGGCCATTTTTAAGTCTGTTTCTTCCTAATCTCTTCTGGTGGGTGGCTGGCTTATATCCTGAGGCAAGAGAGTTTACAGCCTTTCAGAGATTCATTTTGTTCTTCCCTGCAGAGCTGCCGTGTATTCGGCACTGGTGGGATTCTGGCTTTTCAGTGTGTCTCTCTGATCCTTCAGACCTAAATATTATTTCCTTTGTAGCCTTAAAATATGCTCAGATTGGGACTAGAAGGTTATTACAGAGAAATCAAACAGCCTCTGCCTTTGTTTGCATGTACTGCTTGTGTTGGCGTAATGAACTAATTTATTTAGGAAGAGTCATGTACTTACTGCTTTACTTAAATTCAGGAAAACATACTTGTGCATCTATGTCCTTCTCAGTGGGACTGAAAGAACAGCCAGGGACCAACTGAAGTAAAGTTTACCGTGACAAAAATAGATAAGATACCTATTATTTATTCATTAGACTAAATGGTGAAAAACAACACAGCCCTAAAAGTAAGAATGATGTAAATGACCTGGTGATTCCCATTTGGAACCATGAAATCTTGAGGCTAGGAAGAGAAAAATATTTGATTTGACATTCATGCAGACAGGTAATTCTGAAGAGTTGATGTGTATTATTTAAAATGCCATTAAAGCCATCACTTTTGAAAGTGCTAGAGACTTAAATTTTCAAGTGGGCCTGGATGGGTTGACTATAGTGCTGTGGACCTGAAGTGAAATCTTCCTCTATAATGGATTTAAAATCACTACACAGTATTTTGAAGAATTGAAAAAAATAATTTCCAGAATTTTGACAGGCTTAGTGTGAGCAATTTTAGACTTAGAGGTAAGTATTAACAATAAAGCTGAATGAATATCTTCTTTATTCTTTTCTGTTCTTTCTTTATATATAAAAGAGAAATTGTTGCAATCATCTTTTTTTTGTTTGTTTGTTCCAACCTGTATCTTGGATTTCCTAGACAGAAAACATAAACACAATTCCTAAGACCTTTTCAGTTCCTGTTGAAAGATTTTATATGTAATTAATAAACTATAAGCATGTGATCTTAATATATAAAAAGTGAACCTAAATGTAAAAGTTAAAAAAAAAAAAAACCCTTATTTTAAAATGTGAGTTATTTTAGAATGTGAGTTGTTCTCAAATGTGACTATTGTTTGAACTGATTCAATAATGGAGTGATTCTGAGTTTCTTGGGTCTTCACATCATTAAGATATACAACCTTTTCCATACACTGTTATGAGCTTTGGCGAGAAACTGAGTCTGCAGATTCTGAGAGACAGATCCTTATTGCAGATCCTCTGTACAGATCTATTTTTAAAGCTGCATAGGAGATCTTTCATTAAATGTAAGTTTTAGCTATTTAAATAATGCTTTTTTGTTGATCATCACAGCCCTAGGAAGGTAACCTTTCCTTGACAAGATTTTTTAAAATGCAGATGTTCTTCTTGTTTTTAAGAACTGTGGAGTTAAAACAGTATATTCTTTTATCTATTATTTTGTGCATTAAATCAGAGAACAAGGTCTGAAAATACTTCTAATCAAATAAAGCAAACATCCTTCCATATTGCACAAGGATTTTATACAGGAGGGAGGCATAGAAGTGAAGTAAAATAACAAACACTTAGAATTATCTCCTGGGATTTCTTGAAAGAAAAGGAAATGATACCCAACAGAGGGTGTTTCAACTTGTTAATGAGCAGATGTAACTGACAATCTTCCCTAACTTACTCTTAAATTATATATCTGTAAGTTTAATTTCTTATCTGTCTTCAGTAAGCTGGTAGTGAACTACACACAAAAGAAAGCAGGCCATGCTGCACCATTTGTTATGCTTCTTTAATGATTTTGTTTCAGAAATGGTAAAAAGTGACTACATGAACAATTAGATAAAGGCATAGCAGTATTCTTAAACATTAGTTATTCATCCCTGCTCATTACCTATAGGCAATATATTTCTTAGATGCCCAGCCCTCATCACTTAATATAGGGAATTGCACATGGCACTTTCTGGCAATGCCTGCGTATTTTTACCTTTGTAGAAATTTGGGAATGCTCTCAGTGCTGTCAGGTGTGCTTGTGAAAAGTATTGGTCTTTTCTCACAGTATAACTCAAAGGTTTGGTTCTATTATTTGAGTTCAAATTATACTGGGTTTTGTTTAATTTTGTTTTACTCTTGAGTAGCTCAGAAGATTTGTCTGGGTCTTTATCTTTTTATTTGATGCAAATCATATGAAGAGCAGAGTCTGAGGTCTTCTGAGAAGAACAAACAACTACAGTGGGCCATTTTAATAGACAACTTGAGCAAGATTTGATTTTGTGGCTTTTGCAAATCAAAATGTCTTATGTAGGAATTCATTATTTTGCATTCTTTTCTAACCAATTAACCATATTAATATCATTTCTTACTGTTTCATTGCTGGTGATATACTTCCTCTGACTTGATAGTCATCTCTACTTTTACATTTTACATCATAGATCAACATATGAAATGCACAGGCATGTTGAGCAATAGAGGCTAGGCGAAATTTTCCTGATATTTTTGCATCTAAGATGGATGAATTCTAAGTCACTCTGTTTTTCTCCGCAAAATATTCTGACATAAAGGCTAGGTGGTTTGCGCGTGGCAGCACAAATGCCATTATCATGTTGACTGAGGTAAAGGGCAGAGGCGATGGTCATAAGGATGCAGAAAAGAAAAAAAATCTCTTCTTGCAAAACTAAAGCTTAAATCAATTTCAGTGATAAAAGCCTTGTACTGTCGAGGGAGGGAAGGACTCTCACAAAATCTGAAAAGAAACATTGAACTTGGTACTAAAGAGCAGCATAAGAGGAAAAAAAAACGTGATGGGAGAGAGAATAAATCAGACCAAAAGAGAAAACCACCCCAGAGAAAATCTAACTATAGCAGAAGAGAAACATGAAAAGCAAATTGACTCCTTTGTTTTACACTTAGCAAAGCCTCAGTGTGAATTGCAGGAGCAGTGTCAGGTTTGAAGCTTTCAAACAAAAAAAAAAAACTCGTGTCATGCAGGTCAGAAGGCGGCTGAGCACAGCGTCACCCCTGCATTGCTGACACGTGTCACTGGTTTTATCTGGCCTGCTACAGCCTCTTCTTCCATGGCCTTTCAGGACCCTTTCTGGTCCACATCAAAGAGCTGCTTCCTTCATCCTTCTTCTCATACCCTTCTAGCCACCTTGCTTTTCACTGGCTCTTGATAATGCCTTTTGCATGTACTCAGATCTACTGCACTGCTCTGGTTTCCCCTCCTAATCTTCTATTTATATATATGATCCTTTTCCCTACATCTATTTTTCTCTCTCTTTTTCTCATTCCTGTGTCTCCATTGGCCTTTGGGAGCACTTTACCTTCCTTCACTTCAAATTTCACAACTGTAGAACGGAGATAATATTATTGTCCTCTATTGTAAACTTTCTGAAATCACATGATAAAAGCTCTGTATACAAAGTAAACATTATTGCTATTTCAGTGAACAAGTACTAAGAATAAAGTGTGCTATGCATGTCTTTTTCAGAGCTTTAATGTAAGATCTTTCTCTGTCCACCTTAGACAAAGTATGTGCAGGTTGTATATCAAACGTAGACCAGAACTTAAGCTCTACATCAAATTTATTGATAATACGCAGAGTGTGGACATAATTTCCAAGCTATGTCATTGCCCTTAAAATCTAGCATCTTGTTTTGAAGAGAGATTTTCTTTGTGTATGTGGCTACCTTCCTGCCTTAGGTATAGGTGTATTTGACATAGGAAGGGCTGTAGGGTTTTCTGTCACTGCTCTGATGAATGCATAGAAATACATTGCTAAGTGCCTGATATACTTTCTACACTTACTAACTAGAAAGTATGGTCATAGCTTTTCTTGAAATTTTCCCTCAAGAATCATTTATCTCTATGTTGAGAATAACCATGAGCAATTTCCCCCAGAAGGTGAAGCTCAAAGCTGCTATATCTGAAAACAGAAGCTTAGAAAGAAAATGTCACTTTGGTTTTAACTCTGGCTCCTCATCAAGACTTCCAGAGCTGTTTTAACTTTTTTTTTTTTTAATGGAACAAACAATATGCACATGAAAACAGAGCTGGCATGCATTTATCCTTCATTTAAAATGAAGATTGTATTGAAATTATGTTAAAAAAGCTTTTGGCATTACGTGGATTACGTGTTGTAGCTTTACTTAGTAGAGATTTCATAAATTTATACCTTGTAAAACTATTATTGCCAATTTTCCACTTGTTTTATGTGCATAAGAATGATGCGATGTTTCATCAGATATTCTATAAGGTATTCTGAAAAGTATAGAAGATACTTCCATGAAAAGTTGCATTTTCATAAACAATGCCTAGTTTTTTCTTTTTTGCCTTTTTTTTTTCCTGAATCCATTAAAGCTAAGCCTTAGGCACAGATACTGTATAGGAATAAATGTGCCAGGAAGGATCCTTTCCAAAATCAGATTCTGTTGTTTTATGTTTGTATACTATGCAGCTCTTGCTCATACTTCTGTTGATACAATGATGCATATTTTCAGCTTTGCTTTTTGTTTGCTTTGGTTATTTTCTTGAATTCATTTTATAATGACTTTTACAGGAAACCATTATGTTCCGTGCTATTAGGGATCCTTGGCAAGGCTGAGATCCCTGTGGCCCTGGGGGCTCCCTTTATTAGAACCCTCTCTTTGCCAGATTTCCTTACACGACCATTGGTGGAGTCTTCTAGAGCCAAAGCTTATGCTAAATATTGTACTTACTGGAATCTCTCACTATGGTCTCATTTTAGTAGACATTATTTCATCACTGTTTAAATGCTATTTTTTTCACAGTAGCTCAATATACGAAACTTAAGAGGCCTGCAGTCACTAAAATATGAAAAGTGGAGTGATGCATCTTAGTGCTGATCCATACTGCAGTCTGAATGATAGATTTCATACCTGTCACTGCTTAATGGAGTCCCTTGCCTGCTTCTGACATGCTAATGGTCAGCTACACCACAAGCCTCCAAACCCTCTCACGAGGAAAGCCAACTGCTCGCTCTGACTCCGGCTAGTTTGCTCACAGAACCACAAAAAGCATCTAAAGCTCCACCTGCACAAGGAAGTAGAGTTTTAAGTTAATTGAGATTTATGACTTAGATTTGCTGTTCCTGTTTCCAGTATAGCTGTACTGCAGAGATAAGAATATTTCCAGGTATTCTTAATGAATCCATAAAATGTTTAGGAAAGCTTGTGTAGCTGCTCGTTGGTGTGTAGGGTATGTTACCCTTTCCAGGTCTCTTCCACACTGGTCACATAAGCTTGGACTCAGACGTCCTGCTAAGGCAGAGAGGATATTTAGGTTACCTTCTCCTGGAATGTTCCCGAGTTTTACACTGAAGTAAGTAACAGGTTATTTACATGGACAAATGTGATTTAGCAAGAGGGCTCAGATCTGCACTTCATGAAAAGGCAGCCTCAGGCAAAATGACTCTGCTTTCTTATGGCATAGTTACAAGGTTTCTGCAGATTTTTGCCTTTCTCTACAGTTTCTCTTCAAGCAGGATCATACAGTTTTCCCTCTCTGTGTTCTGGATTGTCGGCATTTACTCTGTCTTAATCTCAAACCCTGCAGTTCTGCTCACTCAGATAACAATGACAGTACAAATTCTTTAATGCATAGTGTTCACTTAAACAAAAAATCTTAACAAATGCCAACATACGTAGCCTGCTTTGGCTTTTCCCTTAGTCTTCCTTGAGCATTTTTGGAAACTCTCCTGGAATGTCTCCTCTGTCAGCCTGTCTCTTTAGATTGCTTCCAGCAGGCTGTCGTCCATCCCCTTTTCCTGTTAGATGTTAAATGTTGTTCCTCATGTACAACCCAGTGGTCTGAGCTCTGGGGCCAGATGCACTCATAAATGTTAAGTGCAAATGATTGATCAGCTAGTGTGTTTTGGTGGTAGGTGTAAATAATACCTTATTCTGTAAAAATGTTGAAAACTTCCTTTACCTTTGCAAGCAAGTAATTCACTTGACTAACTGTAGAAAGATACATACCAAGGTGATTGAATCCTCTAACTTTTTATACTGAAAGGGAAAAAACTTACTCCAAATTGTTGATAAGGAAAAAAATAATCTAAATTGATAATATCTCAAAGGCTAAGGATGTTAACTGCTCAGGCTGAAGTCTCAAGATTCATTTCTTGTACACACAGTAAAGTTAATCTAAGAACTACATTCTTTTGGATCAGAGCAGTGTTGATGTTAGGTGAAAACACCACTAAGGAAGAAAATAATTTTATTAGTTCTAAGACTAAGCAGGAAGAGAAAGAAATGTCTGTGTGCGCTTGATAAGCAGTAAATCACTTTATCTGAAAAATTTCCCATACCATAGGTCACTATCTTTTTTTCCTTTATGAAATATTTCTTGTTTGTATGGTCCTCAGGTGCTACACACTGTCCAAATACAAAGCAGAATAAAAGCCAACCTCAAATAGTTGAAAATCTAAGCGAAAGGCAAACATAAAGATAAAGCAAATAGATAATGGGAAGAGTGGAAGATATACGAAGTACAAATGTTTTGAGTGAATCTCAGCATTGGGAGTAGGACGTTAAATAAATGTAGAGATCATGCTGGTACAGAGTTTTATGAAACATTTAGATAAAACTGTTATCAAGGAATGAATCACAATAGTTCCTGTAAAGGAATGCACTATCTTCACAACCCATTGGAATTCTTTCATTCCTTGAGGACTGGAAACCTTGTGCTACAATAGTAAACAGAGTTTATGTGGATAAAACTCTAAAAAAAATAGTCTCCACAGAGGAAGAAAGTTGTGTTATGGATTTGGAAACTCTTAAGAAGATAAAGAAGGAATCGAGAAAAGGATTAAGTGTAAAGTCTAATGACTTGCACTAGAACTTGTGAAAATAACCTGTAAAGGGATCAGATAGACCTTTTGGACAGGGGTGGAAGGAAAGTGAAATTATGTGGGGTTTGTTAGCTATGAGGAGCTACAAAGTATGCAGAAAGATCAGGTGGTGATAGACCTCTCAGTAATAAATGACAGATGAGCTTCAGAGTAGACAGGTGATAGTAACTGCTTCTGAAGGAACAATTGGACCTAATCATACTATTTGATAGATTCTAAATTAGTTGCAACAACTCCGAGAAAAATACTTGGCCATTGCAGGGAACAGCATAGAGAAGATTGCAGTTCCGTGCTGTCTAGAAAGAAATTGAGATGTTAGATTGTATTAAGGCAAAACGAATATCATTACAGAAATTTAGAGTACCTCTTCACATATATTAAGGTGTTCAATTTCAGCTATTCCATCTCAAAAGGCATGTGAAATAAGAGAAAAGGTCATAAAGAGAGCAACTAAACTGATGAGAAAATACAAAACAGTTCCCGGAGAAGTAAAGATAAGGAAATTTAAGACAGTGCTAAAAGGAAATTAATAAGGAACAACATAATAGATGAATGATTGTGAGGAAGAATGATCCTATTTGCTCTGAAATAGCATGAGGAAAAAGGGACACTTCAGTTATGTTCACTTATGTAAAGTAAGCAACTTAAATGCTGGAAGAAAATATCCTGCACATTCTGCGAACTCAGCCAATATTTTGCCTCAGCTGAGGCAAATATTTGTAGAATAAGGTTTTCAGAGTAGTTGGCTTCTTTGCAGTGACTGCTGCTCTTACTGGCTCTTGGCCAGTCTCAGCTTTCTAGGGACTGTTGGTCCTCCAAGGTGCAGTTGCTCATGCAATAGCCACTGTTGCCACTCCAGAGTCTGTATCTAATCCCGTCATTCAAGAGCAGACTTTAAATTGCACCCTGTCCAGCTGCCGACCTTGACTGAATGAGCCCAACGTCTGTCCTGAGAGTTCTTCTGAATGCAGCACTCCTTGTGCAGATGACCAGAGTGCATAATATTGTCCCCCTTTCTAGCATCCAAGATCCAGAGTGTTCAACTGACAGCTATTTTGTATGTGCACTTAATCAGCTCCTTATATGTTATATCCTGTACCCTGTCACAAACACCATAGTGGGTTCATTAACTTTTCCACCTGCTGAGCATCATTATCAGGCATCATTACATGTGCCATCTGTTTAATTAATGCTTTATTTGGACAAAGCTCTGGTCCTCCACAAAGTACCTTTGATATTCTGTGTAGACCTTTTAGATGGGCAGATAGATGATAACAAAATGATCAGAATATCTAGAATCTGTCGTTCACTCCCTCAGGCTTGTCATTGCTTCAGTTGCACAGCTTCAATAATTGCAACAATTAACTTTTTTTAGGTCTATGTAGCATTGCTTAGCTTAAAAAAAGTGACTATTGATTTTGGGTAACTTAAAGGTCTGGTCTTCCCTAAGCGAAATTGATTGTACTTTCTGAAGTTCTGGAAAGTTTTTCTTTTTAATAAAAAATTAAAGATGAATAATTATAATGATCTTTTTGTTGTTAAAAAGTATTGATTCTAATCTATTTTTTTCTTAAAATTTTCTCAAGTATCAGGATTCACAGTTCTGAAGAATAGGTTCAGGTTTATCAGTCCTGTGCCCAGTAGTGCTAAATGTGCTCCACATGCTGTGATGGTAGAACATCTACACTGGCGCAGAGAAGCAAGGAAGGATTTCTGGAGACCTTGATTTTGTCCTTACTTTCATATTCATTAACCAGATCACCTCATCTCTTTGTGCTTGTGTTTCTCTTCCCCCAGTTTTTCTTGTCCCTTTCCATTGTCCAAGAAAATTCAAATAATTTTTCAGGACAACTGTTATCTGTTAAATATTGATGTTTGTTAAATGTGCATACAGTAGCAGATAGAGCAGGGACAGGGAATTACTTAAAAACCGTTGGTTTGCTTCCCTGAGTCTTGACAAAATATGCTCAATTTTCTCAATGTTTCCTCACAGAATAACACCTCACAGGTGTTTTCTAAACCTTTGATCATTCTTGCTGCTCTCAGCTGTCCAGATGACTCATATCCTTCTTGAAGTTTGGTATATTAAACTATATACCGTGGTCCAGCCTCAGGCTATAGCCTTCTGAGGGCTATTTCATATGTCCTCTGTGTGACATCTTCATTGCATGTTGTTCTATGAGAGCAATTTTTTTAGAAGAAATACTGATACACATGCTCTTTATAATCCTCTAGCCTCCAGATCTTTTTACTAATTAATTGTTCTTAATTAGTTGTTACTTTCTTGTATTTGTGCAAGAGATTACTGTATATTGCGCTTGTCTTGACTGAATTGTATCTTATTTATTACATGGTTTCTTTAATTTGTTAAGATAAAATTTGAAATTTAATGTTGTTCTCCACAGTACTCATACATCCTTCAACTTGATATTATCTGCAAATTTAATTACTCTGCTTTCAATTCCACCATTCATATCATTCATAAAAACACTGAATAGCACTGAGCTTGGGATAGACCCCTGCAGGAGCTTTATTCAATACGTCGTTTCATTTGGGCAGTAAACCATTGATAACTACTCTCTGAACATGGTTTTGTAACCAAATTTGTACTAGCTTTATAATAACTTAATCTAGATGTAATTGCATAACTCCATGTACACAGTATTTCCTAGTTCATTTTTTGACAATATGTCAAAAGCTTTTCTGAGGTTAAAGTAAAACTAATCTTGATCTACAAAGTCTATTAACTTGTTCTAGAAAGAAGTCAAATTGAGTCTTAATAATGTTGTTACCTTATTGATGTTTATTGTTTTCAGTTTTTATCATAATTAAAATTTTATCATATAGACCAGTCATCCTAACTTCAAATAGCCTGGGATTTTCTTTTCTTCCCCTTTATAGATTGGCACTATGTTTGTCTTTTCTGCTGTTGGACACTTGCCTGTCCACTGTGATTTCAAAGGTAAATCATTAATGGATGTAGGTTTTACAAAAATAGCACAGAGCATTTCCATTACTTGATTTCTTTTCCTGGACTAACTTTTTCTACTTACTACTTAGCAGATTTTTTTGTGTTGCTGTTTCCTTGTGTATTTGTAATTGTACCTTGGCTTTTGTATTTTGCTTCTGTGTTGCTTCAAGAGCATTGAAGTATTAAATACGATGAAGTATTAAATACGATGCACCCGGACTTCATTTCTAGGCCAGGACATTCTTCATTTTATTAGGTCACTGCTAGCCAGTGATTTCAAAGCAGACTGTTCACCATTTTCACTGCTGGTGCCTTTGCATATTTCCCAGCCTGTATACACTGGAGGACGATTCCTTTTTAAAAAAGACTTTATATGAGCTCTTCTTCTGCAGCGTCACTCCTACACATTCCCTGTTGTTCATGCTCAGAGAAATAAATTCAGCTGTAAGAGAAATGATTGGTGTTAAATAACTGTTGGTTATAAATTTTCTCTTTCAAATGGTCTATTTTCTTTTCTCTTTCTGATGTGGCAAATAGTTGGTGATAGCTAGAAACAAAATAGCTTATGTGTATACACATTGTAAAATAAAGCATGTTTTGTGGCAGAAGTGGTGATTAGACACGAGCTGGCAGCGTATTCTGGCACTCTAAAGTTAAGTAGGCATGAAAAATATTAATAAAAATAATAGCTTCTATTATACAAAGCTCTGGGCCGCTTCGCAACTCCCACCCAATGCACTGCTGAAATGCAGCCCTCGCGTGCGAGTGAATTCTGGGAAAATGGCCACAGAAAGGGAGGTGGCAGTTAGGTCATCGGGAAATGTCTTACTGTTTCAGCCAATAGACACAACACGTTTTATTTACTTCAGATCATATCGGCTGGATATTCGGATGGAATAATCAGGGACCTGGGGTTTAGAAGCTGAGACGAGGATGAGCAAAGCATGGGTGTTCTCTCTAGTCTGTGGGTTTATGTGGGTAAAGGCTCCGTGTGTCCCCCCTTCTGGCCTACTGAGGTCATTTCACATAGAGCAGTCAGTGACAGATGAAGAAATCTACTCATCACCAGCCGCTTTAACATCCCTCTCCTGACGTGCAACTGGCCTCTCTGTAGCACAGAAATGGGGTGACTTGTTGGTAAAAATAGACTCTTGATGACGTCGCTTCAGTAATATGAACCCTTCAAGAGCCCTGATTAAGCTGAATTGTGAACCTGTTTCAGTGAGTCTGTTTATTTTTGTTTTCGCTTTTTTTGTTGTATTTTGGTGGAATAGCACTCATAAAAAGTAATAGATTTTCTCTGTGATCATTTGCATAAGTTAGATAAGGAAAATAATATTGTCCAGTGATCTGTGTGTCACCATGGTCCATGCATCTAAGTGCCATTAACAGCAGAGCTTGCCTTCAAAGTGGCAATACCAGGAGAAGGAATGGGAATAGCTGGAGAAGGAATAGTGAACTGTGATGAGTGCAGCTGAAAGTTGAGATCTGACTGGGAAACCCAAAAAAATGACTGGATTCATTCTACAGCAGAGTAAAAGCTGCTCATGATAATGATAGGAATGTCTGCTCTGGCCTGGACCAAGGCTAGCCTTCCTCTTGTGAAAGGTCATCAAAGAGCCACTAAATAGCATCAACTTGCAGCTTCATGTGCGAAGTAGTTTGCCAGTCAGACAGCAGCACTTCACAAGGTTTTAAATTCATCTTGTCATATCAGGAGAAATGTAATAAGCTCCTGTAGACAAACAGGACACAAAGTATCTGTTTGGATGGCACTTAATATGTGCTTTGTCATCCCTGCAACTCCACAAGTCTTCTATAGTGCTATTACACTTAAAACAAAGAAGAATATGTGCCTGGTGAATAACGCTTACTAAATCTGATTTACTTGTAGCCAAGCCTAAAACAAACAGCCCAACACATTCACACCCAAGATATACAGCTTTCTTTGCTATTCTACACACTGGATAATGACGATGAAAATAACAGTAAAGGGTACCAAAACACCTTGAGGAAAATGACTCGTTGTAATAGCGCCTGACCTCTATCTGTTGTGCGTCCTTTATGCATTGCTTGTACAGAACTGGAACCAATACACAATATTAAAAACAAAACCAATTCTGTAGCTGCTGAGTGATAGGCAGGTATGTATTTTTCAAATCTGCTCTCTTGCCTCCCACCTTTCATTTGTTACAAAGAAAAGGGCAAAAGGAAACATTTATTTGTTTAAAAATGTGTACCTTGCTCTCCTCTTTTGATAACCAAAAAAAAGTGTTCCTATTACTTATTGCTGTGCATTGTCTGCTAGGGCTATGTTTTCTATCATGGGATTCAAATTGCTTCTTGTGCCATCAGCATTTTCCTTTTTCACATTTCTTTCAAGGCAAAATAGAAAATGTATTTTCTCTGCAATAGCAGCAGTGATCTGGGAAAACTTTATTTTTGGTGAAAGGAAAAATAATGGCGTCAGAATGAGTATCTACACTAAAAATCTATTTAGAACCTCTAAAAGCAATGTATTTGCCAGACAGCAATATGTCTGTCTTAAATAAAGCTCAGAAAGATATAGAAGCAGAGAGCATAATGATTATATTTAGATTAATCTAAATGATTTAGGTTTAGAAGGATTTAGATTAAAAAATCAGAAGATTTAGTAATGAGGAGTTGAAATGAGTGGCAGAAAGCAGTGTGAAGGCAATACCTGTAATGGCCAAACTTGAGTGCATTTCAGAACAAGCCACTGCACTTGCAGTTAGGGTTATTGCCTAGGATACTAAATAAATAAGTGCTGATTTATTAATTCACACATGTAGTTACATTTAAGGACTTGTGGTGTGAGTAAAACCAGCAGGGTTTGGACCATAAGAATATTCTTGTTTTCAACCTGCCCATTTCCTACAGATTGGCACTAAGATTTCATGCATTATCTTCCTTAGCAGAGCTGATTTCAGGAGATGCTGGTGTTTGTCCTCCAGCTGCTCATTCCTGCTTCCCTGATACCTCCACAGCTGTGCCAACACCACTGGCAGTGGGACCATTTGGCTAACCAAATGTGCAAGAAAACCACAGCCAGGGCTCCGTGCTCATATCTCAATGGCAATTTGGAATAGAGCAGTGAAGGTCTGGGGAGCGCAGCGAGGGAACCTCACCCAAAAATAAACAAAAGTTGCTATTCAAGAATGATAGATGTAGAGGCAGGGCCCTGTATGAGTGCCAGACTTCTCCCTTAGTACCGTAAATCATTCAGGGAGAGAGTAGTCAGAGAGAAAGTACTATTAAAGCTGATGGTTCACTTAAAAAAACAATATTAAAATATACATAATCCAGCATCTGTTGAATATTAGAGTGAGTCTGTTTGCATAACTGTGGCATTTATGAAATTTAGCTGTGACAGGAACTGACAGGTTTATTTCAGGCAGCTTAAAGGCTCAAGCTTTCGTCTTTCTCCAGGTAATTGGAAGTGATAAGGAATTATGTCAATAATGCAATAGGAAACAAGAAGAATAAATTGCAGTGCAATTAGCTTCTTTCTTTTCCTTCCTTCTCTGAATGCACATACTAATGGATACCATTCAAACAGCTTGGATTGCAGAGAGTGGTACAAGGCTATGTTCTGACATGATTTAAGTACATGCTTAACTTTAAAAATGTGAAGATTGTAAATACTGCAAATGCTGAGACCACTTACACTTAATCTTTACAATGTGTTTAATATTTTTTTGGTTCTGGGTTGGTTGTACCGGGTCTTTACAGGAATGAATGTAAGCCGATCTCTTGCTTATGAGAGGGTATAATGGAAGTTTCATTTTTCCTTTAATTTAAAATTCTGCTAGCAGTATATTCTTCCTGGCACATGCAGGAAGAGTTGTATCTAGATATATTTCATTGTTACGGCAGCAAATGGGCCATAAAGTAAATGTTCTAATTACTCTTTGAATCATTAGCTGGATGTAGCTAGTCAGATGGCATTGTAAGCTGGTGCGTAGAAATGCTTTTATTAGGCTGGGTGTCATTCTGAAAATAGGGTCTTCGCGCATGTTTGCAGAATTCCTTTTCCTTGTTAGACTTGGAGTGACTTGAAGTCACTCCTTTGCTGCCTTATCTCGGGCAGAGAATCCTGATTTTTTTGTCTAATTTCCATAGTCACTACTTTTGACCTGAGAAGACAGGACAATTTGGTAATGCAGAATGCAGGACAATCGGATTTAGTCTTTATTAGAGAAATACATGTGCAGTAAATGACTGTTTCAGATTCCTATTCATAGACATTAAAAATATTAATTTTTGCCCTCTACTACCCTAGGCCTGCCTTGGTGGTGTCTGGAAGAGACTTTTATGCGGGTCTTGAACAAATCAGCTCTGGCAGACAGCTATATAGCCATGCTGACATGGCTGCGTCGCCTGCAGAATCTCTCCAAGACCTACCACTGTTTTATAGAGGTATTAGCTTGCTTTGAGTAGCTCAGAGATCTCGCAGGTGACATGGCAGTGGACAGGATTGACACGCCTTTCAGCTAGATAAGAACGAAGCAGTGACTGTATTGAAGAAGTGAATCCCTGAGCAAGAGAGAACTGTAGAGTTCGGATGTCCAAGGTCCTCATTGTGTGAAATGTCTGAGACGGTTACGAAGGCAAATACATAGTAGGAAATCAAGAAGGAAAGAAAATAGGGAGGATTGAGCAGGAATTCTGTAATTCAATCATTTCAGGTTTGTTTAAGTATTCTAAAATGCATTGCCAAATGGCATGGAAACACTTTGAGGCTTGAGACTATTATAGTAGCTCTTCCACTTGAAGACCTTATTGAAAACAAAGAGAACAAACTCTCGTCTATCATATTGCCTGTAGACTAGAAGATTTCTACAAGCACATGTAAATTTTTAGGAAGTGGCTGATTAAGGGAACTAGCCTTTACCCTTAGCTGAACATACAGCTGAACATACAGTTGAGGAGCTGCTAGAGATTAACTGAGCAGTCAAAAGAAACAGGAGAATCTCCTTTTGTTCAAAAAAACACTTCCTATGCCACTGTTTCACCTTATCTTACCTATTAACATGTTTTCCTGGATTTTAACTATGCCTTGATAGTTCCTTAGCAGAGCTGTGCGCAACCCATGATAATATGGAGTGACATTAACAGTGACTTGATCCAATCTGCCTGGGAAACAGTTGGCTTAGAACCAATGCTAATGCAGAGCAACATTAGGAATGATCTGATTTATTGGCACAGAAGTAGCCTCAAGATTGGAGTCATAGCAAAACTGGCTCATCTGCAGCTAGTAGAGCTGAACACAGCTGAGTTGCAGTGAGCCCTTGGGCTGGCTCGTGTGCTGCTGCTTGGTGCACGTGATGGGTGCGTGATGAGTCCATTACCATGTATCATGTAAATATACATTTAGGGACCTTCCAAAGCTGCTGGGTTGTTGAATCTGTAGACTAACTGCTCCTTGATAGCGCTGGTGGTTTAGTTAAAAGGACTGTTTAAAATGCATATCATTAACTTGAGAGACTACAATAGCTCTGGAGGTTTATCACACTCGTGCAGGTGCTGAAGTTGAGAGTAGAAAGAATTCTAGTAGCTAGAGCAGACAAAGAGGAGATTGGAAATGTCACGGACTCTTTCACTGGTGTGTTTCGAGTCTCTCTTAACCTCTTTTCTGACCCTTTCACAGGCGTGTTTAAAGAGGAAAATAAATGTCAGGAAAGACTTTCAGAATCTTGGGTTTTAGGTGCCTTAAAAAAGCAAAGTATTCTACAAATGTGCAAAATCAAATGTCTCCGTTCAGGAAATAGCAGTTATTAATTCCTTCTATCAGACTACTTTAGTCTTTAGTTCTTGTGTATACTTGCAGTATAAAACCTATTTAAGTACAAAACAAATCTTTATATTATGGGAACACCAGACACCTTTCCCCTAGAATTGCAGTTTTGGAGAAGAAGGGCAGCAAATTTCTCTCAGGAAAGAGTTAATACTTTGATTAAGAAAAAAAAGAAGGAAAAGCAAAAGCAACAAACAAACAAACAAACAAACAAATAAAAGCTTAGCTTTAGAATAAAGACTTCAGCCCTTTCCAAATCAACCTCATTCTTATGGAAATTGTAGATTCAGAGAATCTAAGAAAACTGTAGCTTGAAAGGGACCTTTGGAGGTTGTCTAGTTCAACCTTCTGCTGCGAGCGAGGGTAGCTTCCTATCAAGGACTGCTTGGGGCTTTGCCCTGTCAAATTTTGAGAATCTTCAAGGACTCAGATCTCTGCTTTTTTAAATGAAAGTAAGTCTATTTGGAGGGTCTGATTCATGCCTTTTGAATCATGTGTATAACCAGATAGACTTCAGAGAACAGGGAGACACTGTTCATTGTGGGAACAAGAAAAGAAAAATGGCCTTTTTTTACAAGAAGAGTATGTGCTATGTGTCTGCTATGTGTCTGCAAGCTGTTGCTAAACATCTGCAAATATTTTCCAAGTAACTATCTTTTTGTACCCAAATAGCCTGCTCATATTTCTGTAGACACTTCTTCCCTCTCTTTGCTTTCATTTCCATGCTAAATTTTAAACTGCAAATACATTTTTATGAGTCCTATACATAAAATTTTTGAAGATATGTTAAAGAATGGAAACACAGACAGAGCTTTTATTATACCACTGCTAGGAATGTTGCTGTAGTAAAGAACCCTTAATTTTTTTAGGAATGACATCCCTGAAGTCTCATATTTTTTCTCAACTGTGTTCCTTTAGCTGGAAAAAAAAGGAAAAGTAGTTTTTGTAAACTTGTGTGTCCCTATTTTAACAATAATACTTTATTTCCTTGGAACATAATTGAATTTAATTATCTTATACTGAACTTTGATTAAGAATCTCTGATTGGGGTCCTGATTATAAAATATAAAATAATGAATGATCAAAATGACCTGGATGACCAAAGAGCTTAGGATTGTTGAGTCCAAAAAGAATGATGGTATTTGCAAAGTCTTGCTCATGGACAGTCTGCAGACCACAAAATTATTTATCAAATGTTTTTAAATTATTAATGTGGAAATTGTAAACTGTCCACAAATAATTCAAATGAAAAGAAATTACATTAATCAAGTAAATAATTCATTGTGAGCTACTATCTCAGTTTTAACAGAAATGTTAATCTATTGGGAAAATGAAAGGAAAGAATATTTGCAATAAACATAGATCAACCTCACAGGATCTAACATGAGCAGTGCCCCACTGATGTGAGTGTTTACCAAAATGCTTTTGTAATTTCTCTTAATTGTAACCTGTGCACACTACTACACTGAATGGACTTTGCTCATTGGGAGAGTAATAGTATTGTAATGAATTGCTATTAATGAACTTTGGAGACAAATAAAGGACTTTTTAAGTAGAAAGAGAGGATGGACATGAATGAGGGAAAGAAAAAGAATTGGAACTGAAGAAACAAAATGGATCAGGCATGAGCAAAATTATTCTCCCATACTGTGGGAAGTCAGAGAGTGAATCTAATGAGTGCCACTTCTTTGAGTCTTTTGAAGGCGACAGTATTTCTTACCTATGAAATGTAGGCCATTATCTGTCACTGATATATCAAGCATAACAGAGGCACAGGAAAAAAGTCATAAAGTAAACTCAAGCTCTATTTTCCCTTCTGTTTGAAAGGCAAGGACACAAACTTCACACTACTAAAAGATGCATTTATCTATTTATTTGTATTGGCTACAAAAGTTAATGTGCAGTTATATTTGGTAATTTATTTAACCATTAATCCTGGAAATCCCTGGCTTTGACACACGAGTGCTACAGCTGTTCTGGAGAGCCTGGCCTCCTGGGTAGGGTGCTGTGAGAGGAGGGCACTTTGGATGGAAGAATCTCATTTTGAAGATAAAATACTTTTTTTTTCTAGAAAAGAGTAGCTTTTCCCATAGCAAGCAAGTACTTTTTTTTTTTTTTTTTTAAACATTGAGGATTTAATTTTTTATTGACCTAATTAAATCAGGATTTTTTTTTTCACCCTCATTTTGAGACTTGAGGCTGTCTTGCTGGATTATTGCTAAGACTGAGTGAATGGGAGAGTCATGGTAACCTACCTCCTGAGCGCTTTTCAGCGCAGTCTCCCTGACTTATCCTAGTGTGGAAGTGCAGAATTGTAGCCTTACGTTGCTGTGCTTCACTCGTCCTACAGCACTGAGTTCACAAATCATTCCTAATTAAATTACTAGGTTTAAGTTAGAGATGTGGGAGGGGCTACATTTTTCTAAAAGTTACTTACTCACAACTCTCTAGACTTATTGTTCTTCCTTATCTTTCCTTGTGAAACTGGTAAAATCTACAGACAGAAAGCAGTTTCAACAAGCAGGGAATTGAGCAGATCCTTCCTTAAATTTTACTGTATCTAAATAAGCACCAAGGAATGTTTTGGCTTTAAACACCTTGATTAGCATTCTGAATTTTAGACATGTCAGCTCTGGTTCTTTGATTTATACCTTTGACCTATCTCTAATTATTTTAACCTTATAATTTGCATAAATCCAATCTCTACTGTCAAACAGGAATCCCCTTGTGTATTAGGATTCACTGAAGAAACTGGAGGTGTAATACTGGATGTGTTTTTCATTTGACCCTTTACAACTTTTCCAAGTTTTGAATCACTCTAGTGAATTTTTTTGCTCTCGAAAGTAAAAGACCAAGAGAGGAGATTAGTGCCCAGAGCTGCCTTGCATCATGGACGCTATTTTGTTGCCTTCTGATGAAGAGGATTGAAAATGGCCTGCAACATCCATGTTTTCCAGAACTGCCCAGGGTTTAGTTTGTTATATCAGCTCTACAGAGGAGAAAGCTCTCCCACCCTACAGCACAGGAAGGATGACCTTTTCAGGCCCAGTTTCATACCTCAGATTAAAGAATTTAATCTGTGTTTCCCTGTTGTGGTAGAGGGCTCATAGTACTTCCTTCCCTCACAAAAAGCAGTGACAAACCTTCATATGCTAAAAGATGATTAACTGTGCTGGTGTTGCAGTAATGAAGACCATTGCTAACTATTACCCTAGATGGACATTCTGATGAAAATTAATTATCTAAGGGGTTGAGTTAGAAGTGTTCTTTGAGTGCTGGCATTTGCACACATGTGATGAGAAATGGGTCACCTGCAATGTGCATGAAGTGCCCAGGCTTACCAGGGTAGCTGGGTTTCCTGATAATCTCCTCCTGTTTTGGGACTGAGCTTCTCACAGACACAGAACAAGTCACATTTCACTGAAGTGGCTGTCCACAGGTTGACTAATACTGGGCAGGAATTAGAAGTGGCTTTGTGGCTTTGATTAGCCATAAGAACTCACCGCTCTCTCTCATTCTGCTCTTGTCATGGTTCTGGCCAGAAAATGGATAGCAGAGGATGGAAGTGCAATATAGTCAATAGTGATACAACCAATAAAGCATTCATCACTCTGGCCACGAGTGACATGACTCTTCCATAGCCTGAGGATTGATTACCTATTGACACTGACAGCAGCTCACCAGCTTAGAGTTAAGCTGGACACAAGTACGGGGTGAGTGCCAGAGAGCTTATCACTTGGTGTACGTATACCTGCTTTCATCCTTCCCACTTTTTTTCTATCTTTGGGCTGCTGTTCCAAGCAATGTGACTCACTTTGGGAGAGTGTCTGACACGGTTTGGAGTACTGAGTGGACGAAGCTGGAAGCTGCATCTTGATGCACATACACTCCTATATGGAGAGGCCCAGGGGAACTGGGTTGTGATAAAGAGTAAAAATAAAAACTTTGAAAATGCAGCCAGTGAAACATCACTGGGACTCGCAGTGAAGACTCGTAGCATTCAGGGTAGAAAATGTGACCAGTTTGTAGTTACTGCCCTCATGACAAGTTTGATTTATGCCCTTGAACTGGCAAGGCCTTTCTCTTCTCAATTCTTGTCTGTCATGTGACATGTATCTGGTTTCAAAGTAGACTCAAAGATGTTAAAAATCTCTAGTGAGATTCTCTACAGCCTGTACTGACTTCAGAGTGAGAATTAGTCATTAGTCAAGCTTCTCCACAAGATCAAACTCTGTTTAATACATTTTTTCTGCCTACTTACTTGTTCAGGAAAATCTGAGTCTTTAACTTAGAGCATCCTCTCTGTTCGGGCCTGATATGGCATATGCTATCCTTATTTAATGAGAGAACAAAATCTGAAAGGTCTGTCATGTCTTTGAACATTTTATTTTGAAAAAAAAAATCATTTTGTATATTATCCTAACAGATATCACATTTGGTGCCGCTTCAAGTCTTTTCAGACCCTATTCTGCATATGATGAGTAGATATGCATATGATGAGAGGACAGTTCACTGTCTTCTACAATCTGTTATGTGTTTTAAATAACACTCATCAAAGCCACTTGAAGATTAAAAAAACAGATAAAATAGTGCTCTCAGTTTTGAGCAGCAAGTGCTCTCAGCATCAGGACTCTACATTGTCTTATCAGCTGTGGAAGTGAGTTGTGTTAACTGAGATCTTATCAGACTTGTGTGCCTCTATTTATTTTTTTTTCTTTAATTTTCCTAGGGATATACTAGTAGGCTTATACTGCTTTATAGATTTAATAAAAAGCTCCAGATGAGAAGTGAATCATGGTGAAATTTTTAAATTAGCTTGTTTTTCAAAGTTTAGACTAGAGACAGTGAACAATACATTAGTTCTAATTTTACCAGTCTGTTTTCATGTACTTCATCCATATAAATCTCCCCAAAACACACAAATCAGATGGGGTTATTTAGTCTGGAGAAGAGGTGACTCAAGGGAGACCTTATCAATCTCTACAACTACCTAAAAGGAGGTTGTAGAGAGGTGGAGGTCGACCTCTTCTCCAGAATAACTACCGATAGGACAAGAGGAAATGGCCTCAAGTTGCACAAGGGGAGATTCAGTTTAGACATTAGGAAGATTTTCTGCATGGAAAGAGTAGTCAAACATTGGAACAGGGATGGAGTCACCATCCCTGGCAGTATTCAAGAAACGTGTAGATGAGGCACTTAGGGACATGTGGGCTTGGTGTTAAAGGGTTTACAGTTGGACTCGATGATCTTAAAGGTCTTTTCCAACCATAATGATTCTCTGATTCTATATAACCTTGAATAACTTAATGGAGTTCACAGAGCCAGTGTCAGAATAAAGACTGTAATTCAATACCTTTGAGTGATAGCGCAGCTCTTACCACTATGCCCCCTTTTTTAAGGGCTTCATGCATCCAACTATTTGTTTGTGGCTCCACTCTTTATAGATATAATGTAACTATGTACAGTGCTACTGGGATGAACTGTGGCTTGTAAATTGAATATCTCTGGAACAGTGTTGCTTAGCATCTCTACTTACTGTACAACTAATGAAAAGTGTTTATGCCTAAATTCATCCCTGGTGTAATTCCAATAAGCGGAGTGGAGCCAGGCATGCATTTAGTGCTAAGTGTTTTTTCCTTCTCACCGTTATTCAAGTCTATAAGGCCACTGCAGAAGAGGGAAATAAAAGATGGTGAGGAAGAAATAAGAATATATGGACATCTAGCAACCTTGTAATTTTCCCTGTGCTAAGACAGAGTGGGGTGTGTGTGCCAAAAAGAAAGCAGTACCGTGCAAGGCTTCCATCTTTTATCTGCAGAAGATCTCTTATCCATAAATATCACCAAGGGCTTTTCAGCCGCAGAAGTGTGAATAACACTGTTAAGTCCTCTCCGTCAGCGAGGTGAAAAGGCAGTCATTGGGCTGGTAAAGGGTAATTGACTGATGGCTTCTGTGACCCTTCTACTTGCTGAGAGAAGGACCCCGTCAGTCAGATAAAAATTACTCCTGGGGAACAAGCACAGAAATGTGCTCATTGAGCTCCAATTATTAGTGAGGTCTGTGCATTTTAACCCCTCATGCAATGGCTTAAAAATATAAGAAGAGCCCAATCTAAGAGCAGTTTGAAGGCATTTATGTCTTTAACCATAAACAGCCTATCAGTCTGTCCTTGAAAACTACAGGAACGGAACAGAGGCCGGACAGGGAAGGGGATAAAGCTGGAGCAGCCTCCAGGGGCTCTGCATCCTGCAGTGCTAACGCTGCCCTGGAGAGACATGGTCCAGCACGGCTTGAGCGGGAAGCTGAAGGTCACTGCTCCAAATCTGGCTCTTACACTAACGAGTCAAAGGACTAACTCAGGCCATACAGTGGCTGAGAGCGGATTTTGTCTCTGTCCATCTGTGGGTGAGTGACTGTTGTCGCTCCCGGCCAGGTATGTTTTCTTGTCCAAACTTCTGAGGCTTTCCTTGCTGCTCATGATGCCTACTGAAGAGGGAATTATTCCTGGCATGTAAATGCACCTGCCCCAAATCAAAGCCGGAGTGTGACTTGGTGGAAGACACCAAGGTAGAGTTTTTCTGTTCCAGCTCTGCTGCTCAGTAGCTTTGAATGCCCTGATGTGTGACTTCTACCCAAGGAGGGTCTCACAAGAAATCCAGAGAGGCTTGTTATTTTCACCAAATGAACTTAAAAGAAAGACGACAATTTGGTGTTGTTTCAGACAGAACAAATGCATTTTATTTTCACTCCTTGACAATTGTTCGTAAGGGGATATGTGCTACTTCAGCTGACTAGAGCTTTCCTAATGTGATTCATTGCTCTCTGATTCAACACTTAAGTTTTTGGAAAAGTTATTTAAAGCATTGAAATGCCTCTGTATTTTTTCCCCATTAAAAAGGTATTTGATTTCTTTAAAGAGTCAGCAGGTATTTAAGGAGAACCTCTCCCTCCATAAGGAGAACCAGTCCTCTGGGGGTTTGATTTAGCTGTAGGATATTTCTTCATTCCTCAGTGGCAAGGCAAAACCCAGACGATCTACAGGTAGGCTCCAGTGGCAGGTGCAAAAATGTGCTGTCCTGAAGAAAGGTTCAGAGTCATTTGAACAGAAATTCTATCTTTTTATTTGTCTTCAACTTCAGGTAATCTTCAGGGAGTGTGGCTGTAGGAACATGCCCATCTCAGCCTTGGAAATGAGCGTGTACTGTGTCTAGAAAGTTCAATTACTCCTTTTCCTTTAAAGCAGATTTTTGTGGCTGCTTCCATAGGTCAAACAAAGGTTCTGATCTGTGACCAAGCACATCAAGCGGTTTGACTTTTATTTGGATTGATTTTTGATAGTTACAGTTCCTGTGATACTGCAGAAAATCTTATAAACTCCACCAGACAATATTTCCCTCCAAATCTGAATACAAGTACTGTATGAGAAGCCTCTCACCTAGATTAACAGATTTATAACAAAGTAAAAAAAAAATCTAAAGAAAACTTAGGAAATAGCAGAGTAGTCTTTGCCTTATAATTAACAGCTCATCATTTCTTGACCTTGTATGGAGTTGTAGGAGAAGTTCAAGCAGCGCAGATAGGTCAGGACTCAGCCTGGTATCATTGATATTGATTTTTATAGGCCTGAAATCCCAAGGAGCTGATGTATAGAGAGATAATATGCTGTGCTGCTCCGTGTGTAAAATACATGGTTTTTTTACTGACTAAAGACTTTATTTTTCACACTCCTTAAATAAGGAGCACAGTGATTGACTAGCTATGGGGTACACATATCCTATTGAAACAAATTAGGAGAAAGGAGTTGTGTAATTTATTCACTGTTGTGAGCTAAGTGACTATAGCGCTGTCTCAATGACTGACTGATACTGTTTAGTGAATGTGACATTTAAAAGTCTCATCATGATCCTACAGCATTCGCTGGCTCATTCTAGATTGGGGAATAAGAAATGGGGCATTTGGCACTGCTGTCGGCTGCAGAGTACTGAGGATGATGTCTAAGTGCATGTCTCAACCTCTTTGTCTGCTGATCTCCATGTGTTTTACTGAGTTAAGCGAGAGTCCTCACTCTTTCTTACTAATAAAAATAGATAAGAATGAAGAACTTTCTCCAAGGCCTTTAAAAATGAGTCTATTTCTTGTAATCACATATATAGCAACAGACCAGTGTCCAGCACTTCTGGGCATTAGGAGAGTCTTTCATGATCTGAGCTTTAGGGCTCATATTTGCTTGCAGCGACACTCTAATTCCCTTTCAAAATGCAACTTCTGTCTTTGCCGTTTCAAAGGCAGATGTATAAAAGAAGGCATTATGCCAGATATGTCTCTTTCCCCATATTTGCTTTTCATTGACCACTAAATTATAGGTGAAAAAAACTTCCCCAAATTAATGGTAGCCTGTGGGGCTCATCAGGGAGACCTTCCATAGTGTTGGTTTGTCAAGTATCTGATTCGGTGGCCAAGAGCGAAATAACTAAATCTAGCACCTTCTGCAAGAGGAATGGAAAAATCAGATTGCGGTTCAGGAGAATTTGCGTGCTAAGCTCTTGTAAACTGCCATGATAAGACCATATTCAATGGAAACTTAATCCCATTTATTATGCAGAACTTAAAAGTGACTGTAGCTTGCATGTCAGAAAGATGATGGATGAAAACTTATATGCACTTTTGCTCAGTAAACTCTATTAAGATGCAAGTCTAGGTAGAATTTAGAGTGCTAGTTTCAGAGCAGAACAAATCCATAACACAGGTGCATCTAGCAGAATATTTTGCCTTAGACATACAGGTTCTTACTGAAAACAGTGTGCAGTATTTAAAAACATGGTCTGTGCATATGCACAGAACTGATTACCTAAACCAGACAATATTCACTAATGTTTTCTCTTTTGGACCCAGCAATGCTCCAATTCACCTGTCACTTTATTTCCGTCAGACACATGAATTTGTTCCACTCCCTTTCTAGAGAATGCTGCCTTCAGAAAAGCTTCCTGTTCCCTTTAGTGCAGACATTTCCACCTGCACTTCATTTTTGCTCCCGTGATCCTCTCAGCTTCTTTCTGGTTTGTACAGGTGCAAGTGCTGGCTACGGTGCTGCACCGATATCTCTGTCACTAAATGTTTCTGCTCCTTCTCAGTATTCCTTTCAGTAGCATTTCATGTGCCCCAGAGCCCAACTTCCTCTTCTATCTTAAATTCCCAGTGAAAGCACCGTGGAGAGGAGGAGGAGGAAGCAGTCCATGCAAAGCAGAGAAGGCAGGTCCGCTCTGGCTGGTGGCAGTGGCCTATGGCCATCCTGCGGGATGGCTCTGGACAACCCCCACATTACTTGGTGTAATAGGAAATCATCAGAGCTGAAGGATTGTTAGTAATTGGGAAGGGAATTTGTTGGCACTTCTCTATTTTTATATTTCATCTTAACCCACTGCTCAGTGTCCTTTTTATATTTTCTCACTGTTCAACGCAGGTCCCCAACTTCTTGCATGGTGAGGAGGTCAGCCAGGGCCTGCTGGTAGGGAAGGAGTTAGAAAATCCTGCCTGAATCCCACGCCGGGCAGAATATGAGTGTGAGCAAACAGCCCTCCAAAGCAGGCTTCCTTAGGCATGGACTTTGCCTGCCTTCATGGGGCAGAGGCGACACAGTTCAAGAAAACAGTATGATATTTCCTGGGTAGATGCTTTTATACCATATCTTAAATTTTATAGTGATGCTCGATACTTGTTTAGATCGCAAAGCATTTCACTAATATACATGCTCATTATGCCTTGCCCTGTTATAGAATGGTGAATTGATAAACAGAAGCTATGTAGCAAGACTGTAAAGCAAGTTAGACACAGATTTAAAGCCTGAATCTTCATCTCCCTGCTGCTGCACTGGTACTGATCCCACTGAAACATGCTGCTTCCCCTAGGGAGTATCTATTTTACTCCAGAAATAGAGTATGAAAATTAAATGAAACCAATAAAATAATGGCTTTCCTTACACATAGACCATGTGAGTAGCTGAAGTGCAATTCTGGACAAAGCTATAGAGTGTTGTTGATGCTGACTCTGTTGTAGAGATTGCTCTAAAGTGAACATAGGTGCTAGCTCAGGGGGTTAACTTAGTCACTCTCTTCAAGAAGATTATTCGCAAGAGTAAATTTTTTTTTAGAATCCTTTGCCATCTCTGCTAAAAACCTACTTTTATTGGATTGCAAGAAACAGTTTCCTTTTTTTTCAATACTTTTATCACTCACTGTGGCTTCTGCTATCCTCTACATCTTCTTGGTACAGATGGTGCAAAAGTCATCAATTTCATATGTTCAGAGAGATATTGTATTGAGGAACTGTGACATATATAAGAAATACTCTACCTGTGTAGGAAATATAGTCCTGTATTTCTATTTACATAGAGTTATCAGCATCTACAAATTTCCATACTACTGTAACTACCCAGTAAGCCACTGCAGAGTTTGTGTAGCTGGTCATTCACTGCTTTGCACCTTATTTATGTGTTGCACAACTGTCAAATCAGACCTGGCATTTTGTTTATGCTGCACTTACTTTGCATAGGTATGAACGACTGACAGGACTGCAATGCAGAAGGGAGTGACTTCCCTCTTTCTAGTTGAGATGTGCTATTTTGGAATTTTTTAGGCAATAGCAAAAATGCATATTCAAATCTAAAGGTGCAGAAATTACCAGAGAAAGATCTGTAGTTAAAAAAAAAAAGGTTGGGTTTGAAGCTTAACACAGACAACTTAAAAAGAGAGGTACCGAGGAAGTGTTACTAGGCCAGATGGCTGGTGTATGTATGTAGGGTACAACATAAAAGGAAGAGCACTCTGAAGTGGATGTAGGTGAAATGCTTTCTCTCAAAGTGCTAAAAGACATGAACAAAAGGAAAAATGGTAGGACTGAAAACATGATAGCTGAAAAGCAGGCTGTTTTCTTACTTTACTTCCAAGAACTACAGTAATTACCATTTTGGAGGTTTTTTATCCCCAGTAATCTGGGACTCAGATAGAAATGAAACAATGCTCAACAGTCCTTGTCATTTTTCAGACCATTGTCCAGCACCATTGAGTCCCCTTAGCTCATACTAATCTGTCTAGACTCTAAGTATTCACTTAGATTGTTCAATATGTGTATGTCTATACAGATGGAAATGGAGTGATATGAGATTGGATAAAATTGATAGAAAAATCACATTTCTAAATCTGAAATAGGATTTTTATAGACCTTGGGTTTATTTTTCCTTTTTAATAATAAAACTATTTAGTATTGTACTTGAAACTGGGACAACTTCTATTAATTTCTAAACTATTTATAAATACTAAAATAAAATTAAATGGATAAAATAAAATTCTGCACGAGGAAAGTGATGAATGGAACCAGATCACTGAGGAGTTGGAAGCCATTGGCTAACTATATGGGATTGGATCTTTGGACAGTGGTACAGAGAATATGTATCCATTTAACTTTCAACTAAATCCAGTGAATTAGTCAAGTGGCTTCTCAGCACTGATAAACAAAGTGGGAGTTGAAAACGTGGGAAACACAGTGTTCCTCTACCATTCTGTGAATAAAATTGAGACATCACTGAAATTAGACCTAGAAGTTTTAAAGTCTGAGAGACACAGTAAGCACTTCATTATAGTCTGATAAGTTCAGTGCAGTTCAAATATAGTACCTTGGTGGTAAAAATGATGGCAGGCATTTTTTTTGGAGGGATGATTGAAATTGATCATTTTTCATGCATACAGAGCAGAAAGACAAGTTCCAGGCGCTGGACATAACTCTATTGATTTTGTCGATAATCAAAGAAAAACAGGAGAAAATGAAAGACAAGATGAACTACAGACCTCTGACCGGCTGATTTCTCACTTTTAACTGTACTTAAAACTATCTGTGTATGAAAAAAAAAAACAACAAAAAACCAAAAAACAAGTGTCTATGACTGGTGATTCTCTGGAGTCCTCAAGCAAAAAGAGAAGAAATAATAAGAGGGGCAAGCCACACTTTCTAGACTTCCAAAAACATTAGAATTGTATCAGTAATTTAGGTAACAATGTCAGTCTCTCTTTCACAAACTTCCGCTTTTAGAAGAAAACTTTATTGCTAAGAAGTTCCTTATTTTTCTCCCAAAGTTTACTTTTATTTACCCTGGGCAACCAACCCTGCTGTAATATACGCTGAAAAGCAAAGGCTTCCAGCATACAAAAATGTCCCTTCTAGTAAAGCAAGAGCTGTCCTGGCATCAGGGACACTTCTGCTGTCATTTTCTGTGGATTTTGAATTATGTTAGCCTACTGTAAGTCTATGTGGTTATCATAGCTAATAATGGAAGTAATAAATGACTGGAAATTGCAACATACATTTCTGGACTGGTTTGGGTGAGATTTAAGCATCAGAAAAATTATTCACTAATGTTAACATTTAAAAGGGAGTTTCCATCTGCCTTCTCCATCTTGACACTGCTTTTACGTGGGAGGCGATAGGACTTGAAGCACATTGTGGTAATAGGAAAACTTTAAAAGGAGGAGAGGATGGAGTCACTGAAGCTTTCCAGAGCTGTTGCTCCTGAGTGAAGGTACCCAACATTGCATCTCTTAATGCCAGCCCCCTAAATGGGGGGCTGTAATCCTAAAAACACTGGGAATACCCTGACAATTTCACTCTCGGCTGTCTGAAATCACGAGAGATGCTGTTCCGTTGATTTCTCTGGAAAAGGCTTGATTTAATTGGTTCCTGTGAAAAGAAAATCATGGCAATAATCTATAATCAAAGCACGTCTGCGAAGCAAGAGGTGCTTTCTGTGGCATGTTTCATGGTACCAGAGCTTCTGGAAGAGGGGAAGCATCAGAATGATGGTCCGTGTGCTGTTGAAAGGGGGAAGAATGTGGAAAGTACAGTGAAAAGGATGAAACGGTGATAAAGTGCAGTGAAAATTAGTAAACTGAATGGATGCTACAATCAAGCAGGAAAGGATGAATGTTACCGCATGTAGGCAATCTAATTAAATGACTGTTGAACTGCTGAAAACTGCCAGCACTTCCTTTGAGATCCTGTACAGACTTGTGCAACCCGAGGGATTGCCTGTGACCGAGGCCCTCCTGAGCTCACTGGGACTTTAATCTTCTGGAAGCACCTGGAATGGGCACCAGCCGGTGGTCCAAAGTCTAGGGAGGATCTTGAAGGTCTTTTCCAACCATAGTGATTTTATGATACACTCTGAGGACTTAAAAAGCATGGGATAAAAAGCTGCTGATTTTTCTGATTGAGAGACATGGAAACCCTATCAATAATTGAAATTAATGTATTAATTTTCTTAGAACTACAGATAAAGCATGAATCTTCTGATACAATATATATTACAGTACATTTAATAAATGTACCTGCTTTAAATAGACCATGGAGAGCTAGACTGAGATCATACTAGAGATTTCTTTGGAGATAACTAGAGTCTTCATCATAGATTTAGATAAAATAATGTTGAAAGTGATGGAGATCTTTCAGATTAAGTACTATCTCTTTTATCTTAAGGTAATCTTTACCCACTGCAGAAAAGATTGATAACTTCCAGAATTTCTCCCCAGCACAAGCCAGTTTAGATTCTCTGAAGCATAATTTAAGACCTTTGAGGGAGAATGTGGAAAGAAATACTCCAAAGTGCAATGTCTTTATCACTATAATGAAATTTTATATAATTTAGGTTCCTTTTGATTATACCTCAGTTATAATATTGCCAGCACAATTTTGAGCTTTTTGTTCAGTGCCTACCTATTCCTGGAGTTGGAAAGGGGGAAAACTGTGGGGAATTAACTGTTACATTGGTGCTTTTATTAGCTTTATATGAAATGAGAAGATAGCCCTGAGGGATTGTCCAATCCCCTTCTTTCTCAAAAAAAAAAATAAAAAAAAAATAGAAGGGGTCGGGTGAAGAGAGGTGCAGGGCATCCATACCGATAGCCTAAATTTAAGAAGCACAACTGAAATAGTGCTTGTGTTGTCCACGGGAGTGAGGAAAGGAGAACTGAGACCTGGGGAGTGCTGGAGGGATAAGAACAACCAGCGAAGGAGACTTCCATGGGACTGCCAAAGTCACCTCTGGGAGAGGTAGAGAGAGGGGGACACTGCAGTTCAGGGTGTAAGGACTTGCACAGAGGAGGGAAGATGGATTTCTGTGGGGTCAAGGACATGTTCTTGAACCCATAGAAACTCATCCTCTTCCACACAATATACACAGTAAGATCTGAATAGGTGAAAATCACCTGCAGGATGGACTTCAGCATCGACCGACAGTCTCATGGCAGGTTTTTTCTGACACCAAAGTAAAAGTCTGCTCCATTCCCTGCATTCCTGTGATTCCTATCAGTGAACCACAATGCACACGAAAGCTCTTTCAAAAGTGAGCAACTTGAGGACAAATAGAAGTAGATTTCTGGTAGAAGTGCGCTTGAACTGCAAGTGGAACAGAGTGCTCTGGAAACTGTGAAATGGCCCCTGGCGCCGAGGGTGGGCGAGCAGAGACGGGACAGGATGTGCCACACGCACGCATGTGGCTCTGCAGCCACCCAGCTCGGTCAGGCCTCGTGCTTCTGAATTCCAACAGGCATAATTATTTTTAAATATATTCTTATCTACTGGAAAGATTTTAAAAAATCTGTTGGGGTTTGCAGACTTTAAAGAAGTGTTTCAAAGAAAGTAATTGGCTTTGCCTTCGTTCAGACACTGAAGCTCAATTTTCAGTGCAGGAGAGCATTAAAAACAGCAAAGAAAAATGGCCTAAGTGCATATAGTTGTAATACATGCTGCATTTGTAGCATCCCCAACAGGATACAAAAACAATATAGCTCAGGCACTTTGCTAGGATGAAAGAGCATCATTCCTTTGGTATTAGTTTATAGCACATGGAGTCATCTCTCACTTGCAGGAAAAGTCACTGAAATAATTTATGTCACTATTAAACAGCTTCTCTGCTGATCCATTGCAGCCTCAGCACATTAACTATATTTACCATCTAAGATACAGAAAGGAATCTGTACTGTCTGACGAGGAAGCAATAAAGTTTTAGTGAAATGGATGTAAATCAAAGTTTAAGTTTGCCTAGTAAAAATACATAAAGCTGTGCTTCACATCATGTTTTATGCATACAAGTACTGTACTTATGAATAGAACCTGTATTTATTGATAAATACTTTTTCTATATTGGTGATTGTTTGGGTCTGTAAATTAAACGCTGTGCACATTCAGTGATAAGAAAAACGTAAGCAGAATTCTTTTGTAGCAGAAGGTCTCCTTTGTTTTTGAGAAATTGAATGGTAGAAGGGGGAGAGGAAATGGTCTAAAAATGTAAATCTGATTAACACTTTCTTCCTGCAACCGCTATTGGATTCAAGTGTACAACTTGCTGTGCTTTCCTGCATTTCTCCATTTCTTTTTGGAACTTGTGGCTTTGCATCAAGCAGTTACTTTATTATGTCTTGCAGAGCAGCTCTATACTTGACAGACTGACACAGGATGGGGTTTATTGCTGTGGTCCTTTCCTGGAAGATGATTTAGCCACCAGCCACCCTGGTACATGTAAGTAATGAAACTTGACGTGGTGACACTGAAACTTGCCACGTGATGCTTGCTCAGTTCTCATGAGTTTCTCATTCACCAATGCCTTTCCCTTTATACATTGACTCAAATATTGTTAACAAAGACCATCCTCAAAGCCAGTAAATAGTCACTGCTGTTGCGAGATAGACGGAGATTCTGAATGTGGTCCCTTTTTGGGATGACTGTGACCAGCAGGATCACAGGGCAGGGCAGCCCTGCAGACTTTGGCAAGGTGGGACTGAGCGCTTTGGAGGAGATCTAGGTGTCTAGGGGGAATTCGGTCTAGAGGCTGGCCTGAATGTATCAGGGTTAGGAACTGGGAGGGATGGGAGGGCAGGGAGAAAGAGATTTTGGGTTAAAACTTATTTAGTATTTTGCTATCATGTAAGTATGGTTCAGCCTAAAGTTTGTCTAATTTTTCCAAGACCCTAGTTGATCTAATAAAACTGTTTGCAAATCTTGGCTTGCTTTTGAAGTTGTGCAGCTGATAGTTTTTTCTCCCATGTTTTCCCAGGACAGTTCAAGCTGGGGCCTTGGTGTGCAGGACTGCTGAACCCCTGGTACCTCGTGCGGTTGCGTGATGCCCTCACGGATGCCTCAGTGCTGTGCCTGGCCCCCTTCAAGAGTGGCCCTGGACCATGCACTCTGCAGGACTGGATAAGCTGGCTTCATCTGGCAGGCAAAACATCTCTCTGAATTAATTCTGTCTGAATTAATATCTTCCTATGGCTCACAGGATGGAACTGGAAGGCAATCTGTCGGTGTTGCAGCATCATCATCTTCTTTTCTTCTTAACAGAACCATAGCTTCTGTGCCTCTCCAGCAGAAATGACCCTCAAGGTCTGTTGTGCCAAGGCACAAGTGGATGCATTTCTTAAGGGGATGAAACAACAAGGTTTTTTGCTTCTCTTGGTTTGAATAGACTTTTATAGTTACTTTACTGTATCCTTTTCCTTTATAATTTGAAGGCTTAAAATTTGCCCAAACATGTATAAGTGAAACAAAAGCTACAGTGAAAGAGTCAGCTATAAGATTTCTAAGCAAAAGGATACTTTAAAATCCATCAGTTTCTATAGGATCTTTCCTGTGCACAAAGTTATGATGCTCGGCAGGCTGTTGCCATGTGTCCAATTGCCTGCTTTAACAAACACATCCTTAGGCTCGGGGAAGTAGAGTAAGGTCACTGCTTGAATGAGTAAACTGACATTGGAAAGAGATGAGTGTGATAGGTCTGCTACTTTCCAAACACTGTGTACAGAAAATATAATAGTAAAACTAAAAGATAGCATATAAGCAATAAAAAATAGCAGGTATCTCTTCCTAGGCACATCAATCCTGGCGTCATCAGCTGAGCCACCAGTTAGATGGTGAAGGAAAAACAGAGAGAAAATGTCTCATTGAAGCACTGAAAATTACATGCCATCAAAAAGATAAAATTACCCGAGACCCTTCTGGATCACCTAAATGAAGGGGTTGTATGCATACAGCACATTGAAAATCTAGTCCAATTTATCATCTTTGCAAGAAAGCAAATACTTGGTAGGTTTTGTATTGCAAACAGTACTCAAGGTGCATGAAAATAAATAAATAAGCTAACCCTAAAGTCTAAAACTGGCAGTGAAAATCTGAGCAGACTTCAGTCCTCATCATCAGCTTAGCTCTCTGGGTGTGACAGGCAGTTTTCCTTTTTAATTTTCTAAAGCAATAAAGAAACTAATGGTACACCTTAAAAATAGGACCTTATCCTTGTAAGGTGCCTGAAGTCTGTCAGGAAATGAGATGGCTTCTCTTTCTATGAAAGTCCCTCATCCTCAAGCAAGAATTCCCTTCTTGCTTGCATCAATGGATTGAGGAATGGAAAGAAAGATTTGATTTTTGTGCACAGCTTTTATCTGCTCCAGCTTTTATCCCTGCAGTGTTTTTAATGGTTGCATTTTATAATTTTTTAAGTTATGGGTACTTCATAAGAATATGGATCAAATACGGCTGATCATTTTCGTTTGGCCAGAACAGATGTGAAGCAGGGCCAAGTTACTCAAAAGCGTGCCTAAGTGAAGACTTTTCTTCTTCCTCTAAGTCCTCTTGAAGTCAGTGAAACTGTCCGTATCAATAAAACCATGGTTTTGCTGTACTGTAATATGAAAAAGTTTTATGAAAAAGAAAATTACAGACAGAGCTATGTTAGTGAGTTATCCAACAAAGTATCCCTGGTACGGTGAGTCTGTCAAAACTGGAGATAAACAGAACATAGTGAATTCTTCTGTGTTCATGTCTGTAGGGTTGCTGATCCAAATGTGTATGCAGTACATAATCACATCAATTTTAGACACCCACCCATGCAAATAACCCTCCTAATCATGTCATACTGGTTTTTTTTTTCATTTTATTTTTATTTTTAGGAGAGCCAGTCCTTTCTCTGCTAATCTTTGATAGTAGCTACTCCATTAACTTATTGTTCCATCTGCTTCACGAGGAAGAAAAAGTCGTTTAAACATCATTCAATTCCTCTTTTAAAACATCATACAGAAACGCTGTGTCAGAGCCCGAGCTGAACTGCTCCAGTTTTGAGGTGAGCCTTTTTTCCTGTCACTCTTCATGTCTGTTGTTGTATTGACCTTTCATTTTCTATGTATTTTCTTTACAAAGGCAATGTTGCATCCTGTCATCGTTTCTGGAGCTAATGAACTCTGAGAGCATGGTCTGTGCAAAGCGTGCGATATGGTAATGTGCATGTTTTGTTAACAGATTTGCAGTCTCGGGGCCAAATCCCGCGGTCCTTGCAAACCTCCCGTCGGCTGGGAACGAGGACAGCGGCGAGCGGGAGGCAGCACTGTTCCAGCCCGGCACAGCCCCGGCTTCGGGCCCTCGGGGGGATGGAAGCAGCTTAAAGCTGCTGCCAAGTGACTTGCCCAAATTCCTGAAACTCTATGGATCAGCAGAAACTAAAGCTGTCACAAATGCCAAAATAATGATCTGATCACCGGACCATGTGTCCCCTGTTTAACTTGGCTTTAGAATTTGCACTCTGCTGAAGTGCATAGGACAGCTCACACATCCAACCACTGTTATTACAGGTGTCTAAAGACTTGAGCGCACATTGATGCATTGGTTTAAACTCATTTCACATTTCAAAGGTTTTCTTTGTGATCAAAGTGCCTAGAGACTTCTTTATAAATGGAAGCAGAGATTTGGAGACAGAAGTTGTAGCCACCATAGAGAAGAAAAGGCTTGGAGAGAGGAGGGACAATGCGATCCAACCCAGAGCAGGCTTTTTATTCCAGTCTGAGTTTGCAAGACTTTGCTGAGAAGACAAATAGCTTCCTGTTTTTTGGGTCTGTTTAATCAGGAAGGTTTTGAAATGCAACTGAAAACACTTTTAATAATTCTAAAAATGATTTTCAAGAAGAAAAGTCCACTTCAAACCAGATATTTTGTAATTACTTTGTACTGCTCTGCCATCATTACTTGCAGTTGCAAAGAACAACATTTTGCATTCTGACAGCCTGACTCTTTGTGTTTACATGAACTAGATCGCTTACATAGGGCTTAGTCATCACTAAATCTGATTATAATAATTACATCATAACATCATAACCAAATGCAGTTTTTACAGGAAATTTGCAGAAATGAAGCTTCCCTAAAAGGACGTTCAAACAGAACATGAAACCAGTACAGACAATTTGAAGCAAAGGAATAAATAGCCAGGGCACAGACAAAGTCACGTCCTTGCTGTGCAGGCTTAGTGTGAACCATTACACCATGTAAGCGCTTTATGCAGTGAGTCTCTACAGCAAAATGCAGTGTGACCATAGAGCAGATGCTGTTTTACTGGCTCACTTTCCCTTCTCACTGGGCTACCGAGTGCGTTGGCTGCCTGGCCCGCTGCGTTCTTGCAATAATGGCCCAGGGTGAAGAGCAGGGATGAAGCCCGGCCCCACTGGAATCCTACCTGTGCCAGGACAGGAACCACTCACTCACTCCCTGGAGAATAATCTCAACACGGCAGAGGTGGCAGCTACTTCCTCCTCCTCTAGTGCTGCCCATGAGGAGCTGTTCTCGTGGCTGTAGGATGCATCTCGAGGGCATTTTGCCAGCTTTGGTGGCAGATCTGGAGCCTCCTCATGCCTCTGTTTTGTCAGGGGAGGAGCTGGTATATCCTTATCCGCTTTCCTGCACATTTGCTAGGCTTAAATCTGATAAAATGTACAACATGACTCTCATGTTGCCTTCTAGGAGGTTTATTGGCTGCTGCCAAAATGGATGTGAAATAAAACGTATTAGGTGTGAGGATTTTAGTGGGCTCAATGTTAGCCTGCACTTTCCTGATCACAGTCACATGAGAAAAACATTAGCGAAGAGGAGCTTGACTCTGTGAATGAAAGACTACAGCCCTCCTCCCCGAGGTGGGAAGCAATTCCTGATTCATCAGAGCAAATTCCTGTTTTGATCAGGGTGATGGTTTTGACATTTCCTGCATCCAAGGGAAAAAATCTGCCCAGTTTGACTGATGGAAAATTACGTGTGTGTTTGCATTCTATTGATCTCCTTTCCAGCTCTTGCTCTGGAGTGAAGGTGGCCTTGTGCAGGGCTATGGTCCCTAGCCCAAGATTTGAAGAACTCTTCAGATCCTGACAGTTGTTGTCATGAGTAGTATCAAGATGATCTGGAAAGATAGGAAGCAAAGGGAAAGAGAAGATTCAGATGCTGTCAGAAGACGTCAGCGTGTTTGTTTATTTGTTTAAACTGTTGCAAAGGATGTTCTGGGTCATTAGTCACAATTCAGGAAGATTTAAAGTAAGGTCACTTTAGCCCAGCTGGAGAGAATAGCTCAAGCTGTTTGCCTCCACATGTGGTTCACAGAGATGCAGATGTTGATCTGGATAAGTTAAACTAATGTTTGTTCTGTCTCCTTGGAAGCTTTACTGTTTTAAGTGCCTGAAGTAAGTGAGCACTGAGGTGAAGAGAAAGGCCAGATCCTCAAAATTCATGGCACCGGAGGGGCATGGTTTAAAGCATGACTCTCCATTAGCTTCAGAGAGCTGGGTAAGCTATTATTTTATCAGGAAAATAGTAATTGACTACATCTATCAACACTCTTTTGCTCTCTCACTGCTAACTGACTATTTAGTGGTCTGATGGTGTGTTAAGGCTAATTTCTAACCTGAGTGCTATATTGATAGGGATATCCCTGTGGCTTTGAAGTCTATGAGAGTGCTGATTTGTAGGACTGTGTTGTTTACCTTTGGAAAGGGTAGAATTACACAGCAACAACAGGAGCTCTGAGATGACAGGGTCAGTGCTTGCCACTCAGTCCCTAGAGTCCCATTATTTCGGCCTTCATGCTATAGCGTCGGCCAAATGTTCGCAGATGTTTTGGATCCTAGGACTTTCCTGATATTTTAGGAGAAAGGCAAGTTAAGATGAGTCTCTGGGTTCTTGTTTGCAGTGCTCCATTAGTTGCAAAAAACAGTTGCAAAGAAGTTTGCCTTTTTTAAAGACATCCTAGTTCAGAGGCTGTGTTTCTCCCTAATCCCGTCCTTAGGCTGGAAGGGGCAGAGCAGTGGAAGGGGAGCTGGGGCAGCGCGAGCGTGCCCTGTGTGCCGGCAGCGCCCGAGCGCCCTGCAGGCAGCTCCTTGCAAACAAGCCCACAGCACAGCACCCATCTGAGAGGGTGCCACAGCTGCACAAACAGACAAGGGGGTAACTTATCCCTTTCCCTGTTTTTTTTGGGTGCCTATTTAACGAATTAGCTAATACGGTGCTTAGTGAGTGATGCTGGCAATGACAGAAGCTGCTTTACATGTTGTTTTTAGCTTGGTTTAACTGAGAAAACCAGGAGAGAGGGCAAGAGGCTGAGGAGTTGGAAATCATTTATCACAAGAAAGGCAAATGGGAGGAAGCGGAGGAGAGAGAGGCTACCATCACTAATGTCTATGTGATTGAGATACATCCTGGGTATACCCGTGCCCAGGCTCTAATGGCTTTTTCAGTGTCCTTCTCTCAGAGCTCAACCATGAAGCTTTTCCTCATCATAGCCACGCGGCCATTTGCCCTCACCCCCCTGATCACAGGCCCTCCCTGAATATCACTTCCCATGGAGATGTGGAGATCAGCTCCGGCCCAGAGCAGCCCAGGACACCGGCCGACTTTGCGGACACGTTGCCTTCCCTCAAGGTGCCTTCATAGTTTGGAGACTCATCTCTAAAATATCCTTGTTGCTCCCCATCACATTGCTCCATAAGACAGAGGATAATCAAGAGTCAGACTTCTCCAGTGGGGAGACCACAACCCGTTATCCTGTCCGATGCTCTCTCCTTGGGCTCACCTTCCCACTTCCCTCATGTTAGATCCTAGCTGCTCTGGTGGTCGAGGCCATCTTTTTGCTCTGTGCTTGTAAAGCATTTATTGGAGAGAGTGTAGGTCCCAGGACAACTAAACCTTACTCTAATATAAATGGTAAAAATACATGAATAAATGATATTCAGGACCAGCTTTTCCTTGTATTTTAGTCATGTATTTCCTGGTAAATATGATATCAATAACCCTCACTTTTCCTTCCCATTTAGATGACCTCTAGGGTCATCAATACTGAATGTGTTTTGATTTCAGGTGGCAGAAGAGGCCTCCGAATCCAGCTGAGATCACTGCTATTTCTATGTAAGTGCTTCTGCAATAATTGTGATTGAGAATCATGCGGTGGAACTCTGTGGAGAGCTGAAAAACTGCTACCTACGAGGAAAATCAGAAAAAGGGTTTCCTCCTTAAAATGAATTTATCTGATTTCTGTCTTCTTTAGATATACAGATTGAGGCTTAACTGCATGGAGTAGTTTTTTATTGTTTCTGTCCAGGAGGATGAAGCAAGGATTCTGATTTAATAAATGATGTGTGTGAAACATGGATGATGACAAGTAATCATTGATTTACCCTGCTCTAGTTTTCAAATGCTGCAATTGTTTTCCTATTTTGTGGCCACCGTATCTGAAACTATATCGTATATAAGTACTCTGAATATTTTATATTGGCATACTTCTTTCTTGCCAGCTTTCTCCCCCTTCCTTTTTCCATCAGCTTTTTAATGGCCTTATTTCTGGATTGTTTTACCACTCTAAAAGAGATTGACTGAGCAAATAATGTTGCTTTTTTGTTGATTGCCTTGTTGTTGGTTAAATACTATTCCAATATAATGGGTAAGTTATTATTTCTAAGATAGCCTTGCTGCTGCACTTTTTTTATTTCTTTAGGAAAAAAATGATGTTATCTCAGGAAAAAACATGTATTTGGTTGGAAGGAAAAGAAGTACTGTGCATTTGAAACCTGTGAGAATAGTTTATTTTCAGTTCAGAGTAATACATCCTTTAATTAACTGAAGAAGAGATGTTCAAAGGCAAAAATATGTTAGGTACCTAATGTCCTCAGTGGTGTCTTTTTTTGTTCTCTCAGCTGTATGACTCCACAATTTGACTACAGATGGAGAGATATAAAAAATATGTATTTTGTCTATTTAATCTACATTGTATTTTCCTTATTTTCCACAGAGGGAGAAGTCCAAAGCATGCCAGCAGAACGGGAGTGCTCAGCCAATCCTTCTCCCTGTAAGTGACTGGCTGAACGCACTTTAAGAAAGTTTAGGAGCTGGCTAGTTGCTCTGAATTTACCATGATGAATTGGAACAGCAGGTAAGTCTCCATTAGAAGTATAAATTATTACGTATTTGTCCCACCCGGAAAGCTTACTTGATATATGGCTAAAGATAACTGTTCCTTGATGGGCACAGGTCCTTGAGTTTTAGCACTTGAAGAGATTTATAGATAGTTGCCTGAGCCAGCACCAAGTCTATATGTCGAACAATGTGTTTTTACAATCTATGCATGCAGGTAATAGGCCTGATTTTTGTGTCTGAGATATGTCTAAAACTAATGCTGTAATCAATGGAAAATGTGGATGGTTGGCACCTCTGAAAATTATTGCCCACAAAAAGAAGCAAATGGGGCTTTCCTTTTACAAGGAAGAGATCAAGAAACAGAGCTCAAGATCAGAGAGAGGAAAAAGAAAATTTAAAAAGCCCTCAATTCTTCTCTATTTTTCAGTAAACAAGATCTGCTCACCACTGTTTTTACAATTTATAGCACTTCTAAGTGTGAAAAACGAGCTCTGATGAGGAAAAATCCCAATCAGAGGTGTCATATGTGGGAGAAAAAGAGCTGCTTGCTTTCAGGTGGAAAAGGTAGAGGTTAAGGGACAGTTTGAAAACAGTTAGGACTTATTCTAGAAAAATCAGCTTGATACGCTTGCTTATAAGGAAGAGGAGCAAAGTCAGAAGGACTGAGTCCTACTTCCCTTCAAGAAGTGCTGTGGTGATAGCTTTGGTGGGTTTTGAGTCTGTTGTCGAAAAGAGGAAATAATAGTATTATTAGTAGCATTATATTTTTCTCTGCTTTTGGGTTGCCTATGTGATATTACACTACGTCAAAATAAAATCCGAAGAGTCTACAGGTAGGTTTCTGTGAGGTGTGAAGGAATGGTAAAAAGGTACCCTGATAGGAAAATACCTTCTGCAAATGGGTACCTACTCAGGACCCAGATGCTCTATCAGAATTCAAGATGTTCAGGATGTTCCTGTTCTTTCCCAAAGCCCTGTTGGAGTAGAGTCTGTAAAGCCTCATTTTATGACAGTCTGGAAGACAAAATTTAATTTATTATGTAGGAAGGACGAGCTCTTTCATTGGGACAGGGCAATGAACAGATTAAGACAACTCCTATTGTGCAAAAGTTAGGATTCTATATAAACAAGCTATTTTAAAAAGACAGCAAATAGATATATCCAATATGTTTATAATCTTTATATGTCTTTAAAAAAATATTGTGTATTAACTGCTGGGAAGGACTTTATTTGACCTATGTGAGCTACAGCTTTGCAAAAGCACCGTGAAGGAAACTTCTGTCAACATAGCGAGAGCTGCTGGATTTTGCATGCATCTTGCTTCCTATTTCTTATCTTCTTTTGAAATCCCTGTAAAAGTAAAGCAGTCTTTGTCACTTATAAGCAGCCCTGTGTGTAGAAAGTTCTATTTGTTACTACTTCACCAAATTAAATACTAATAGTTAGCTGCAACTTTGCCTCAAATATGAACCTGTCCATCTAACCACAGTGTGGCACTAATGGTATAAATGCACAGAACTCCAAAGGAGCTTGAACAGTAACTCTGCAGTCATCTTCATAAATGTCACATTAAAAAGTCACAATACTTTAAATTTTTTGTCCTTCTTGCATAAGGCAGGGCTACATCATAACAAATAACTATCACAGTTCTTGTGATAAAAGTGCAGTTTGTGGCTACCTCATATAAAATGACATTTTTGCTCTCCCGTTCTGCTAAGTGCCAGCAACTGATTGTCTCTCTAGGGCTGGTTTTGTGCTGGTATTAACAACCTGCTATATCCTAGATTAGGGTTATTAAGCACTCATTAGTTCCTGAAAGAGGAGGGACACCTCATTCCTTGGTGTTGACTATTGATGAGGAGGCAAAGGAGCCCACCGGTCTGAAAGCTCCATGGAAGATGCCCCACTTCTGAAGCATTACCTCTGGATTTATTTTGCCATACTCTGGATTAAAACAGCTCTGCCATGGCTGCTTTTCTTTCCATGACCTGCCTTGCTGGTTTCTTACTTTGTCTTTCCTCTTTCTTTGTCTTTCCTCAAGCACGAAGTGGTGCCGACCAAATAATAAACAAAAATATGTTGTCACCTGCAGCCTCTTGCAGGATGGAGCAGTCGTCTGACAAGTCAACTTGGCTTTGCTATCCCTCACGGGCGAGCACGCTCCCTTTCCTCCCTCTGATTCATTGCGAGAGTAATGTGTCTTGTCCGGCTGCCAATACCACCACAATGGATTACGGTGCTTCCCTGAATAGAGATACTGGTGAGTAATTTTCATCTCCACCAAAATTAATTCATACATTTTTATCCCGGTTTGCATCAGAATCGAGTAACTTGACTGATTTAGAGTCCAATCTTGTAACTCTTAAAGATATAAAACCCTTCCAAAGACAGCTTCTTGAAATTGGTCACATAATGGTAAATTCTTGTTAAAGATGACCTTGAGGTAATCACGTAAAAGCTGAAAAGTTGTGCTTTAATAAAATAGTATTAGTTGTTTAAAAAATAAGCAAGCAAAATATTTTAAAAGCATATATTGTATCTTCATATGTGGCTTAATCTAGGCCTGACTGTACATAATAAGCTTGTAATTCCATTGATTCATTGAGGATGAGATAGCAAACACTTGTAAATCTCAGCTCTTGGACTGTGTGCAAGAAATGGGCTATGTGATGAACCTGCTTCCATGTGGCATCTTTTGGGTACTTTCACTGTGTCACTGTCCTTCTGCCTGTCCCTAGGGTATTATTTAGAGTTTACTTGTTCTACATACTGTCCTCATGGTGATATGCAACAAGACAGGTAGATTTTACAGGTGAATTTCCTCATTATGGTGTTACTTTAGTGGTTAGCACCTGTGTCCTCTGCCTTATGCGATGATACTGTTAGGAATGTTTGGGCTGGTAGATAGAGAGATCACCCTGAGCTTTCATGTCCCTTCACCTCCCAGTGCCACTTGCAGCACAAAACTTACCAGTGTGGGCATGTGCACACAAATGCACACAAACTAGGTATGCCTGGATGCTAAAGTTTTGACTTTATCTGCAACTCTTTATACAATCTCTGTATACTGTGACAAAAAAACCCAAAACATATAAAGGTTAACACTTAAAATTAAGGCAATATTAGTGACCTGCAGCTCAAAACCAGCATGACAGTTATCAGCAGATTGTAGCCCTCAAACTCTTTTCTGATTTGTTTTCCAGATAAACCTGACAATTTTCAGTCTAAGATTTTTTTTTGATCCCTAGTCAAAATTGTACACAGCTAAAAATAGAGTTTGAAATAGAAATTGTGACTTTAACTATGGGGTCTTAGCATGGCTTTATTATATTGCAGTTCTGTTAATTAAAACAAGCGGGGACCAAACATAATAGGATTGCACTAATAAAGCATGAAATGAACAGTGTTACCTTAAGACATTGTCTGCTTATTTTTTGTAATTCCATGAGCAGTTCTTTGTCTTCCCACGAAATACACTGAACTTGAGGGAAGAATTTGGAAGGAAGGAAAACTTCCTAGCCAAGCTCTCTGACTGTTCCGTGATTGTTTTTATGCATTTTGGGGAGGGCGAGGACATACAATAAGCATAGTTGCGTAGGTGCTTCGTGTTGGATTCAGACTGCTGGATGCTTCAGACAGAAAAATGCTATTAATCCAGTAGCCCTAGTGATCCAATGTGCTTTAAGGAAAACTTGTACTTGCACTTCTTACCTTAAACTTAGAAGAATTCTCAAACAGTCTGTGATGGTGCAAGTCTACAGCAAAGACTCATAATAGTTACTATAATGCAGAAGAAAAACTTTTATATTGATATGACTGCACTAAGATAGAAAATCTAATGTGTTTCTGAATTAATTTTTAAAACATGCAATAGCAGAACATATCTAGAAGCTGTAGGCAGTGTTGGGCTTGATGCTCCAAGCATAATATTATGCCCACCACATTAATTTTCTTTTGCATAGGTGTACTCTCTAAAGCCTCATTCTTCATATACAATCTGTGCACATAAAATTTTTATACGTTCAGTTCCACCAAATGGAATTGGAGCTCGTGCGAGTGACATTTACCTGGCCTCAATTCTTCCTGGGCTGGGATCTAGCAAGTGCAGCTCTCTGGACAATAATGGCTGAATTAAATGCCACTTAAAACATTACATTCCTGCAATATTTCTAAGTACTTTATGTTAATATGAACATTGCTCATATGACTATTGCTTTTAAAATAAAAATAATACACCTGTCATATTTAAATAAAGAGAAAGCTTATGCAAAAGTCAATTTGTCTCTGCATTTTTCAGAAAAGAGAACCCCAAAGTGAAAGCAGAACAGGAGGTTTGAATGGTGAGTTTGACTAATGTTATTGAGAGTCCCTGGCAACTCTGCCACTAGAGTAGCCAGCACAGCTTTCTAATGGGTTATAAAATCCTAGAAATCAAAGCAGAGGCAAGATGTAAAGTACATTAACTTCTGTTGCTTGCATCGGCTCAGAGAGACACTGCTGGAGAAATGAAAAGTAATATTCTGAATAAACTGAAATGACAGCACACGTGTCGCCAAGTGCTGCTCAAGCATATAAAGTGTAATCCAGCTCCCGCTCAAGTGAAAAGCTCTCCTAACGGCAGTGGGCATCAGCCTTGCACCAAGCGCTGTCTGCTGAGAGCAGCTCTGTGCGAGACCTGGAGAAAGTTCTGATAATTTACCAACAAAGTCATTAAAGCAAGTAAGGTAAAATTATTTTGAATGTAGCTGGTCTGGAAATAGCACGATCGATTCATCTGAAACTGTGGCTAAAAGGAAACAAAAACATATTTCTTGATGAGCTTTACCACAGCTGAAGTGATGTTTTTCCAGAGTTGCAATGTATTGGGTTTTTGATAGCCATTATTAGATGAAATACTGTTGGGAATCTTCAGTTCTGAGGTGATCTTGTCTCATTTTGCTGGAATTAAAGGGTGATTTGTGAGGTTGTTGCAGTGGGAGCAACACTAGTAATTCTTGTTGCAGAGTTTAAGGTTTTATTGTGTGGTATAAGGGAAAATGAAGAATCTCAATGTACATTCTCATGTCTTATAAATTAAAAATAGGTGTAATGATGTTCTTGGAGCATTTTGGTGCTTAATTTTAAAAAAGTAAACTCTTTGATCATTTTCAGATTATGAAACATTTAAAAATAATGAAAAATAGCTTGGATAAAGATTTGAATTTAACATATTAATAATCGTTATGTTTCTCTGCTGCTCAAACTGAAATACATGAATACTGAAATAAGTGAATAAAAAACAAAAAATCCCAAGCTTGTGCCTGCCCCTTCCTTGACTACAGCAAGGGTTGCATTGCGGTGCTCTGCTCTGATGACACGGGAAGCACCATCTATCCTGATGGATCCGTGCTCCTGCTCAGCACGCGCTGTTCTCACCGTTTCCAGGAACATCAAGCTGGGAATCCGCAACTCCAAAGCTGGCTGGTTCTCCCAGGCTCTAAATCCTTGAGATCTGGTTCCGTAAGAGCGGTCCTGGCCTCCTGCTCACCTTGCTCCATATTCGGCGCGTGTCAGGGTTTGCCACGACGAGGCTCAACACGTCGCAAGAGGAGAGCGTGTTCGAGGACCTGGCAAGAGCGCTGCTGAGCGCGGCGCTGGGGCACACGGAGCAGGAGATGCTGTGTGGAAGTGGGAGAGCACGTGGGCAAGACCAGTGGAGCGGCGGCCAGGGCACAGGACTCATCTTCTCCCAAAATCTTGGTAGTTTGAGGTGGGAAACTGCATTCAGACTTTGCTCTGCTACCGCAAGGTAAAAAATGAAAGCAAAATTTCAGTTCATAGGAGCATCGTGTTAAAATGGGGAAAGCCAGATGCTGTAAAGGGAAATAGACCCAAAATCTTGTGCCGGCTCTTCTGGACAGCCAGACACTAGTCTCTAATCCAGTCCCTAGGAAGAGACAATGGCACACACTAAAGTCATTTTGTGCCACAGACTGTGACTAACTTGGGTTGACATGTCTGAGCTGAGTTGCTCTGTGTCATGGAGCGCTGTAGCCAGGCCATGAGCTACCTGGCTTTTTCTCCTTGTCTGCAAGTTACTGCTGCAGATTTACTGGTTTTGCAATTGAAATTTCTTTCTTAAAGCTATTTCAAGTATGCCTGCTCCAGCTGCTGTCACACATTTGACTACTGTGTGTATATGTGCTTAAAACCAGTTTTGCATTTCTGTAGTTTTCCATTGGGGTTCACATCTAGAGTCATAGCTGTGTGTCGCAGCAGGCTACCCGAGCTTCTGACAGCTGTTTCAACCATGGAGTTGGCGAGTGAGTCTCTCTTCAACCTCACCTCTGGGATTGGGAATTATTTGGAATTTGGAATCAAATAATTTAACAAAAAAATCAAACTCTTAAAAAAGTGGCAGAAATTAATTGATTTTAAAATCATGTTAGAGGGAAAAGTTTATGCAACAGGAGCAGAAACAGTTTGTTTGTGTGTGTTTAGTGAGTTGTTATTTTGGTCAGACTCACAGTATCGAATGGATTATTATTGGTTCTTAGCTAAGTTTAGAAAGAGCTGTGGATAAATAATGGATAAAATAGAGAGATTTCCGTGTTTATTGGTTTACTGTTTTATTGACGCTTCATTGGCCTATTTTTGCAAGTGGAGCCATTCATGCAGACTTGGCGAATCTCCAAAGAGATTCCAGGCTTGTTCCCTTTACTGCTCTTCTGAGCTTACCTTTTGGCAAAAGGTTTCAGATCAGGAGCTGTTTGGATATTAAGGCTCCCAGGTCTGCATTGAAAGGCTTCCAGGTCTTGGAAATAGTGAAGTCTGTTCCTCCAAATTAAGGGAATGATAATTGAATGCCTTCATTCTGATTCTTAACCTTCTTTTTGTAGTGGACATCCTTAGTTTTGCCATAACCTCATGCAACTAAATGAAGACTAGCACTGCTTGCAGTGCTTTGGCTTTCACTGAGAAGGAAGCACTGCAGAGGCTAGGTATTTTGGATGTAAAATTACAACCGAAATTAGGATTAATATGCAGGTAAGAAAACAGCCTAGAAAATATTCCTCATGCTGCAGATGACACCTGTAAGGAAGGGTTGAGCAGAGCTATTTCATGCCTTTTGGAGGTTCTGAAGCTGCCACGCACACAGAGGCTTATGTTGGTCTGTGGAACAGGGATTGCTGCGCAGAATATTAACTAGCAGTGCGGAGAGAAAATACCCTGAACTTCTCTGCTTCTGCACAGAATGCAATCTAGCAGCAAGCAGAGAACGACCGAGCAAAGACAGCTTTGATTTCAATTTATTTAAATGGGAACTGTTGGATGGCTGCGCTTGTGGGCAGGCTGCAGCCCCCGGAGACAGCGGCCTAGGAAGGGTTAGCGAAGAGTCGCTTTCCCCTCTCCTCCTGGGAGCGAGTGGCTGATTAAAAGTAGCTCTTCTGAAGGAACTTCAGCCGCAAAGGGGAGGGCACCTGCTGCGGGAGAGCTGAGGGGATGGAGGTTGGCAGAAAAAGTTACTGGAGGTTCACAAGCTGCCATCATCTTTGGCTTCTGAGGGGTGCTCTTGGGCTGGAGAGATGGGGATGTGTGGCTCTGGCTCGAAGGGATGATCATTTCAGAGAGATTATTGATGACTAGAGAACTTTTTACTTCACAGACTCGCAGAATTGTTGAAGTTGGAAGGGCCCATTTAGAGATCATCTAGTCCAACCTACCTTCTCGTTCTGTCAGTCAGCTAGAGCACATTGGCCAGGGCTGTGTCGTGTCCAGACAGCTTTTGAATATCTGGAGATACTGGAGATGGAGCCTCCACAACTTCTGTGCACCTTGTGCACCCTCTGAAGATCATATCCCATGGTCTTTGACCCATCTTTGGACCAAATATATATATATATTTTTTTAAGGGAAGAAAGCAGAATGAGTGCTATAAGCAAGGAGCCCAGAATAGCAGGTGTACACAGTAGTGTGTTGTGCAGTATGTTACCTTAACATGCAACCTATCCATGAGCTTTCTCCTTTTCTCCATTTTCCTCAGTAGCAAAGGGTTTAGTGTTAGAACCTGGTAAGCTGACTAGAGGTTTGGGGGTTTTTGTTCCTCAAAACCTCCTGTTGTGCTTTAATTGCCTCATTAATATTTCTATGAGCAAAGATATCTAAATAGTAACTATTCCATTCCCTAGGCTATACAGCATCTCTCATATTTTTCTGAATTAGATATTGATGTTGCCCTATTATAATGGGGTTATGTTTCATTCTCCTAATGACACATTTCTATTAATTTCTGATATTGGTGCTATGCTAAATATTTTAATCATATGACCATAATTTTGTAGTTCTGCAATATGATCAAATATGCATCGGATAGGTGCGGTTTGCATCCTGGTCTCTAAAATGGCTTCTTTTGTTTATAGCCTCTTTGGTGGTGCATATTCTATATACATAGGCAAGATGTGTCATATTCCACTTTGTGCTCTGACAATGAGATTTCTTAGTCCTCTGCAGGCATTTAATAGCGTTTTCTATGTTTTCTGTAGCTCTAAAATTGTTGTTGCTTTCAATTAGCACCTCTTGTTCCTTGCCTCAGAATTTCTGTTTTCCTCAGTCTGTGACAATATTGATGGTGTCACTCATCCTTTATTATTAAATGATTTTTACTTGCATTGATAGGATTCATTTGCACTCTAATTCTGATGTTTTGGATAAACTGTTCTAATGTGACATAAGAAGGACATAAGAATGTGACTATAAGAAGGAAAAATTCCTTTGCAGTGTGAAAACTCTTTTACAGTTACCTTGGTGAGTACTCAGGTAAGTGAGATGATCTGTAACTCTTAGGAGATGAGCTTCAGCAGTGAACATTAGTTGCTAGGACAAATCTGAAAATGCAAAACCTAAGGCTCAAAGTCCAGAAAGCCCCTAAAATTTCAGTTCTTGTGAAGTACAGCCTGGCTTGTGACTCTGGGATGTTGCCTGCTGTTATTGCAAAGAGCCTAAATAATGCTGTGAGTGACTTTCCTCTTGAGTTGAAAGCAGGAAAGACATCTATGTGCAACTGGATATGTCTGCTTTTAGTTTCTGGTGTGCCCAGAGATCAAGGGAATTTGCACTGTGCAAGAATAAATCTTGTGCATGAAATCTTATTCATGAAGACTTGTTGATATCCTACTCTGTATAGTTTATGTTACTTGATATTTTCCCCTAAAATTAAAAGACACTGCAAAACAGCTAAAGACAAAATAACCATTGTGTATTTTGGAAAAGTGACATTCCAAAAGAAACTAAAATATTTTTAATTATTGGGGGGTTTTATTGTGGATATGAGAAATCTGAATCTTGTATGGGAGTGTGGGACTAGGGCAACTGGCTGTGAAATAGTAAATCAGTTCAAGTACAGGGCTTAAAGTCTTCTTTGCAACCTCTTTTAATGATATGAGCATCAGGTTCATAGTTTGCACTACTTTCCCCAGACTCCGAAGATAGATAACGTTCTTATAAACCTTTTATTTTTCCAACAAGAGAAAAGGTAGTGTAATTTCAGTTCAGTATCCCTTTAATAGCCATGATGAATCCTCTGTCACTCTTTACTAAGCATTTAATGTCAGGATTAGCTTTCACCCTTCACTCCTCTAGATGCTAACTGATCTGTAAAAATACACTTGACGATTCATTGCTAATTATAAAATGCTTGTTGTGAATTGTGAGATTTAGTATTAATATATTTTTATCGGTAAAAGATTTTCATATCAAACAGTGCTAGATTAATGATTGACTGCCCGTTCATCCTGTTCGTTCAGTTTGGCATTTTGTTACTTCATAGCATATAAAGATAACAGTCAAGTCCTGCTTTTGATGGCACCCATGTAAACCCTGACTAACTGTTGCAGTGAATGGCACCAATCTGCTTTTCACATGGCACAGAACAAAATACAGCCCAGCGTGCCTAGGGGAAGGCAGCAGGCACAGTAAGGTATGAAGGATTTGAGTGCCATAAAACTCATAGTAACTGTGATTAGTTAAGAAGCTGTGGAGCCCTGATGCAGTAGACCCAGAAGGAAAAGGTGATCTCTAGCTGAGGACAACATGGTGTGTGCAAATCCTGTGCTGAATTCTGGTGAAAATGTCTGTGGATTGCTGGGGACAGGCCAAAAGTCCATTTCTCCTGTGGTGGTCGGTGTGGGGAGGGCAGCAAGGTACTTGGTTTTGTTAGGGACAAGCTAATATCTTTCTCTAAAGAGAAACTTCAGTAGGAGATGGCCCAAACTGATGTTCTGGGAGAAGGCAGACTTTGAAATTATCACAGGACAACAAAAAAGCAACCGCTGCCTCAAACTAAAATGAAAGACAAATACAGGAGGCATTTGCTCACTTTTTAGGTAACGGTTTGGTGGCTTGTTTGAGTTGGAGGCAGATGCCAAGGTAAGATTAAAAACTGAAGCGGAATCGTGCAGACGTCTGGAGCCTGGGCAAGCCTCAATGTGGGACCCTCGGTCAGATGGAGAGGTTTAACGAACGGCGGCCAGACTGACAGCGAAGTCCCAGGGCCGCTCCCTGCCTGACCTCCGGCACGGGCAGGTGCTGCCCCATTACCTCAGCTTTCATATGCGTAACCAGCCGCATCCTTGTGCCTCTAATCTTATTTGAAAGAGACCGAAGTGAAAATGCTGTCAAGACCCTCTTTACCTTGAGGAAGGAGCAGAAATAAATGATGTGAGAAGCGGCATTTGCAATGAATTGCTCACAGGAAATGGCTTATTGCAGAAAGATCCCGATGAAAGCTAACCCAAGACGGATGGCAGGCACGCGGGACCACCGCCACTATTAACTGAGGCTGTCTGGGAACCAAGGCTTTGGCGAGAATCAACAAGGGAAGATTTTGCACTTACTGCTGGAAAAAATGTCAATGTCCTTTGGGGAATTCTAGCTGCCCTTTGATAATAACTACCAAAACCCACTGTTAGTAGGATTTGTTCTGCCTGTCCAGGGATGTGCCCATCCAGCTGACTCTCTTCCCACCTGTAATGCAGATTTTAGTCTATATTTTTCACACAGTTTCTGTAAGTGCTGCTAAACCCCTTCCCAAACACACATTTGACTATCAGGCGTGAGGTATATAGGTTTTCAATATATTGTTTGCTCAGATTATTAAATGTAAATTACATTGTCTCCCAATTTGAAATATTCTGCATAGGACATTTTAAAATGCTTTTTTATTTTCTGGAAAATGAGGCCACCAAGATAGTTCTAGACATTTCTTTTTCCTACGATGGTTTATCTCAGTATTTTGAGGAGAGATGTCACAGTGTGAAGGCAAGGCACTTGAACCTCTCTATTTGCATTTGTTGATGAAAGTGACTGGCAAATATTCAACAAGAAATATAAAGGGTTGCCTTATTCTGTGATATTTCTGTGTAGCTTATTGACAAATGTTGACAACTCCCATTCTGACATTTTCCAGATAGAACACACTATTTTTTATTATCTGAACTGTTTTTAAAAGTATTTCATAGTTTCATTTTTTTTTCCAGTTTATGTTGTATAATGCCAGTGTTTAGGAAAAAAAATAAAATACTTCTTGTAGAAGCCAGAGACTTACTATTTTTCCAAAATATTTGCAATCTTAACATCGTGTTTTTCTTTTGGAATGGGGAAGAAGAGAGAGTAATTTTCAGGATTTACTGTGAAAATGGTAATACATCATGAGGCAACTTAAATATTACTTGTACACATGTCTCACTGAAACAGAATCCTATCTGTTCCTCTGCTGTTATACAGCCTGGCTATGCTAATACCATAGAATTTATCCAGCAAAGTTGTAGATTTACTTGAGCTACAATTACACTGAAGCCCTTTGTGCTGGTAGAAATTAACATGAGTTTTGTTGTGTTTTGTCCTAGTTGGGAGTCTCTAAACGTTTCTGTAGGGAAATGACAGCTATGCCGAATGCTCCCCTTGCACCTTGGAGCATCATAGAGTTTCCCAAAGTTGGAAGAGTTATTCCAGACTCAAATTAGCATTCTTGGTTGGTTATTCTTAAATCCAGCCTAGGTTTTTAATGAGTGTGGATATGGAAGACCTTATCCCCCCGACATGTCCTTTTCTTTGTCTGCAGAAGTTTCTGCCTTTCAGAGAAGATGGGTACATTACCCTGCCTAAATAACAGATCTTTGAGATTGACTGAGAGCATGGTGAGGCATGCACTAAAGACACTAAAAATAGTGAATCATCTGTCGCAGACACACCAGCTTGTATAATGGAATCAGTTGGATAGGTGCCATTTATCCTTATCATTTTTGTACTAAAAGTTTTATGTTAGGGGAAAAAAGACTGAAGAAATGTTTTCTAGCTGCTTGCCTGTCATCCTTGAACCAAGATTTATACCAGAACTTATCTTTGTCTTTAACATTTATTAGTATTAACAAGGTAGTATAATAAATTGTCAGACTCTCCATTTCTGCATGATATCAAGGAGGTCGGGAAAGTACTTGGACTGAAGGATTTCTTTTTCTTTTCAGAAGTCTCAAGATCATATATAAAATAATTATGAGGGGGAATATCCACAAAGTTAGAAACACTCATGCCCTTCCTATTATGTTATTTAAAACACTTTACTAATTAAGTATGGTGAAAAAAGCCACACACGAGAACAGTTATTAATGGTAGATTTGCATGAAATTTCAACTTTAACAGCAATGCCAGCTTGAGAGACAGCCAGGGTCCTCCCTCTTCTCCCTCAGTGAATTCCTGCCTGTATTGAGGGGGTTCATGCAATTGCTTGCCAGCTGGGAGCCGAGTGGAAGAGCAGGACCCTCTTGTATTACTTTTGGCAGAGTCTTGGCACATTCACCTGGCATTAGTAATTAGAAGTACAGGGACTACTTGTGTAGCTTGTCTTTCATTACCTCATATATTTTCCTATCTTATTTGTCCACACAATTCAGAATGAAACGGGAAATTAGCAATCTGTCCCCCACTGTCTGCACTGTTCAGCTTAGTTGTGTCCTTGGAGCTCCCTTTAACATGGGAGTTTCCCATGGAGAAACAGTACAAAGACCTGGATGAGAGAGGTATAAAACTGTTGAAAGAGGAGGAGCTTCCTCAGACAGCAGGGTACAGAAAGCTGAATCTCAAAAGGAGTCTGGACTGACCATCTGGCAGGAAAAAGACATGGAAAAACAATACGAGATTTAAAAAACAACCAAAAAAAAAAAAAAAGATGGCAAAAGTAAGAGAAAAACTCTTCTTGACTTAAGATCAGTCATTATATTGATTTTTAAAATAAACGCTCTATTTTATTATGTGCATCTGAATACAGCAGCCAAAACCTAAAACCACAAATGCTTAAATAGCCTCAGGCAGCCCCCAGCCCCCTGGCCAATAACTCTTGTCTGGCTCATGCTAAGCATAAAAGTGTGTTTACTCTGTTTACAAGGTCATTTACCAATAAAATCCCAGAGAACTAGATGAAAAGGGTTGAGAATAAGCTCTTGTGGATTTATCTCATTCAGGGAAATTGCTGAACTTTCATTCAAAATCAAAACAATTTCAAAAAATCAGGGAGAATTTAAAAAGATCAAGTCCAAGGACACCTGGTTACTATTTTCTGTGTCTAAAACCTTCTCGTTAGATTTTTCTCTGTAGTAGTTGAGCGTTGAGCTAACTCTGCCACTCAGATTTGTCTGATAAAAAATTCAGGGATAAAATCTCTTTTCAAGCAAAGCCATGCCAAAGACCATTAAGAGAAAGATAAAGATAGATGGCTGTTATTGGAGATGTCTAGAAAACATAAATCGCTTAACATAGTGGTTTCTCTACCTCTATGAATTATGTAAGCCCATTGCCTCCTGCGTAACTACACCAATTTAGGCCTGCTGAGGGTGCTGGAATTCTGAACTGCATAAGTCTTTCAATAATTAGTTATTATGCTATTAATTGTTATGATATTAATTATTCTGATATTATCTGTGTTTTGTAGGAAATAAAAATGCTGGCAACGCATCTAGAAATGCTGGATACTGGAGGAGCTGCCACAGAGCACTTACTCTTGTGGAGGTTGCTGTATAATCGCAGAAGGTGGCGAGTTGGGCTTGGATCACTCGAGCCCTCTGGGAAGGCGAGAAAGGTCCTGCAGGCCCCGTGCAGAGGAACTGCAGAGCGGTCTCCACTCCCTGGCCCCAAGCAGTGATTCAGAGGGTCGCTGGAGGGCTGTGAACACAATGGAGACTTGGCCGTAGCCAGATATTGCTTGAGAAAAGTGGGGTTATTGGACACTCATTTGGAGTCACTCCTAATCGAGGACCTGGTGCTTTGGGATAGGGAAAGGTGGGAGGTGTCTGTAGCGCTTGTTTGATTGTCAGGTGCAAATGTTGTCTTTTTTTCCTTCTGCTTCTGAAGTGGAATGGAAAGTATTTTTTTTCATTGCCTTTTCTTCTAGTTTATTCTATATGTTGTGCCTTTTGGTTGTACCTTAGGGCTAGCTCCTGCTTCCTCGCAGGAACTTTTTATAGTACTGGTCCTTTATGGGAGTTGGGCTTTCCAAGCCTGGAGACCTACGGATAGGAGAGGTTCAGCACAGTCTGACCTGTTGCAATTACTCTGCTGGGCATGTGGGATCTGTAGGCCATAAACCGAGACTTTCTGCATTCAGTCACATGATCCTTTCTGGTAGTCTTTTACATTTATTTCTGGGCTCCAAATTTCTTGTATTTCTGCCTGTGAGTCTTAATGTGTTGGTGCTGGACTGCATGCAGTATTTGAAGTTAACGACAGAAAATACGAGTAACTTAATGTTTTTTCTTCATGCCTTTCTGGAAAGTTCCACCAGAAAGTTAGTCTTATGTACTGAAGGAAAACTATATGCTAGTGGGAGGATAATTTAGTAATTGGGTTTATCAGCATACAATCAGTGTAAATTGATATTTATTGTAAATTGATATTTATTTGTGTTTTATCTTATAGTAAAAAGAAGGAAATTAATAGTATACCAAGAGACTGGAGAATTTTCGTTTATGCTATGTTTGAGAGGCTCTTGTACTGAAGAGCATACCGGGTATGCCTCACAAGTGTTTCATAAAGGAAGTAGTGAATAGCAAAATACAATGGACAGTTCCCTTAAAGAATGATATTCATGAATTTGTCTTTTTTATCTCTGGAAAATGCAAATGATGAAAATAAAACTAAAGACTCTAGATTTGAAGACTGAAATAGAGGAGAAATCTTTCCTTTGGTTTGGAGCTGACACAAGAGCTCTGGCCAAACATTTACATTGTTTTCTGGTAGGAGAAAGAACAGATAAGCCAACAAAAAAGTCTTATGCATGGAAGGAGGAAAAAAAGCTTCCTTCAATTCACTAGGTAGCAATTTTTGCAGATATAACTACAATATATTGTGAAAAGAATGGAAATGTTTTTAGATAGAGGCTTAGAGCTAAATTAAACTATTTTCTGCCCTGTGAATGAGTAAAATGAAACACTTCTTTCCTACTACAGGCCTTTTTCCTTGGCAAACTGTATTGTTTTTAAATGGAAGTACTTGTTAAAAGTATTCTTTTGCCTCATAGTGCTTCAGTAAAATAAAAACGTTAGATGGGAAAGTCTTCTGTGTAGTAATGGGTTCTGTAGTATCTGTTGATAGCATTAGGCTGATCACTTCTTTTGTTTTTACTCTTCTATATCACAAGAAAAAATTAGGAACTATTTTTATGCTAGGGCAAAGCCAATCTCTCTAAAGTAGTTGCTCATGGTACTCTGTTTCTTGTGTGAAGCAAAGTGTACCAGTGCTAGGCAAGGGAACCATCAGCCGTGGTTTTGCAACATGCATGAACGTGTCATTCAAGATGTCTACTCCAGTCCTGCCTTTTCATCTCAGTATCCCCTTAGCTTTTGTCCTGCTGTCATACCTGCGGCTGGAATTCAGGTCAGCCAGTCCCGTTGCAGGCAACCCAAAGGGAGCAGCGCCTTTCTCTAACAACCTCCCCTCCTCCTCGCAGGGAACAGCGCTCTCGTCCTTGCCCTGCTCCAGCTTCCCTGCCTCGTGACTCATCCTGGAGAAGCCTGGCAGGAAGGGCTGAGTGGCTCCCACACCCACGCACCTCCAAGCACCCTTGTGCAGACTCCTCATTACCGGGGAGCCTGCATTAAAAAGACTAAACCCTCCCTCAGAGGATCAATTAGCAACCTTAAATACAATGAAGTGAGGCAGAAGCCCTTGCAGAGCCCTTCTGCTGGTAGCTCTTCTACTCAGAGAAAAATCCGGGAGTAAGCAAATGTCTGACATGACAGAGAGCTTTTTGTCCTCATCCTCCTTTTAACACTTATTTCACTGTAATTATTGTAGTGTTACTGTTCACAGTAATCGAGTTACAGTTGCATCAGCATTTCTATTAGCAATTTCTATTTCCAGGGCTTTCAACCTGGCTGTAAATACTTGCTAACTGTTGAAGTTTGGCACACAAGGCCTTACTCAAGGAGCAAACTTCAAGATGATTTTTTTTGGTGCAATTGTTCTAAATCTTTTTTTCATGAATGCACAATAAAAATACAGGTTTTCTTCATCTAACACACCAGTTTCTGTGTCTATGAATCTGATTTAAAGAGTTGAGATATAAATTTCAGTATAACTCTTGGGGCTGCCAGCAATACATTATCTCTACTAATCAATTGGTAACATCTTGGGAAATGCTGATGTTTTGATAATTAAAAGTTAACATGCAACTGCCAGTGAATACCAGATAGTTTTTGATAGCAAAGTCAGTCAATATGTCCAGCCTAGAATTCCTTATTTAGTAATTCACCTACATAACTCAATCTAGACCATAATTAGTGTTGCCCGATATGTCTTTAAAGTTCCTTCTACATTATTTTTATTTTCTTCTTCATATCATTGCCCTCACACAATTTTGTCTATGTTTGCAAAGTAGTTTGAATAAGTTGCATATTTGTGTGTTAAGCTGCCCTTACACAGCTTTGATTTGTGGGACCAGCACTTACTCAGCAGTTCAGTATAACTCTTATTGACCTTGGCAGCTGTCACATCGCTTGCTGGATTTTATGTTGCTGGAGGTGTCAGTGTTCAGGGGGAAAGATGTGCAGAATATGTGTGATTATTTGCAGTCAGGAATGAGGTAGAACCAAGCCTGCATTTCCAGCAGTATTATTTCACAGATGACAGTCACTAGAGACCTGTGACCAACTTTAACCTCTTAATAGTATGCATAAATTAAGGCTACAGTGGCCTAAAGAGAGAATCCTGCGCTGCCAAATATAGAAGCTGTAGTCGAGGGTCTTTAATTAATATATTCTTCCCTACCTGCCCCTTGACAGAAGTGAAAACCGGAGACTTTATGAAATATTTTGAGCAGCACCTCGTAGACTGATCCTTTATTTGCAAAATATTTTACCAAATGGGCAGATCTTTTCTCCATATATACAGTGCCCTAGATAAAGACTAGACAAAACTCTTGTTATCTATTAGATATCCAAAGAAGCTGGAGCCTGAGATTCCCGTTGCCTTTCTTCCCTATAGGAATACCTGCCTACTACTGCTGTTGCAGACTGCCAAGAACCCAAGTCTGAGACTGACCTTCCCCAAGGCAATCAAGTTCATACTGAATCCTTATCTGCATAATGGTTCTGCAAGAAACAGATGTGGCTCCACAGTATCTGTAATGTAAAGCATAATGCTTCCTGCGTGTCCTGGGTGTCCTCTTGAGAGCAGGCCAGCGTGAGCTGAGATTTCCAGTTTGAATGCTGCACCCAGAGGCCGTCCGCGGCTTCTTCATGACGCATAAGGTCCTCAGCGTCCACAGGCTGCTCTGAATTGGGCGTCCTGCAAAGGCTGATGCCTCCCAGACCTGAGCTATGTGGGGGGATGATCCCTTTCCATCAGTGTAGCTACATGCTGCGAGCCCAAGGTAACAACCTGAGCTCCTGTGTTGAGTCTCACCCAGCCCTGCAAGACACTTGCACGAGCAAGATAATCTGTGCTCTTAAAAGGGCTCTATGGAGCGAGAATAAGAGTGCTGATCCCTGTGACTTGACAAAAAAAAAATCATTGTGAATCATTATATTCATCTCAATTTTTCCGGCAGCTTTATCTGGAAGGTGTATTATCTACTTTTTGTTTAATATTAGAGCTCTTTTGCACATGAGACTTTATGTCATAGGGAGTTGTTTATAAGTGAGCCCTGGCCAATGAATAAACTACTTGAGATGCACATCACTGTATGGCTGAAACCCTGGGCTTATCCTTATCCCGTCTGTGCCTTTACTTACACTGGTCAGGCTGAGGCTGAGTTGCTGTGGTGAATGAGCAGAGAGTATGGAAAGGTTAAACTCCTTCAGAAAACTCTTACCACCTCTGTGCCTTGCTCTGCTGGATTATTTCTTTCTTTTCCTTTTCTGCCAGTTTTTTTACTCTGCTGATCAGTCTGATCTGCCTCTTCAGGTGTCACTGCCAGGCACGAAATATGCCTGCGAAATGGCTTTTTGGGTGTTGTGTGGGAAGCTGCCCAAAAAAATGCCCTCATCATCAGCCGCTGGAGCCCTCTGCCAGCGCACGCAGTAGCTCCTGGTGACAGACATCACCTTTGTGGAATGGTCAGAGCAGCGTGTCACTCTCTTTGACCTCATATTGATTAGCTCCTTGTTTTTTTTAAGGTTCTAGCAAATAACTGTGTTAATCCGGATAAACCCAATCACAGCTGAAAGTCAGCATTATCTAGGCACGAGCCTCCAGCCACTTCCTGATGGAAGCTGAAATGCTACCCGAAAGATTGCTTAGGATTTTAGCCGAGTGTTGTGAGGGACTTAATATTGACATTTTTTTCTGAATACCTGTCTTTGCTAATTTTCATCACTGCAGTTAACTGTGTGCAATTTCTCCAAACGTGTCCAAGTGGAGCAATTAATTTAATGATGGATAAATTGCAGCATTTAAAATCCATAGACTTTCAGTCTGCGTTCCACCGAGCTGTTTTGCTTGGATGCAGCACTTAGGTCATGTCCTTAAGCACGGGAGCTGAAAGATCCTGATGTTGAACCTGTAAGGAGCCACGCACAGGTATGTAGGAGATGCTGATTTCAACTAGATGGAAAGGACATAACCGCACCACCCTGTATTGTAGTTCTGATATTTTTAAAGGCAGAAATTCCTAGGTTTTAGTGATGGTACTGTGAAAAGCAGTATCTAGATCCTCTCTTTGCATCCCCAAACATTCCTGTCCATCATATAAAAGTGACAGTGGTAAAACTGGAGACTGGTATGGAGTTTCAACACTATTTGATTGTATTAAACTTTCACTGACCTTTGGCAGAAAAGTTTCTTGAACTATACCCTGACCTTTTACTTCCTGGGGAGCTGGAAATCAGAGTTAATGAGTTATATCAAGGTGAGAAACTCTTTCCTTGGAAACATGCTGCCCTATCTCCTTAATGTTGCAGGCTAGCCCGAAGCTTACCATGGCTGCAGAAAAGAAGGACAAAACAGCCGTTCTCTTCTCACTGCTTTCTGGGCAGGGAATTTTCTATCTACTCCTAGTTTCTCTTTTTTCTTTTTTTTTTTCTTGTTTCTTTTTTTCTTCTTGTTTCTTTTTTCTTTTTTTCTTTATTTTTAGAATTAGAAAGAAAAATATTATATCACATGCCCTATAACCAAAGTAGACAATGTTATGAAATCTTCAGGGTGTAAATTTAAAAAGAGGGAACAGAATCATGAGAAATAAAAATACTGATTTCTTCCCCCCCAACTTTGCTTGCTCAACGGCCCTGGAAAGTTGACAGGAATTGCTTTCAATCTGCCTGAGAATGCAAATGTGTATCCCAGAAAAGGCATTTTAATGACTAATTTTTTTGTCTTCCGGTGTGGGCAGTCCAGAATGTCTCCTGTCTCCTTTCCCTTCCCGGCACCGTTAAGAGCTGTGCTTTCCTCAAGGTTTTTCGTTAGTAAGCTGAAACACGGCTGTGCAGGAGCAGCACCCGCTGCGGCCGCGGCCGCCCCTTCCCTGCAGCCCTGCCTTTCTCGGGGCAGCCAGGCCTGCCCTCGACAGCAGGAAAATCCAGCCCTGCGCAGAGAATTCAGCTTCGCTTGCGCCTCCAAGCAACTCAAGGCTATCGAGACGCCTTAACTCATGCACTTACATTGCCTGCGTTTAGTTACCAGATGTCTTGAGCCACTTCTGCTACGCAAACTGCCAGTTCTGCCCTCAGTGCAATCCCGTACTAGATTTCGTGGCTCTACAAGGCCATGAAAAAAAGCAGAGCAAAACAGAGCAGGAAATTTGTTAAGTCTTGCAAGACCTTCCACGGCTTGAACGGCTTGAAGGCAGGAGCTGTCCCGGGCGCTGTGCTGGGGATGTCACCAGGGGCTCCATCAGTGCAGTCCCCACCGCTGCCGAGTCAGCGCCGTGCAGCGCGCAGGGCGGCTCGCTCATACTAAACAGTCCCCTTGGCAGATTTTTTCTTTTCTGCATCTCTTTGTACCCCTGATCTTATCGATTTTATTGGCTGTGCTAATTTAGCAGCCCTTTGGGCTGATGATCATAATTATAACACACTGCACAGCTTGAGTAAACAGGTCCATTGCGGACATAACATTTTCAGCTGTCCAATGGCAAATACAGATACTTTTGGCAGGCAGTGCTTCTTAAATGCCTTTCACTGCTACAAATCCTGCTGCAGTCTTGTGCAGAAAAGAGAATTATTCTGTTTAAAGTTAAACTCCATTTATTTTTGCATATAGCTCTAAAATTACTGAATGACTGAATTCTTTTAGAGGTGGCAGACATTGACAGAATTCAGGATCATTTTATTGTGCCTACCTAACCACATTTTTTGTTGTTTCCTAATGAGATAAATATTTATGCTTGATTTTTCTCTGACAACAATCGCAGAGTAGCTGCGTCATGCAGTTGGCAGAGGGCATTCTAAATTAAAATGTTTGTTTTAAAGTTCAGTGATAAAGTACAACAGCAGTGATAAAGTACAACAGCAGGGCACATACTACATACATTGCAGGTAGTAATTGATAACAATTATAAAATCCTGTGCTAGAAAAGTGTGATGAAAGAACACTTAGATGAACGAAAAATGAGCTGCTCAAGGGTCAAACGATGTCAAAGGTAAGGCTGTATGGGCTGTATGGGCAGGATTAATCTGCTTCCCCGGTGCGTGGGCGCTGCAAGAATTAGTGACTGCCCAGCCCAGCCCTTGGAAGCTGCCTGCTGCGATCAGTGGGCAAAGCTGCAACGCCCTATTCTTGTGTGTCTGGTCTTGAATGAATAAAACCTGACATCATAATTTTATATATATATATATATATATATATATAATGTATAAATATAATAATTGCATTTAGAGTTACAATGTGCTCTGCTACAGGCATATAGATTATACTTATAACCCAGGACGGCAGTAGAAGCCAGAAAACATGCAGTCCTTATTTTCCTCCTTGTATATTCCCGCCCCAGTCACTCCGCCCTTAAATTAGCTGCAAGATAGAAAGAATAATTCTACTTTGCAAAATCTTGTGACCTCAGGTGCTTTTTGTTTTGTGTTTTTGGCCTCAGAACGAAAGCCCTTGCCCAGAGCAGCGAGCTGGGTGTGCGCCAGGGCCAGCCCTGGCTCCGGAGCAGCTGCCCCCGGTCACCCCATGCCGGGGCCGGCCACGAGGCTGCCGGCTGCTCTGGCACGAGGCTGAGCTAGGATTCTGCTGGTCTAATCAATCTGGGGCCGGAGGACTCGAGCTTTCAGCGTTCCTGGTACGCTCCACAAGGAGTTTGCCAAATTAGACAGAACTCTTTCTTAAATTATTCTTGTAATTGCTTCCAGAATGTCATGCAGGCAGTTCTGAAGTATGGTGAGTACTTGGAGGCAAGTGTTCCAGAGGACTTCAGTGGCCAAAGATGTGTCTTCAGAAAGCAGCAGCTGGTATGAAGAGGGGTCAGTACAGGGGAACCGCTGATGTGGTTAGTTTTAGCAGCATATTTTCTGTTAGCTTTACCCGTGTAGCTCTATGGATGGATAGATAAAGTGGGAGTTCTGATCACTCCCACTCCATGATTTATTTGGGTAAAGCACTTAAACATATCTCACTTTGAGCAGTATTTAAACTCCATCTTTAAGGTAGATATTGTATTTTATTTAATCTCATGCAAAATATTCTTCTTGTTTATTTCTAGCTGTGATTCCAAAATAATCGTATTGCTAGGGGAACATTAAATACTGTTTTCCTAATATGCTTTTACTGAATTGATATGGTACCGTATTTTAGGTCTGCTATGGTGAAAAGCATTTCTTTCCTGTAGGCAAATGTTCAGTATCTGAACTAATAAACTCACTTTTCAGGAGGGAGAAGCTTCAGAGAAAAATGTTATTGCTCTCAATGTGACTTTACAGGTAAGTAATGCTGAAGTGAAAACTCTCTTTGGAATAGTGATAATTTACTTTGGCTAGAGCTCTCCTAATGTTTTGTTTTGCATGTGATCATATCAAGCTTCGAGCTATTAAAGTACATTTCTGGCGAATGCTACTTTTGTTTAACTGAGATGAGATTTCTAAACTTTTGCCACTGCTGAGCTCCGATCAGAATGAGTTTTAGTTTCTCTGGCCTTCACTTGATTTGTGCAATGCCATGGTACGATGTGAAATGTACCACACTGACCGCCCTTAGGGAATTTTTTTGGCCACTCTATGCTCTATATTTCCCAGGTAACCTTTTTCCTAAATGGGAATCTACTTTTGGGATGATAGTTCTTGATTAATTATTAGCTGTTACTGATCCTTGTATAGGAAGTATAATTCCTTTTTTTTCTGCCAACTAACTTGTTTTTGTGAGCCAACAGTTTGCAGAAGTGGAATCTATACAATCGTGAGATAGGTTGGAGGAAATGTATAAGAGAAGAAGAGGAAATACTTCAAGAATTGCCTGCTGTGGCATTATCTCCTCTTCTTTCTTCCACTGAGGAAGGCAGCACCTGAATCTGTGGCCTTTGAAAGAACTATGAAGTCTGACTCTTTCATACGGCTCGTGACCATTTTCAGAATATTCTGAAGAGCATGGGGAGATTTTTTTTCCCCTGGAGGAGAGTATGCAGAGAACTTAGTACAGATTTAGGATTTTTGTGAAGCAGGTTTCCTGGGGAGCAAGGTACACGGTGTCCGTTTTTACTCACACCTCCTGTTTGAATCCCTATGTGTTTCAAAGGAGCAATCTGTGCCTCAGTCGGGAGTAGCAGGGACGCTGTTAAACTCAGATTTACTCTCTCCTTTCCATGCCACCTGGACAGATCTACCTGTGAAGTCTCATCTTTGTATTTTTATAGGGCAAAATATATTTAACTGTTCTGCATAGTTATTTATTATTTGAACCACAGGATAGTTCTCTGAGACCTCGTGTTCAGGTCTGCGCTACTAAGTCTGTGATAATAATATCACAGTCAAAAATGTTTTTTATTTTTTCCTTTAATCTACAGATTTCTAATCGCATATATTTTCTGTTACTTAAAATTTTGTGTGCCTATAGCTCAACCAGCACACTCTGCAAGCTGCTTGAGAATTCAGCCTGTAAATGCTCAGCAGTTTAAACTGTGGAGGAGGTGTGGGCATGGAGCTGTTATAACAGGAGGAAGAAAAGTGTCTTGAGTGTTACGGCTGTTTGGAGTCTGTAGCAGCTATTGCCCATTACAGAGAAGTCCTCGGATGCTGCTGAAGACAGTTCAAGGAAACCTCATCTGTGTTCTGACTGATGGATGTTTGGGATGTATCATTTGAGAGGATGGTCGTGGAGGAGACCATAGGTATAAAATACCTCCAGGTATTTTATAACTAAAAAGCTTCTGCAGACATTGCTAACAGAGTGGATAGTTGAGTACTGTTGACTTCAAAACTCTTACGTAAGGAAATAAAACTTGGTGCAAGGTTTATAAAATCTACTATAATTAGACCGTTAATGGTGTCATCTTTTTGCCGTGAAAGTTGAAGTTGCTGGTTCCTATAAGCAAACATTATTTCCTAGATTCAGGTTAAGAGTTAGGTTGTTTGATACACGCAGTGCTGAGGATCTCGAAATAAACCCAGTCTCAGAAGACATGGACTGTGCGTGTCAGTTAATTACTGGATGCCTTTTGCTTCCTTCTCTCAGTCAAATGCTTTTATAAACATTAAAAATGTGTGTTTCCACTGGATAATAAAATTGGTATGAGATCTATTTCCCATTAAGTGAGGAAGATTGAATTTGAGTAGCCAATAAGACTTAGAGAACAGCAGTGCTTATTTTTAGATTATGGTTTTAAAGCTAAGCTCTATCTTTAAGTCCAAGGAAAAGGTGCCATTTCTTTCATTACATTTTTACACTTGATTTCTTTTGGCAGGTTAAGACAGCAACTTTATGTGAAATGGGTGATTGGTTAGGATTTTCTGAATACTGATTTCCAGGTTATTTCATTTCTAATAAATCATTTATAGAGAAAGTAGTCTTTGGGAGTTGTTCCTATCCCCTGTTTGGTTCTTTTCTTGATTTGTTTTTAAAAAGACTAGGCATTAAGTAGTTCCCAGGCTTCAGTTCAAGTTCATGGGCATAACCAGCTCCTCAAAGGGCTGAATGGACATTGTTGGACCACTGCTGTTCTTAATAATTTAGTTTTCACTCCAAGTACAGCAGGGAAATCTCCTTTTCAAGTCTAGAGATCTATTATGGTGCCTTTATGTCTCCCTGGGTACCTAAGGAGTTCCTCGGGGGGTGTACAGAGATTCCAGCTTGTACCAGCCACTGCATCTGCTACTGCAGTGATCCCACACTGCAAAACGCTCTCTGGGCTTGTCACGTCTGGGAATAACTTACAGTGCCTGGGACCAAAGTGGTACCTCACTGCCACCAGGGCTGTGTGCGTAAATGAAAGTTTCAAACTGCCTTTTTTTCTTCTTTTCTCAGCAAAGGCAGTAGAGTTCCAGCTGGACCTAACCCAGTGGGCTCGCCAGTTCTATATCTGTGCATTTTTTTTTCATTCCTCTTGTTACTAGAAATTAAGTATTTAATCATTTACAAGGATTCTTTAAGGGTTTCTAGATGGATGAGAAGACATCAATCAAATTATGGGCGCTTGCTGGCAATCATATGGACCTGATTTGCCTGCTGAGAAGAGCATGAATGAATTTAAATTAACATTTAATGACCCAGAAAAAAATATTTTAGGTGCACTGCAAACTAAACTCTGGGAACCATGTTAAGCTGAAAATCTTCTGTTTCTCCATACTGTTTCTGATCCATTCTGTTTCTTCATACTTCACTTTGCATTCTGTCATTCACAAGGCAATCTGCACATGACTCAGATTTTCACAAAAGTTTCAATCCATTTAGGTCAGACTGCCCTTTTAAGAAGTAATGGGTTCCCTCTTACTTATTGTCATAGACACAAAATAAAAAAAAAAAAGTTTGTTATTATTTAAACATTTATATCCAGAAGTAATGTAAAGGGAGGTAAAGAAGCTAAAATCTGGTGATGCTTTTCCGCTTGATGTGTTTCAGTGAAGTATAGCTTCTTGCTCCCATGCCTACTCAACTGCTTGCCAAAGCGCAAGCATCCAGCCCACAGAAGAAGACTGAAAGCTGCTTCCTCGGAGGTGGTGACAAGAAGGACTATGTGACCCACTGGGTGTAAGATGAATCTGTTATAGAGCCTTGATGTAGCTGAGGATTTTGGAAGGAGTATTTTGGTTTTCTGTCTGCATTTTCTTAGTGACAAATCAGTAATTAGGGTTGAGGTAGTCCTGAAGGGTTTGACAGGAAGTAGAGTTGTTGGGGAACAAAACACTTAAAAAAAAACAAAAGCAAAAAACAACTAAATTGAGAAACATACCACGAGAGTAGGTATTGATGCTGCTGAGGTTCCAGTAATGATGCCAGTAATGATGTTTGCTCTTAAGGACTGAGTGCTTTTATGGACGGCCTTTCTCTAGCTTTGATTTGAGCATGACAGACAGGTTCTAGAGATTCCTCCTTTAAAATACTGGGTTCAGATCCATAGCTAACAATCCACCCAAGGAAAATAATACCATGGTATTATAATTAACACCGTATTATGTGCTATACTTTTTCATATCTCACAAGGCCATACATTTATCTGCCTTGTGTGAAGCAGAGTGGCACCCGTAGCACTGCTTAAGCTCTTCATATTGCACTGCCCAGTGCATGCAGCTCTGTGCTGGCTGCCCCTTGTTCACACATTAACTTAGTGTGTGTTGCAGATGTCATTTAGATGCATGTCAGCGGAGGACCAGTCAATGTTGTAAATATTCTCATCCTCGCAATGAACATGAATGCAAAACTACAGCAGAAAAGGTCAGTGAATGTATCTTTTTTCTCCATCTTTCCATCCATTTAAAATACTTCTGTATTGAATCTTATATTAATTTTTTTGTTTATTTGAATCATCTTTCTTTTGAGTAATATATTGTAGCACTGAATTTGGGAAGGCTGTAGAATGACTGCAGAAAGCAGTCTCTTACTGTCTGCTATTTCTGCTAGTTAGCCCTTCAAATGGATGAAGGAAGGACTGTGATGCATAACTGGGAGAGGGAATTAAGCCATTTTCCAGAGCTGATATGTAGGAATAGGTTTCTTGTGTATGGCTAACGTGTGATTGTTTTTTTTCTCACCAAATGAAATCAAAGTCAAAGTAGAAGCTTCATCTGAGCCAGTGAAATCCTTGCACAGTGTATTTCAATTTTCAGCTACATTCAAGAGATCTGTAAGATGAGTATATGAGGACTCTTCTGCCATTTCAACTGATTTGGTCTAGCATTTACATAAAAAACAACAGTTGCTACCAAGAGGTATGGCAACCTCCTACTCTTGTCATAGATCAGAAAAATGAAAGACTCTGAACATACAACAACCTTTATTATGAAAGCCCTTTTTTGGGGAAGATGGGAGAGAAAGAGGCAAAGAGATAGTAGGAGAAAAATCTCCCATCTGTTTGTACCATTGAAAGAAGTATAAATCTTTTTCACTTAGAATAGTATGAGATTGCATTTCCTGATTTTAAACGGAACAACATAAAATATACCTACCTGGCTCAGACTAGCAGTCTGTCTGTCTAGTAGTCTGGCCTTGGTGGTAGTCGTGGGGGATGCTATTTAGTGTATAAGCCCTGTGCTTCTATGTGCCCATTCCCCTCCTAATTCCTCAGAATCAAAGACCTTTGAATTAGGAATGTTAGAGCATATTTTTTTAAATGGAAGTAGATTATTTTTAAAAGACTTTAAGCAGTGGAAGAGGATAAATTTGTCTTATTGTCATTATGCACATTTTTGCTGCCCCATCCTTTTCTCCTCCAGCTTAATAACATCTATTCAGAAGAAAATTCTAAGTATTAAGGGCTTGGGACAACCTACGCAGAAGTGACAACTTTTTGTCTGTACTAACATTCACAGTTAATGATCTTTCTCAGTCACATGATTTAAGTATATCTTTACATTAACTCTTCTCAATAGCGGCATTGTGTTCGGAAGCTACCTGTAAGAGACGTGGGAGATATGAGTTCTGGTGACTGTCGAGATGATGTTGCAGAGCTTCATAATTCTATCCTAAACTAGAAGAAACTTGAGCTGCAGCTACTGTTATGTTATTTTTTTTGGCACTGGTTCAACTAGTGAATAACCATTAGCTGTCACTGGCTCACTGATGAATTCATATGTCCTTTTTAATTACTTTGGAGCGTGTGCCTAAAGGCTGTAACAGGCTCCTTGAAGTAATATAAATGAATAAATCAACAATAGGTAGCCTCAAAACTATTACACTAGGGAGTGCAAGCAGTTTAGTTAAGAAACTCTCATTTAAAGTTGAATATTAGTGTTAAGTTTCTTGAATGCACTGTATAACAAACTACAGTTTTTGTTAAAAGATTATTTTTTTGTGGAGAGCAAAGAACAAATATCAAATATCTATTGAGATGAACTCGAGAACTCTCTGAGTTAAAGAAGTTGGGACAGAAAATACAGAGACGTTTTAATCATGGTGCTGGTGGTTTTTTTTTTTCTTCCTTTTCTTTTCTTCAAATCTGAATGGTTTGGGGGAAAAGAAGACACAATGACAGTTAATTATAACTAATCCTACAGCACTTCAACACAGACTAATAAGTTCAGAGAGTTCTGCCAGTAGTTAGTTATATCCTTAGGAAGCCGTAAATCTTTGCCTAAAATAGTTCTGTTGTTTCTTGGCATCTGTAAAAAATAGTTTAGTAAATACATTTGATACAGTGCTGCAAAGAAACAGTATGGTGAAGAAATCATGACCTTCAGCATATGTAGGTGTTAGGATTACAAAGTCCCTTTTAGAAATAAATAAAGTATACGTTTGTCATTCAAACACAAATTGGTCATTCAAACATGATATGTAGCAGTTAGCAAGACCATGGTTCATGAAAACTGTTTGAGCCTATTATACATGCATCCCGCAATGGAAAATAAATCACTGCAGATCAAAGGAGGAAATAACTAGATAAGGATTCTGGAGGGATGAAAACATTTTTAAAGTTGTTTACTGTTGCCTTAATCACTTGGTAAATTAAGGCACACAAGATCCTCTGCGTTTGCAAAGGTTTGAGTCTGTTCCTCCCTGGACTGCTGATGTTCCCGAGCGCCCTGCATGTGGTGGCTTTGTGAATCCTTGAAGTGTGGGAATGTGTCAATTACCCGCTTCACAGATTACCTGGTTTGTGAAAGGGTGCTGATCTGGGGGCTTACGAGCAGAAACACCTGGTGGAGAACGGAGGAATAGATAAACTGAACTAATTTCCAAATGTTGATAGAAAACTGCCAGTACAAGTGCATGGGTTGTAATATGCTTTTCTTGAATTACAGCCTAAGTAGTAAAGTAACCCATGCAGTAACTGTGCCTTCAGCAGAAATGAACCCAAAAACATGATTTGATTGGACCTGTCAGACAAATTCACTATCAAGCTTAAAGAGACAAAAAACTAACTCTTTAAAAAATGCAACAAAAAATGTTTCAAACTTGTTTTGTATCTGCTCTTTGAGTTTCATTTAACTCTTCTAAATATATCCCATTTATCCGCATAGATATGAATGATACTTGAATCCTTACTACTGAGAAGTGGTTAAGTTTAATTAATGATATTTCCTATTCAAAATTTGGAAAAAGGCAGTTTTAGCAACTTTTAAAAGGCTTGTTAATATAAATTTGTGAATAATACACTTGTTTTTTTTTGTGTACAGGTAGATAGAACATACTCTGTGACATTCTTAATTTGTCAAGGTATACAGGATGTGTAAAAATTCAGAAGAGTGCTATGATGTTCAGGCATCAAAGAGGAAATTCCTAAAAAGATGAGAGAACTGTTATAAAGCAAAGGTTTTAGCTATCAGTAGAACAACCCTCCAATCTTTGGTTCTTCAGGCAACAGGCGCTGGCTGCTTTTTAGTGCAAGTACCACACACATCTTTGGAACTTGTGATCGAATATTAAACTGTTGGCTGAATTTCTACTCCTGCTTTCTGTTGTGAAATTTTAAATTCCATTAATATTTTGTCTTTAAAATTGCTGTCATCTATAGTCTAAACACTTCTATTTCATGTTGACAGGGCATTTAATAACAGCTAATTTAAATAATAAACTGTAGTATGGTATTATGTCATATTATGGCAGATTTTTTTAATATGAAATAATGTGAGTAATACTTATGAATAAAGCAATTGACTGTGTAAAACATTCACAAGATAAAGACAGCTACATCAAGTTCAGTATGGCACTGAGTGAAAACTGCTTATTATGAAAGTGACAGGGTCAAACCAGCAAGCAGTTGTCCAAACTTCTTATCACCACTGACAGATTTGGAGGTAGAATCATTAAAATGCTCAGTGGTTGGAGGTACCTGTGTAGAGTCTGTCTGTGTCTGACACATTTTTGTCTGCAAAACAGGTTTTTCTAAGCCACAGTCCATCTAGTAGGGATATGGAGCAATCAATGCGCACCAGCACTGGCCTGAAGTACAACTTCAAGGTGAAAATTTCTGTGTGAATTCAGCTTGATGATTTGTCATGGATGTCCAGACTTTAATCTCTTGAGTAGATGCTCAGAAGTATGGGATAGGGTTGGATCTCCTTGAGGCAAAGCCCTTTATGGGGGAAATCTCCTACAGTGATGTCTATTTGCAGATCCTCCAGGCTTGACTAAGGATGATAGGCAATAAATAGGAAGCACGTTAAAAACAGCAAGTCAGTTTAACATTAGCATTAGAATTCCATTATTGATTGTGTCAAGCAAATCCCTACTACCTTGTATTCAACACCTAATTAAACCAGTGCAACAGAAACACCGAGAAAGAGCAAAAGACAAAACCAAAAGTACAAGAAAATCTCCTAAATTTTAGGGTTTTTCTTCCTTCATAGTCATTGATAGACCTCAGATCTAATAATTACTCATTAGCCTGAGCCCTCCTTATCTGTTATTATTACCTTTGTTGGAGAGAAGAGAGTGTCTCAGATCTTGGCCCAGATCTTGGCTCCTTCACAGGTGTGTGGCTCTGCCTCCCTCCCGGGCTGCTCTGGAGCTGTCGTGCAGGGACAGGAGCTTTGCTTCTCTGGCTCTAGAGTGAGACTCCCGCCAGGAAAGGTTAATAGCCTGGGATGCCTCCCTTGAAGCTCTTACTGCTTTGCGTGGCAGGTGGGGCTCCTGTGCTGTCCTGGCTGTTGAATAGGTGACAAATACATCGCTTTATGCTGCACCTTCCTCGTGTTTTCCTCTAACGGGCATGCTGTGATCCCTACAAAGGCCTCTCCCGTGCACACTGACACCAGTACCCCGTTTCTGTGACCGCTAATGAGGCTATCACGTTTTAAAACCCTGGAGACTCGAGCTAAGAAGATAACGGGTTGTTTTCAGGAAGAAAAACCTGGTCTGTGCTGTAACGTGTGGTAATTGTGTAACTGATAAATATTCTTCCTTCTGCACCCAATCAGAAGAATCCTAGAAGAGAAAAATGGCCAAGACATGTAAGTCCTGGGGAAAAATTTCTGTTCTCACACCTGTTATCAAAAGCGTTCTTTGCTCTTTTTTCCCTTCTCTCTTTTCTCCCTCTGGTACGGCGGTGCAATATGCAACATTTGTAATCCATTGTGGTATCTGTGCTCATGGGGAAGCAGAAAGGATGAGTAAAAATGTCCATAAGGTGGTTAGGCAGCCACTATGTTCGCCAGTGTGGGTGAAATCTTTACCAACATTTCAGTCTGACTTGCAACTTACCCCGGGGAGCCATCAGAACCACCCTCTGCGAGCTGTACCCTGAACTGTGTGTGCTAAAGCCATGCAAAGGGAACCCGTGTCATTTGGGAATTGCCAACATTTGTAGGATGTACAGAGCAGAACTTACATGGAAATAAATAGGAAGGGACACGTGATTTGTGACTAGAGCTGACTGGTTTGCTGATCAAGTTCTGCGTGCCCAGGTGAGCTCGGGGCTGCAGGGAGGATTGATTTCAAGCTCTGGTTCTGCAGTTTTTTCACGTTTAGGCAGGGGCACACATTGGGATTTCAGGTATTGTACTTGCTAAATGGGTGGTTGGGGTGCCTTAACATTAAAAGTGACCATAACTATTCACAGAGGTGCACTTTAACCAAAATATTAGTAATAAGAAATATCCTGCCTATATGCATTTCTCATATTTCTAAAGAATACAAGTGCATATTTCCTGTATGCACTTTCCATGTATTACTAAAGAAGTCATGGTTTACAGGCATGTTCAGTTGTGGCTGCTGTCTTGATAACTATTTCCATAATTAAAAATAAATGATTTAGTCCTTAAATAGGAATATTATTAAACCAAACGCCTGTTTAATTGCTGTAAAATCTGTCACAAAGAAATTACACCACAAAAAGCCTGAATGAATGATATCCTTTCTTCCCCTCCCTCTTTCTAATTACACATGATGGCACTCGCGGTGTCCCTTGCGAGCGCAGGGAATTGGTGCAGCAGGGGAAATGCAGGCTTCCTTATGCTGCAGTCTGTTCATTAGCATTGATTTCTGAGGCACTGCCCCTACGGAGACAGGATAATTTCTTTCTTTTTTTTTCAGATTCTTATGATCCTAGCTCATAATAGACTATTAAAAATAACTTCTAAACCTTGGTGTAAGTTTTGGAACAATGAGAGGTTCAAGAGACTCATCACAATCCACCTTTCCCTGAGGCATTAAAGCCCAAATAACCACACCTACTTTGTGCCTGTCCTGTATGTAACGTGTTTAAAGCTCTGCCCTAAGACTGCTGATCCATTGTGGAAGACATTCATTATCTGCTTGGCTTTTTTCTTCTTTTCTAGGGTGCCATTTACTTCAATGAGAAAGTTAATACTGCTACAGTAAAAAATGTGATACTTCATGTATGGAAAAAGCTGTCATTTATTTGCAGGTATAACATCCTGGTAGAGATTATATAGTTCAGAATCTCTTCTGTGCTGTTTTTCTGAGCTGGATAAGCTTTTGTGGTAGAGCGTACAAACAAACACCACTGCCACCAGATTTGGAAAGTGTTCACTGTGACAAAACCTACAGACGTGATTCATTAATCTAACTCCATCTGATCTGTACAGTCCCTTTTGTAAACTGTGGGCATATGAACCAGTGCTTGGTATTGGTGAAAAGTGTTCAGATATCCTGTGAGTTCATCACAAAAAATCAATTATTATAAATGTGCATCCTGAACTCTATTTTTTTGTATGTTTTGCTATTCTTTTTTTTTTTTTTAAATGATCATCTGAAGAAGGAATAAAGTTAAAGACCAAGCAGCTTCAATGACAAAATCATGTTATGTCCATACTAATAGCAAAAGGTGAGAAAAAACAGGGGAGTCCTAATTTTGATAGCTTTTTATCCATGTTATTCGAGTAACCACTTTTAGATAATATAGAATAGCCACATAGTGTTAGAAAGGCCTTTCTAACAAATGAGGAATATAGTGATAAGGACATTTTGTAATAGTTTGATCACTTTCAATTAATGCTTTTACAGCAGGCTTGTTTCTTGCACAGCTTTGCTCTGAAATTCTGTTCCCTAAGAAAAAGCTAACAAACTTAGAGATGTAGTTTTAGAAAGATGCTTCTTTAAAAGGCAGAAACGCGTGTTTAAAAACTGTTTTCCTTTCTAAGCACTATTCCAGGTGCTTTGCAGGCAGGTTCATTCACATTCCCAAGGTGGAGAGTACAGCAAAGAAGGCTCCTTTGCCCGTCTTGCTGAAGAAAGACCTGCTGGTCGCGTGTGGCTTTATGCCCAGCTCTGCTGGAACTGGCTGTTGCATTGCAAGGCTTGCCAAAATCCTGCACAATAACAAGCTCCAATCTACATAACACCTGGCCTGTACAAACCAGGTCATTATGAACTTGATCCAAGCTGTCATTCAAGTGGCTTTGTTATTCCCTTCTTAGTCTGAGCCAGTCATCCATAAGCGAGAATTGGCTTTATGTTTCCAGTACTCACAGTACCTAGGTACTGTTTTCTTTCCTTGAGCCCCACACAAAGAAAGCAAGATCCGTGTAACAAGAGGATCAGGAATAGCAGTAACAACAAGAAACAAGAGGCCTGGGCTGAAAAATCCACAGCAGGATGCCTGGAGTTGCAAGTCCTTCACAAGCTACACTTGTGTTTTTATTTTCCCATCTCTGCATTTTGTGCTTGCACTTTAGCTTTTGTGCTTGAATGAGGTAGGGTAGTGTAATTTTGTGCATTTTCTGTGTATTTTGTACATACTTCCTCCATGCTTGTTTCCTACATATATATTCCTCTATAGAGGTTTTAAAAGAAACCAAACTCTTGAGGAAGAGAATCTAAGCCCAAACGTGTGCTGTAACTCAGCCTGCAGTGCCTCTTTTTTTTTTTTTTTCCCCTCCTCTTTTGCCGCCTCCTCCTTCAATCAGTGATGTTACTGGGTTTGCAGTGGGACTTTCAAGCTTCTCTATCCAGACGCAGGTCGGCTGCATTAATGCCAAGTGGGCACTGGCAGTCTAGGCTCAGACCAGCAGCCGTGCAGTTTCCCAGCTGCTTCAGCTCAGGATCGACTGCATAGTGCAAAATGCAGTTATTCTTGGCAGGTGACACCATGAAGGCTGGGACAAGGTAAACGTACTGTCACTGCCTACGTTCTAGGGCCAGTACTGGAAGAAACGGAGGTGTCACTTACAAAAAACTCTTGACATTTGAGGCAGACAGAAGAGCTTTGTAGCTGGGGTTCACGCAGGCCAGATGAGTGCCCTCTGGCACACACTGCTCACTATTTGTGGGTAAGGTTTTTCCAGCCTGAGAAACCTTTTATAAAAAAAAAAAGAAAAAAACCCCAGCTTTTTAAAAACATGAGGTTTGGGTGAAATATTTTCATTTTGATAAATGCAGCATGTCTTACAAAAAATATTTTGGCACTTTCCTGCCCAGCTCTAGTTTTAGTTTCTGGTGGAGCTTCCTTTTGAGCTCAACTTTCAGGAAGATGTGTAATTCATGAGAGAAAATACCCTTGTCAATGGAGCTGGGGACAGGAAACCTCTCTTTCAGTCTCCGGTACTGACTGTATGCCCTGTGCTAAATATCAGCACATCTATTTGGTTTCATCTCTTCATCTCTACTCGGCTGGTTCTTTCCTGGATAATATACTGGTTTTGTGAGGCTAGAACACGCATTTACTCACTGTAGCACAATTCAGCTCTGGTTTCACGTACAACCTGTAGATGCTATAATACGAATAATTGTCCTAGCGCTTTTTGGTGTTGAAAATTTTGCTGTTCCTAACAAGACGTTGTGCATATTGTTCTTGTTGAATGGAAAACATGCCTGGTGAGAGAATTTTTGGAGCCCCAGTAGGTTATTCCTGGGGTGTAGTGTTATCACTGAGGTTATGTATTCGGCTTACAGGGCCTGCCTGCTGTCCGTTTATACCAGTTTCACGTCACTGGCGTTATTTCTCATTCCTGGTGGTCATAATCAGTTAGAAATCAGTTGCAGCTACAGAGCGTAAGACTGAATATCCCTAAGAATGCAGGAATAAGAACTCTGTGAAATGGGGGAGTGCGCGCCGCCGCCTAGTACCTGGCAAGCTGAGTATGCTTTTCTTTTTTCTTTTTCCCCATATAACCTCCTAATAGACGGAGGAAAAGGAAGAAGAAGCTGGTTCCATTGATAACGCCTGTTTATATTTCAGAATTGCTAACAGCTCACAAACTAAGAGGAATAGATCACTTTGTGTATTTAAGGAGTATTAGTTGCTCTCTGCACCTTTCCTTCCTTTAGTCAGGGAATGTTCCCTTCTCCACCGACAACTTCGGCCAGCCTGGAGATCTCGCACATGAATTAAACCCACAAAAAACATAAGGCAGCGAGGGGACTAGTGCTCCTCGAGCAAAGTTATGAATAGAGCGCACGGGCGCTCGCCGGGGAGCCCTCCTGAGCCGGGCAGCTCCTCTCCTCGCCTCAGCGCGGGCGCCGCGCGCGGCCGTTGGGACCGTTAACTGGCAGCCGTCGGGACCGCTACTCGCGGCCGTTGGGACCGTTACTCGCGGCCGCCGGCGCGGAGCCGCACGGCAGAGGGCGGCAGACGGCGCCCGCCTCCCCCTCGCCGGAGCTCGGCACCTCTCGGCTGCGCGAGGCGCGCGGCCATGGGCGGGCGGCGGGTGGCG
>JAWLRI010000907.1:2060422-2103157 GCA_034781795.1 Crypturellus tataupa | reverse complement strand
GCCCGGCGCGGGTGAGCCGGCCCGGGGGTGCCGGCGGCACGAGCCGAGCGGCGCAGCCGAGACGCAGGTAACGGCGGGGCGCCCCGCGGCGCAAGTCGCGCGCGCGCCGGCTCCTCTCCGCCCGGGTCGCGCTCCCCTCTGCCCTTCTCCCGGAGCGAGTCCGGGCTGCGGGGACCCGCCGCGAAACTTGCCCCGCGAGCCGCGGAGACGCCGAGCAGGGGCTCGCGAGGACGGCCGCTGCGGCGGGGCTCCCTCTCCTCTGTGGCAATAGGCGGCTCGGAAAACCCTTAGTTTGCACCGGGTGTGTTTTAGGTGTTCCCTCGCCGCGTTGATTCCTCGGTCGGCGGTTTGGAGTGAAGCGCTCTAAGGTGCGTCCTCCTTCGGCGCTAGTGACTCCTCGCTCCGTCACCTTCGTGGTGTTATTTGTGTCTCACTCTCCGCGCAAGGTCCAGCCCTGTCGGACCGGGACTTTGCGCGGGCGCCCGTACCCGGCGCTGCCCAACGCGCTGCCCCCGGGAGGCGCCCGCCGAGCGCTGCCCCGCGCTCCTGGTGACACGAAACTCTCCTTGCTGTTTGCACTGGACAAATTAAGAAATTGGCCTAAAGCATCGATTTCCTGAGAACAGATCCTCATATATATATATGTTTATCGGTGGAAAGCGTTCGAAGAATGACTTTATTTTGTGCCGGGACTAGCAAGGGACGTATCTGATAGAAACGCAATGCCCTCGGTGAAGGACGCGGCAACGCGGCTGCCGCGAGTCGCAGGTGCCTCCTGTAAGTGTCCAACCTGTGTCAAGAGTTGTCTTCCAACTTCCGGATAAAAATATTTCACATAAAAGTTGCTGATAAAAATAGCAGGCTTCCTAGCACCTGGAAAGATTGAGATGCAGTTTGAGTAGCACCCCATCAAAGCTGACAGAGATGGCATTAAATTAACGTACTGAAGTACGGGGGAGGCTTAAGGACTTGGATATGTTATTCTGGTCTACAGAGAGTAATAACTTCCAGAAATAATCTTGAGAGTATGAGTAGAAAAGAAGTGAGCAGTTTAAAATGTCTGCTTTTAGTATAAGTCTTGCATATATTTCTGTTATAACTGATTTTAAGGCATTTTTTCTTTCTATAATCATATACTAGATTGTTGGTTCAGGACAGATTTACAGTGTACTTGATGATACTCAACTTGCTTATTTTTCCTATGTGTTTTTCACACGAGCTGGTTTGTGTTTGTAGTGGGTTTTGCTCACACAGGAACAGTTAAACACTGCAATAGCAGCTGAACTTGAAGTCTTACCTAAACATAGACATTAAATATAAAGACTGCTGCTTTTCTTGGATCTGTCAGTAAATGATGTGTTTGCAGTGCTACAGGTTGGGTTGGTTCGTTCACCTAGGTAAGACCAGCTCAAAATGTACAGCTCATCTCTTCTGGAGTAGGGCTGTTCTGTGCTAAATTCTCTTAAAGGTGGAAGCAGAGAGGCTGTTTGCCTGCCTGTACCCTGCGCGTTTGTCAGGTTGGTTTTCAAGTACTGTAGAACCTCTTGCTTTAACAGCTGTGAGTATCAGCAGGAGGAGCTTTCTGTAAGGCAGGGAGAGTTTTGCTGCTGCCTTTAGCATGGTTGAATTAAGCTTAATGGTTAATTGTTATAAAAAAGTATTTAGACATTCTCCTCGGCAAAGTTTTTTCTGCAGAAGCTGGGAAGAGTATGAGATTAGTCTGACTTCTATTTTGGTTCTGTGTGGGGATGACAGTATCCAGTCATCTTCATAAAATCAGATGAAAATACAGAATTTGGGGTGATTGGAATGTTAAAAAGCATTCTCCAAAGAGCTGAAAACAAACAACACTCATTAGCAAGCTTTGCTTTTGCTCCAAAATGATCGTGTTGCAGAGATCCCATTTCACGCCGCTGTAGCGGAAGACCCGAGAGCTGTTGCGCTCCATCTGTATGCATTAGGGTAGGCAGCTGATTTGTACCCTAGGGTCATATTATCTGCTGTTTCATTACTCCCGGTTCAGTAATGATATTCAGGAAAACGGTGTTTGTAGTGACTGCTTTCTAGGGATGTGTCTTCACTAGAAGGTTTTACTGATAAGAATTGTACTGACGTGTGTTTACTGACACGCTGCTTTGCTAGTGTGCATTCATACCGCTGCTTTCGACAGCACAAAAGTTGTAGGTTTCACTAGTAAAAACTATGAGTTTGTGGGCATTCCCTTAGGTGTCTCTGTGCTTTGGGTATAATTTGCCACTTTTTTAAACCAATCTTTAATCTCATAAACATGTTCCATAAACATTTGGGCAGAGCTCTTTTGCCTGTTTTAGTGATGATACAGGTTGTGTTTGTAGAACAACAGGTGCCATCACAGCAGCTCGTAATAGAGGAAACCTGAGTTGGTGTAGGTGAAGTGAGCCAGGTGCTGCAGGCACTGGGTGCCAAGCACTGTTGAATAACAGCTCAAAGGTGGCCACCCAAGACTGAAAATACAGGTGCACGTTTGTGTTCTGGAAGCCTTTGACTCCAGGTTGCTTTTGTTAGGTGGACAGGGGGTTCGGTAGTGGTAGGTGTGTGATATGAGCTGTCTTATCCATGTGTCCAAGGCAACAAAGCTCGTCTAGCTTTGCAAACTGTAGGCACAGAGTGGGATAAGAAAATATTAAAAAAGAAAAAAAAGCTCTGGAAGTTGACAGTGTTACGGCAGCGTAGTGAGTGCTGGTGTCTGTTCTGCTTCCCTGCCCCGTAACGCTGCTTGCACTCAAATCCTCTAGCAAAAAGGGATGGAGAGAGACGGACAGCGCGGATATTGTTGCCAGCCTTAATGCTGGATGGTAAGGAAGTGTATGATACTCATGTCTTTGGGAAGATGGAAGTGGAAATTGGTCTGCTTGAGCAGCTTGGCACTCAGATAGTGCTGGGGGCTGAGGAGACATTGTGTAGTCGAGGGACACACACCAGACAGACTTGGCAAGGACGTGTCTGAGTTATTGATTGTTAGGAATTTTCTCAAGTTTCAGGGGGTTTGTATTTCAGTGTTGTCTTCAAAAAACACAAAGTTGTTGCCTATTAACAGAGTAATGTAGAAAGCAAATCAAAATTTTCATAGTTTTGGCCACAGTTTGCGGGCTGCCGTGTTAGTGCTGTGGAATCGGGGTGCCCCTGGGAATGCTGTGCTAGAGGTTATGTGGTTTGCTCTGAAGCAGAGAAGTTTGGAAGTCACTGATAGGCTCTGTTGCCTCACTGTAACTGAGTTTCATAATTTTGCAGAATCTGGTTTCTTGTCTTGTTCTTGTGGTCTCATTATGTGCATTGCAGTCCTTTCTATGCTTTGCTCTAGTCTAGTCCTTCCATGCTTTGCTCTTTTGGCTGTGTGCATCTCCAGATCTTTTAAGCTTTGGAAATTTTCATTTATTCCTGAGAAATCATTCCAAACAAGGGTTATGTTACCTTTCCTATTATTTGCTCAAGATTATGAGTAAATGGGGGTCCACATCACACTTCATTCCTGGGTGGTGGTGAAGGAGGTACCATGGTGGGACAAACAGACCAAAGCTACCACGGGCAAAAATAAGGTAAAAGTGAAGTTGTTTGCATCAAGTTAAACCAGAAGCTCTGCAAAAAGAGAGGTTTCTTGGCTTTCTGTGAACGTGTGCAAGTCAGACGTCTGAACTGCTGATGAACCATTCTGTCTTCTGAGTCTTCAAGCATAGGCACTTAAGAGCTTGTTATGTATACTTTGGTTTTGGATATGAGAACCAAAAAATGTTGTACTTTGGACTAGAATGCTTTTCATAAATACACTGACAATGCCCTTTCTGCTGTGAATGCCTTCTTGTTGAGGTACCTTTGGGCATTGGTTTGTATATCTGATGTATTTAGTTTAAACACTTGAGTGCTAAGGACTCTGTGTTGCATTCTTATTTGGAATGCTTTTAGTTTTGTTTCCCTCTATTGTGATTGCTATTTGTTAAGCTTTTATTTTGATTGAAACAATCTTCTACTAATTTATTTGGAAAAGCTTTTTGCTTCTTATTTTTTACTGTATTTTTCTACTGAGACTCATCTAGGTAACACTCATATCTTGTGTCCGAAAATAAACCATCTACTTAAAGGCATTTTTTTTTCCCCTGCACTCATGAGCTGGTGGCTATTTTGAGAAAGTGTATGAAATGGGTGAAGGAAAAGATATTCAAAGGCCAGGGAGAAAGCAAGGAAAATAGCATGCATTAATGGTGCAGCAAATTCTACCTGCCAAAGTTCGCTTTATCTCAGGCAGAGGCTTCTGCCTCCCAAAGACTTTACACTTGCCCATGTGTTTCAGCTCTGTCTCCTTTGCTGTCCTGGCACGTAGCAGCTCTGCTCCCTCCACCCAGCAAGCTTGGGGCTTGTTGTGCACCTGCAGCGAAGGCGTGACCGGAGAGCGGATAACACCCTGTGCCGCCCTGTGACCTTCTAGGGATGTCGCTGATAAAGGCAGAGCGGGCAGGAAGGTATGAAAAATAGTCCAGCTCTGGCGGTGTGAGCGGAAGGAACAGTGTGAGCAAGGACAGAAGGAAAATAGATGGTTCTAAAAGAAGTGAATAACTATGTAAAAACTACTCGGGAGAAATAGTGTTCTTGCTCACTTAGTTGTTCAAATAAAAAATGTGAAGCCTTCTCCAGAAAAGCAGTATTCTACTAGTGAAGAGTGGGTATTTTTGAAATGATGGAGTTGGTTAGAAGTAATGTGGCAAACCTCCATTTTCACCAGTGCTTGAGGAGAGGAAATCCTTGTCCGTGGGAGAAGAGATACTGTCTTCAGGCTGCTAAGAAGGGCTAGAAAGATGTTGATGCCATTTGGTTCTTTTCCTGACTGGTGCAGCCATCCAAGGGAAAGATCAAAGAGCTCAATCTCAGTTATTAGATAAAATTGTGGCAGCTCCTGATCAATCTCCCATGGTAGCTAATAATTCATATTGGCTGTAGTTTAGTTCATTGCTGGAGCAGCATGGATTTGTCTGTGGAGTTTTGAGCAGGCAGTCATGGAGAGCAGAACTGACCATAGCAAGGTTTGCAGGATACATATGTAGTTTTTTATATCTCTGTATCAGGAGAGGTATTTGGTCTTTAGAATGAAGTTTTTGTCTTTGCTCAGATAGATATTTTCACCAAACTGTTGACTTTTCACATGCAGAATTTTGTGGCTGTTTCATTTTCAGATACTAGAGAGACCAGAATAGTGAGACTGAGTGTACTGGAATACAGAGGTGATGATTACTGGATATTAGCATTTGCTTTCAGAAATGCTTAAGCTGAAAATATTTAAGATTCTGTAACTCTATATACACACACATATATATTAGTTATCTGATATTAGAAATATATCTTGCAATAACATAGCGTTCACGTAGCGTGAGTTTTCAGTATATAGCATTCATGAAAGAAATCTTGGTGGGGGAATGAGGGGGGCTTGTCAGAAATGGCAAATTGTTATACTACAAAAGCATCCTAAGAGAAACATGTACCAGGATTTCTTTTCTTTCTTTTTCTTTTTCTCTCTTGCTTTGCTAATTAAAAATTCTGCTGTGCTCTCTCTTACAAAATATTCTGAAACGGAGTCAGGAAAATAACCTGTCGTGCTTAAGGATAGGTATTATACTACTGTTATTAATAAAATAGAGATCTTGCCCACAGCAAAAAATAAAATGGATGGAAAAGAACGGTTTGGTCATTAATGAGTGGGATTAAAAGTCGTGCTTACAAGTGAGGGAGACTTTCCTCTAGGACGTGGAGTCAGTTTGTACCTTGCTCTCCCTCTCTAGTGGGTCGAAACAAAGCACTGTTCAAAGCATCTCTGAAGTTCAGCACAGATGATTTGTAGTCTCTTGGAGAGTAATTTGTCAGGAAATGAGCAGCAATATGCTCTGTGTTTGCTAGAGTAGTGAAGACAAGTCCAGTTAAAGACTTGCCTTTTGGGGTGAAGTCATTTCATCCCCAAATACTCCTGCATGGCCTGGATTTCTCCATCCTGAGCCACTATAGTGAAGTTCAGTGGCAATCTCAGTTATGGGGTGGGTGGGGTGTCCAGTGAGGACAAAGCTTTGTTCATGGGAAATACATTGTTAATGTATTATATGTCATAAAATATAATTAAAACCTCTGCATTTTGGAAGAACTGAAACCACATGGAAGCTTGGTAAATAACTTTGTCTAATAATATTTTTAATACTTTCATTTAAAACTGATTCAAAACAGAATTTAAAGAAGAAAATGAAGCAACCCCCTTTCTTTGGAGTAAAGCTTGACAGCTTCTAGGTAAAAGCTCCAAAAGCTAGAATGCAAATAAACACTGAGTTCTAGTTGGTGGTGGGGGATGCATGTTTCTCTTTTGCGATTTGTCCATTGAATAAAAAGGAAAAAATAATCCCTGAGAGTGTTGAGTATGATCATGGTGTTATTTCTTCTTTGATGTTGAGCTTTGTTTTTCAGTATCAGGTTAAGTTACGCATTGGAAGCCTACACTTATAGAACAATTCTGCAGTAGGGTTTTTGAAGCCTATGTTAAAACCCATTTCTGGATCTTGTTATGCACCATTTTCTTTTTCTGCAGAGCTTGGGGCCGGATTTTGATATATAAAGATTTATTTGCAGAGATTGCTGCTGATTCTGCATATACCTTATTAATTTGACTCATTTTGCTAGGCACATACGGATATGAAATGAGGCTGAGATATTTGGTCAGTTGTACTGAAACGATCAAATAAAATGTGTCCTGGACCAATCCATTGCACTTAATCTAACCTGTTGGCAGAATGAGCAAATACAGAGTCGCTTTAAATGTTGACAGAGAGCAGTGAGATAAATGAGCAGTTCATAGAAAAGAAAACAGCAGAATGTATTTAAAATAATAGAAAATTGCTTCTACTAAGAAGTTTGCAAAGATGACGGAAATCTGGTATTATGGGCAGAAAGAGGGTTGTGAGTGACAACCAGAACAGGGTGGCAATTTGGGACCAGGTGGGATATAACTGGAAAGAGTTTTATTGAATGAAAAGAAGGGGAGTGAAGAGGCAAACAAGCAAGCTGTTATCCAGAGCTGATTCAGAATGTAAATGTGTTTGGAAAGCCGATGGATTGAAATCACTGAATGACAAGGAGGGAAGAACAGACGTGAAAAAGAGACACGATACAGCTTTTGTTTCAGCAAACTGCAACAAGAAGAGGATGTTTTATGTCACTCTGATCATGATGGCAATAAGAGCTAGAGAGGAGAGGAGAAACTTTAATGAACACACTCAGGCTGTTCTGGGCACAGAAGTGGCACGCCAAGAAATGTTTTCTTTTTCTAATAAAACAAAAACACACTTCCATGTTTCCAAAAGCCAAACCATCAAAAATACCCTTCATTTTATATATTTAGGCATATCAATGATAATATATCATGTCACATACTTTTGATGTATTTGGTTTTATGATGTCTGATTTTGGCAGGAAATACAGTACTAATTACATTTACTGTCAAGCTGTTTGCTGCTTCCCTGTGCAGTGATGGCTGAGCTCAGCTCACTCTTCATTTAAGTAAGAGTAACTTTTTTTTTTTTTCTCTGGGATATGGGTGCCACTCTCTCTCTGGGTGTTTGGAAGATCCTCAGCTGTGGAGCAGCATCCTTTCTCTGCAGAAATTTCAACTTGTCACTCCTTCAGATGAGCTATAATGACTTCCACATCAGAAGTGCTTGATGCAGAAAGCTATCGATGGGATAGAGTGATAATATTTGTTTTTGAGAGATGGGAAGGGACAGAATGCACCTGTTCTTTTTTTTTTTTTTTTCTCTTGCAGAGTGAGAAATGTTTGGCACCTCTTAAGGACGACATTCACTAATTACACTTTGAAAAGAAAATGCAAGTTGCCTCTTGGGCGGTGGGGCAGTTAAGTGACACGCTTTCTCATTATTTCTTTCGGGCCAAATTATCTTTGGCCTTTTACAAATAAAAATTGAATGAAGAGTAACAAATATGCTATTTTGAGTCTGAGATACTCCTTAATGGAAACAATAGTGAATCTGAGCATATAATTTTTGAGGAAAAGATAGGGGGTTGTGATGATGGCAGGAATACAGAAAGACTCGAACTGCTGAAGCAGACCACCTAAACCTGGCACTGCAACCTCACTGAAAGTAATCCCAGCAACAGGCATCCTCTGCAGAGGAGCACGACTGGAAATGACCTACAGGATGCAAAACTTTTTGAGGCTATGAAAACATTTGCAAAGTTATTTACTAAAATACCTTGGAAGGCAGACCACCTAAATTAAATGGTTTTGGAGGGGCTAGCTGAATTTATAATGCCTCTGATCCTGGAGAGAAGATTTTGGAGATGAAAGCTTGGGGAATTAGGAGAATTATTCTTCCAAAATTGACTTCTATTTGTGGTTAGGATTAATGCCCGTCTGCCTTTAGAAAGACACAAGTAGTTATTATTTGCTTCTAAACTTGAAAAATAAAGTCTGAATTACTCTTCTGAGACTGAGAGCTAAAGGTCAGAAACTTTGAATAGCAGCATTAATTGCTCTCTTTAAAGGAAAGAATATTAAGGGCATGTTTGTGTATATGACAGCAATATTAATGCCAGTAAGTGATGACACAACAAGGGACTGAGTTGGAGGTATCTGAAGAACAACTCACTAAACCAAGCCAGAGTTTTGTTCTTACTATTCCGAAGTAAGCTCACCATGCTGGTAATGTAGGTGTTCGTAGCCAGGTGCCTGGGGTACTGCGGCTTTGCTTTAGTTGTGTGCTGTGCTCAGTGCTTTATTTCATTGCCCTGCTAGGTAGTTGTGGTCTTGAGCTGCGAGAAATGTGAACACAGAATTTGGGTACTGTGGTACCTACCGTTAGTGCCTTGGGAAACCCTAGGTAGAGTTACTTATTCCCATTTAATTTCCCTAACAAGTCTCTCTGAAGTGTTATCACAGCTTGATATAAAGGATGCCACAGTTAATTTTCCACCTTTGTCATCTCCAGGTTTTTGCATCTTTGTAACTTATGCTCCATTCCCTGTATTTGGTGTTGTTAGGTTATTGATTGACTCTTAGATGCTGTGGCTCAGAATAAATGACTGTATGTATGTTCCTACTGTGTTGCTGAGCTCTCCTCATATTTTTTGAGAAAAAATGTTAAGGAATATTCTTAAGAAAATTGGATTTTTCACAACTGCATGTGTGATTCTGTGTAATGACTGGAATGACTTCTGCATTCCTCTTCACTAATGTTTAAGGTAGATTATCTTGCATGGGTGTTACCCATGGGCTTCAGAAATGTGAAATTTCCATGTGTTGCAGAAACAAACAAAAACCTCAGCGTGTCTGCTGTTTTGTTTGCAGCACCTTCACTGTAAATGCAGCCAGTGCTAAAAATTTCGTCAGAGTTTCTTCACTCCTGAGATGGTTTCACTATTCTGTGTCTCCCTTGTTATAGCCTTAAAAAAAGAAACCCTCTTGTCTCCATGGAATGAAAAAAGTAGTGGGGGAAGTACAGTAATTTGGAAAAAAAAAAAAGTCTTTAAATGCTCTAACTCCATAGCAACAAGTGGTAAATTTGTTTTTTCTCTCCCTCACTTCACATATGCTTGTTGATGACCTGTGGAAAATGATTTATTTTGGCTACTGCAGTTATTTAAAAAATGAACTTGCCCTGTCAACTGCTTTTTAGGCTAAATTTTTAGGAGCTTGCTTTCACTGAAGGAGTTTTGAGTTTGTAAACAGTTGCTGCTGGGCTATGGAAAGATGTCTTTGGGATAAGCTTCATCCCCATTGTGCATTTTGTGGGGAAAATGCTTTTTCTTTTAGTCTGGTAGTTTTTGCTTTGTTTTAAAATAGCAGAAAACTTCTAGGCACTTCTGTTACCTGCCACGCAATTAAAGGCACAGGAAGCAGGTCTCTGTCACCCAGGGCATGTTCTGCCTTCCCCTGCCCAAACAGTTTCCTCCTCTGCCCAGGGTAAATGTTTAGGAAGCAGGTAGGTATGGCAGGAAGGTTTCGATACTGTGTATTTGAGAAATACTATGGATTGTGTTTGGTTTAAAAAAAAAAGAAAAAAAAAAAGGCATGAGGCTTTATCCTAATGGAGGTTAAAACTTATTTCTAAAGAAAAAATAGTGTAGCAATAGAGTTAGATTGCATAAGCTGTCTTGATTTTTGAACTTCCATGTTTGCTATAGTAGTTTCAGGAATTCTTTAATTCTTAATTGGATCAAATAAGAATGAAGAAGGAAAATCTGTAGGCAGCAATTCAACTTCACATCTTTAATGAATTTCATTTGTGTAAGGATGTGTTTAAAACTTCAGCTGATGCTTGTCGCACAGTGAAGTGTGCAGGGGACAAGGGCCGAAGACTTGGCCATATTACTGCATTGTACTAACACTTTCTATCATTGCCTGTTGCAGAAAATATTTATTTCATTTTATTTCATTGAACCTGGGTCACCCAAAGCAAACAGGCTGAAATGCTGGCAGTGTATTTAAACTTGTTCCCTGGATTACTGTTAGATTTATTTGCTAGCTGGAAGTGCTGCTAGCAGAGCTTTAAAAAAACCTCATAATTACTTTTTTTTTTTTTTTTTAAGGAATACCAGAAACCTAATTGTCTCGTCCTGTCTAAAATCAGAATATGTCTTTTTTGATGTGAGCCTACCTTAAGTTTTTAAAGTAATAGAATAACTAATGTCTGACCTTTTAATTAAAACTTTATTATTTTTCTAGGTATTAGTTTTGTCAAGATATTTTTCCAATGTAACACTTGGTGGCAGAGCTTTTTGTATGCTCCTCACCAGATAGAAGATTAATGGTCTCAGCGCTGCCTTCTGGATCACCTTGTAAGAGGTCTCCTTCATCAGCCTGGCAAGGGGATTTGTGGCAGTTTGCACCCTAATTACAGTCCCTGGCTGGGGACTAGCTGCTTAACAGATCCCTTGTAGCAGAAGTTAAGTCATTGCAGATGCAGATAATTGGTGCAACAATTAGATTTTCTTTCTAGAAAAAGTCAGCTTCATACAAACAGTGCAACAGAGAGTAAAATGTTTAGGTGGAATTAAGCCTGTAACTTAAAGATTTAATAATAACGATAGTTCCATGTTTCCCTGCTTTCATCTTTTCCCTTCCTTTCTCTTGCAGTCTTGTAGACAAGGGCAGTATTGCAAGCCAGAAATCTATTACCAGTAGAAACATTAAGGTATTCCACAGGGCAAAACAAAAGTGATTCAAAAGGTGCTTTTGTAGATAACAAGTTTTAGCATTGAACAATTTACCCAGAAGGCGGCTAATATTTTTTATGGGGCCTTTGTTATTGGTAGCTTTTTTTCTGGCTTGTTTGTGGCTTAATGCTACCAGTCAACTAAGATGAATTTCTGTAAAACTTTTGAAAGACTGCCTGTCTTCCACAAAGCATATTGCCTAGCATGTGCATGTGTCGTTGTCGCTAAGCCTAACAAATCTGAGTGTGTCGTTGGGAAACAGCTTCTTTAAGGGCTGCACCTGAGCGGCATCCAGGCAGTCACACAAGTGAGAAGATGGAGAGCTTTGGGAGGATGTAAAAGGAAGTCCATATTGCCAAATTGGGCCAGGTTATGAAAATCTTGGCAATGTAGAAAAGTTTCTATTTTTTTTCCTCTTAGTTTTGAGGATTTATTGCTAGATCTGGAAAAAAATGCTGATTTAAAAAAAATCAGAAGGCTGTCTAGATATGGGCAGCTTCTCTCTGGATGCTGTGTAGCTGAAGATGAAAGGCAGTGAGAATGACAGCCCACGTACTGAGGCTGGAGGGGGAAAATTTAACGCTTTCTTTTCTTTGGTAGTTCTTTCAGTTTTTATTCCAGGACAAATGCAGGGTAGATCCTCGAAAGGAGAACATTTTCTCCTAAACGGTTTTAGCAAATGGAAAAGCCTTTTTCACAGTGTCTGAGGAGTTTGTCTTGGCTGCAAGCCGGGGAGATTTAAACGTTTGCTTTTCCTTTTATTGTTGAAACCCGTGTAGCATATTTTGAGTGAGCAAGCAGTGTGTCAAGTTATTAGAAATCATTACTTTGCCTCAGAGTTACTGAATGAATGTGAAAACAGGTGGTTGTCAGGTTTTACCTCCTGCACTGAATATTTTTGATGTCTAAGGAACTTTTTATGTTTAGTTGGCCACTGCCTTATATAGAAGAATGCTGGATTCAGGTTGCCCGAGCAGTCAGGGAGCAGAGATGCAGGTCTGTGATTCATAATTGAAATTTAGCCTTTAGATTAACTTCATTAGTATGCCCCTGAATAAAGAGAGGGTGTTAATAAATGAGAAAATCCTTCTGACTTTAAGCACTGAGTGCTACAGTAGGTCTCAGTAGTTCATTGTGAGTTTTTATTTTTGCTGTGACAGCATTATTTAAGGTGCTGTAAACTTGACCATCTTTTCTTCTCTCTCTTTTTTTTTTTTTTTCCCGAATCACTAAAGTACTTAAAAAAGATTGTTTATGTTCAGGGATTCAAGGGCGGGGGGGTAGTACTGGGCTACCAGAATGGTGAAGAATGATACTGGGGATTCTCTTTTGTTTCCTTCCTCCAGTTGCCTCTAACCTCTTTCAGAAGTTTTGAGGAGTTACTGCACGTGCTCTTCAGTGGAGCATCATATTTGGTGTAATTCTGCACACTCTGTGGTAACATGGCATCTCCTTTTGCAAGAAATAACTATAAATTAGGCTTCTTTGTATATTCAGTGTTGAATCAGAAAAGCTGATTTTGAAACAGCAGAAGAGGCTGTTTAGAGTTCTTGAAAGGCTGGGAGCTGAGTCTGAAATCTCTACTCCAAGCCCATATTAGCTTAAAGTTGAGCTCTGTGAGCCTCGTGTGTTATCGCAGCTAAGGATCTTTGCTCTGGGATCAGTGCAGCGGGGCTCGAAAGTCTGGCGAGGGAAAATGAAGACAAAAGTATTTCTTACAGCATGAGTGTCACATTAAAGTTCATAGAAAATACAGACCGTGCTTTTTTTAATATATGTGAATTAAAATATATATTTTCTGTATTCTTGCATAATGCTGGGGGTGGGTATTGAGGGACTTAAAAAATGCTATCAGTTATGACTAAGAAAAAATAGCTTATAAAAGACTTTTAAAGAAGTAGGGATTTATATAATTTAAGTTTTTTCCTTGTGTGGAAGATCATTTCTAACCAGCAGCAGTACTATACATGTCTTAATTCTCAAAATCAGCTATTATTAAGAAACCTTGAATTAAGATAGATTGCTAGACCTTGGGCAAAAATGTATAAATTTAGCAATTCCTTGTTTCTACCTTATAGCAACCACTTTATGGAGAAAATGAAATATTTAAATTTAACTAGCTTTATCTTGAAAGCAAAACGTTGAATATTTTCTTTGCATTTCAGCAATATCCCAAGTATAATATATTGTATTTGGTTTTAAAAAGGCAAGGCTAAGCTGTAAGAGCTTGCATATTTCTGGGAGAAAACCATGCATAAAGAAGGTGGAGAGAGAGGAGAAAAAGAACATAAACTGGGAACCAGTGGAATTCAGATTACCTGACCACAGCAAAATGTTATAGAAAATGTGAATGACAAGCTACCTACTTGGGGCTAAAAGAGAACCTCGGTCTCCTCGGTTGCCCCGTTGTGCTCGACAGATGAGCGGTAGCTGTAGCTGCATTTGAGAAGGCAGTTGGATGGGGAGGATGAGAGCTTTGTGCCTCACTTAGCGAAGTGGGGGTTTCCAGCAGTGAAGTAGCATGAGAGAGAACTGCAGAAATGGCTAAAGAGTTTGCAAGAAAAAGTCCTATTTGATTTTGGGGAACCCATGGCTGATAATTTTCAGTGAGCATGCAATAAATTCCTGAGGACTCTCGGAGTTCAAATGTTCTCACTAATATTTTGCTCCATATAATGGAGATCCTCCCTGGTTGCCACCAGAGTCTTGCTCATGGGAATGACCAGGTATGAGCAGTTGCCCTCGGCAGCTCTTACCCTTTGGATGCCCTGGAAAACCCATGGGAGAACTGGGGCACTTGTAATCAGGCCCCCACTGATCTGGTGTGTAGATATGAAGCACTTTTGAAGGAGAAATGTTTTCATCCGAGTTACTCTTACCCGTGTTTAACTCAAAACAGTCAAGGTAACGCAGCAGAGTTATAAAGTCACAGGTGAAGAAATGGGAAAGAACCTTCATTTACTTCTGCATTTAACAGGTGAAAGTGAAATGGTTTCCCTATGCAGCCTTTCTTGGTATGTTGATGGTCCAGTATTTCTTCCTCCTGTTTTCCTTATGTTCCTATGATGTTAAATATGAATGCTCATAACTTTGTTAGTTTTTATAGTTGCTCTCTTTCCAAGTCACACAAGAGGTATAGACAAGATTACCCTTGTAACGAAAGTCTAGTTTATTCTGTTCTTATCCAGATGTTAGTGTGATCAGGCAGCTTAATTAAAATAGACATTGCTTTATTTCTTTGGAGATGCAAATGTATATACTTAATTGATTACTTAATCACTCCTTGCCTCAGTGAAGGGTAAAAACTGTTCTCCATCTCTTTGGTGATTTGTAGACTAATTCAATATGAAATGTGTCCTCTACTGTATCATCCCATATAGAAACCAAGGTGCTAGATAAAAATGCTTAGTATTTTCATAGCTTGTTACTGGCTCTTGATAGAGTCCATGGCACAGTATCAGCTAACTGGCTTGACATGACTGACTCCAACTGTCTGGTTTATCTTTGAGATTGTTATACTTATCTCCAAGAGTACTGAAATATATAGGTGTTCTTATTTAAATGATTAATGTATGTAAGACAAATGTTTATGAAGTACAGCCACAGTGAAAGTTTTTCATTGTTTGAGCTAACAACTTCTCCATCCTTAATTCCTGTGCCCCTTTCTCTACTCTTCCCTGCCTTTTCCTGTGTTCAGGAAAAGGAATTGCAAGGTGCGTAAATTGGGAAAATGTCACCCTGAAGTAGGTGACAGGCTTCCCGTTGTCTTGAATGGGAATAAGAAAAGTGGTGGTCTAGCATTTGACTTCAAATAAATCTCCCACTGTACAGAAGCACTGCCTGGAAATACTGCAGTTTGGATAATTTCTTATTCCTCTAGTAAACAGAGCAATCTAAAGTCTGAAAATCAATATACCTTGGAAGAATTTTATGGAATATATGTTTCCTGCTATTGTACTGGTTTGATATTATTTTTACTTGAGTAATTCATTGAGTTTAGGCTTAGCTTGTGAAATATCTACTTGCTTGTGGAAAGTATCTGGTTGGTTGTTTTTATTGAAACAAAGCTTAATCTTCAGACTCACTGGCCCTCTGTTCCAGTCAGAGCTGTCACTTATTTCAGGTCAGTTCAGGCACACTATAAATCAGGACCCTCTTACTAGTCAATCAGTGATTGATTCAATTTTGCAGCACTTGAAGGCAGTCTCCTCTTGTTTAAAACTGAGCTAATGCGGTTTAAAAGGATTGAGCACAGGGCTAGGAGCCTGCGAGGCCCAGAGCTGAGACAACTGGTATGGGTTTGCAGCGTGGGCAGTAATTTTACACTGGCAGCACAGAAGTATTTGCTTCCTCTTTTTATTCTGTGTTCAGCTTGATGTTTTTAGGGATCTGATATCTGACTTCACATCTGATGTTGTATAACTGTCATGGAAGTACTTGGAGACTGGAAGTCATGCACTGTCTTGGGTGGAGATATAAATGCTAAGGCAGATTAAAAAAATGAAAGCCTATTATATGTGTTCTTATATGTTTGCAAAGACCTTTGAAACCACTACAGAATAATAAGTAAGAGCCAACAGGACCTTTAAGATCTTGTTCTGAAGCTTAGTGGAATGTTACTTTTCTTCCTGAAGGTAAGAAAACCCTGTGGCCCAAACCGTGTTGTGGGTGCTGTACCCCAAAGCTCAGAAGCAGGTGAGTGCTTTGATTTATTTAAGAATACTCTTAAATAAATACCCTTGCATTGAAATCTGAATGTTAGCACTGTAGTGCATCAGGACTTGCCTTCTCCCACCTGTGTATTGGTATTTCCATGAGGGAAGACTGAGGTGCCTCTGTGCCTTTCAGAGTTTGCTCCTGTGCGTGTTGGGTGGCCTGAACGAATGACAAAGCACTGTTAGGGTGAAGCGCCCGAGTATTTCTGTTCACTGCTGAATAGGGCAAATCTCTTTAAAAATACTCACTTTAAAAAAAAATAACCAAGTTCAGATGTTTGTAAATATTTAAAGTTAAATATTTTTTATAAGTGATGACAAATATTTTCCCTAGTCAGGTGATACGGATAACCGCTAGAAAATCAAAGGAAAATAATGCCGCACTTGCAACAATTTTTTCCTGTTTGCTCTCCATGGGCCCTTGGCTGTCGCACCGTCCTGTGAGATCGCCCCACTTAGGGTGCTCAGAATTGTTGGTACTATGAGAAAAATATTTTACATTAGGAAGGTGTTTCATCTCAGTAACCTTGAAAAATATTTAGCAAGCATCACACTGTGGGCAAGTAAGGAAGTTGGAGAGATACATTTTTTTGACTGTGCTGTATTTTTTGCTTATCAGAGTAACTCTGCAGTTCTGTTTCAATAACAGTGAAATACTTTTTTCGGATTTGAAAAAAGGGAAAAACTCTTTCTGATCTATAGAATATATTTGGAGCAATTTCAGTGGAGTTAGGATTGTGCTGGGTATTGAAGAGATAAGGATCCTGCACAAGAGACTATCAGTGCGTAATGTTTGTCAGAGAGTCTCTAACTCATTTAGTTTTTTTAAAATGTCTCAATACCCAGTATTTTCTGGAAAAATAATTGCGTCTTGTGTTGAGTTTTCTGCCAGTGTCTTAAGTGGCTGATGCTGAGTGTTGGTGCTCTCTGAGGGAGGCTGGTTGTTCTTTGAGCTGAGGTGGCAAGTCACATAGGGCTCCATTCTGAGCTGTTGCCCTTGGACATAAATGGGAACTATGGCAAATATTTATTTCCATGCATGTTTAGTATCTATAAATATATACCTGTATATATGCCACAATTTCTGAGTGATTATTCCATTAAAAATAAATATTTGAAGAAACTAAAACAAATGAGTTAGGAAAATATTGTACAGGACTGAATTTGAATACTGTGTTTAGTAAATACAAATCATTTGTGTGTTTGGTTTAGCTTGCCCTCCTTTGCTCTGCTTTATTACTGCTTTGCATGCAAAAAAGGTTGTGGCAGGATTCTAAGGAACCAGCATATGACTCTATTTTATAAAGAGCTAAAATTTGCAAGTTAAAGATCTGATCTTGTAAATTTGTTCTTACACAGAGGTTTATTGACATTCTATAGACATAAGTTGACCAAGTCAAGTGTTTGTCTCCTGATGTTTTCCACTCCCCCTCCCTGGCTTTTCCTTTCTAGTTGCTCTTTGCAAGAGCTCGAGTTTGACCGCTAACCAGTAAAGTGGCAGCAGCTGTAGAGATGAGAATGAACTGAAGCCAGAACTTGTAAAGCAGTTGAGTTAATAATATATTTATAAGGATGCTATATATAGGTACTTTGATATCGATATATACTATTAAATAATGTATAATGTATTTACAGGAAAGAAATTTCAGCTCTGCAGAAGCAATTGCATGTACTTGGCAACAAGAGCTGCACGCTACATTGTAGGTATAGGTAATATTATTCTGATTAAAACCAAATGGAAAATATCTTTAAACATCTGAAATGAAATAAATGGTACCTAGATTCTTAGCCGATTTTTTTTTTTTTTTTTAAGCAAGTTCACAAATTGTTTAGAGGGAACTCCAAGGTAGTAAAGTGATTTTTAAAAGTACATATGATTTTGAACTTGGGAATCTGAGATTCTTCTATAAAAAGATTGCCTGTGTGGGAGACAGAACTTTTTAATGAGCTACTCCTAGAATAGCTCCCTTGAGGAGCTCAGGATTATTGGAAACTGCTCCACCAACTTTTGGGAATATTTGTTTGGCCTTGCCTTCTTTAATAAAAGCAGCAGTGGCTGTATGATAAGTACGATGTAGGAATCTATGGAGATTAAATAATATTTTGCAATTATATAGAAGAAATTGAGAGCTATTCAGCAATATAAAAGTCTGGGCTTCAAATCCACTAAGGCAGGTACTTTTAGGCAAAAGCCAGAAATCCCTGTGTAAATGTTAAAACTTATTAAAATCAATGTTTTTCTTTCTGTAGTTTCAGCATGTTAAGAGCAGGAAGGGAGGAAAAAAAGGTTAATCAAATATAAACAATATATTGGTTTGTAAAACAATCATTTCTGTTTTTATTCAAAATCATTAAGCTATAATTCTGCGCAGGTTTTCTACTTCATGTGTATAAAACCAGTGCTTTGCTTATGAAACAGTGACAGAGTTTCTGTCCTCTGGGCTGAGTGCTCCAACTGGAGTATTTTATCATTTTACTTCACACGTGTGTTGGGTTAGGGCATATGGCTCATGGTTGCGTTTCCTCTCATGTGCCTCTACTTTCCCCTCCTTGGGCTTAAGCTGTGGGTTTTTTTTTTTTTTTTTTTAATGTTATTTTAGATTTTATTCTTGTTTGACCTGCTGGCCAGAGGGGATTGCAGAAGAGGTTGCTGAGGTGCTGCGGTTGCACCCGCTCTTTGCCCATTCAGCGAAGGGACCCTGGTCTCATGTAGGAAAGGGCAAGGAGGAGTAGCCATTTGTGAAGACCCTTGAACATTTCCAGCTGCAAAATCCGCAAAACTAAAAATCCCCGAATTTTTTATTTGCAAGCATGTCTGCCCCATCTTTTTCCTAAAGGTCTCCCTGATTTATTAAAATGTATATGGAAAAAATAATTGTATTTGCAGCTGCTACTAGATAAAATTGCTTTTTAAAAATTTTTGTTTCAATCTGTGTGTTTATTGCCCTAAATTAAGGAAGATGCTATCTGTGGAAGCTTTACCTTTCTTGAGATGTGTTTATTGTATGTATTTTTTTTAATTGAAGACGATGGAGATTCTGGAACTTGTCTTCAAAAATTAGTTTTGGGGTGGTGAAGCAGCCCTGAAATGGCTTTATATCCTCTAATTTAGGGTGGAAATATGATGGATTCCTGATTGCTTGTGGTAGTTGTATAATTGTAACTTTTGGAAGCTGTTTGCTTTTATACAAAAAATTCTAACAAAAAAAACTTCAATAAGTAATGTGTAGGCTTCAATAAGTAATGTGTAGGCTTTGTAGAGTGGAAACTGTTATTACTAATATTACCCTTTGCTATAGATGTGCTATTACAAGTAAAATTGCGTTTTTAATATTTAGTTCTAAAATTTCTGTGTTTAAACTTGACTATTAAAAATGTGTTTTCTTTATTCTTGATTCAGAAACGTAATCCATTTCTTGGGTACAGTAATAAGACTGCCATTTGCAAGAATCGCTCACAAAATGTCATTCCACAGAAATGATTATCAACGAACTTCTGGAAAATAAAAGTACTTCTGGAACTTTATCACATTAAATGTTCAGGTACAGTTACAGTGGTAAAAGCTGCTTCCAAATTCAGTGAAAGTGCTAAAGAATGCTATTTGTTCCTGATTAAATATTGAGGACTTCTCCACTAAATATTTAATTGGCCAACTGTACTGCAGTTGAGTAGCGGAGAAATAATAAAACCCTGCGTTTTCACTTGAAGACCATTTCTGGGGCAGGTGAGTGACCCGTGCCTAAATGAAGTGGAAAGAGGGAAGTTGTTTAAATACAATTTGGGGTGTTACCACCCGTGATGCTGCAGATCTCTTGGGAGATGACACTTGTTAATCGTGTGGCTGCAGCAGTGATCTGGAGAGCTGTCTGTCTGCAGGCTCTCTAGGGGCCTATTTGTAACTTCTGCCTTTTTGAAGCAAGTGTCTGCGGTGCTTGGAAAGTCCATAGCACGTATGGGGGAAACAGAGAACTTAGTGCTTGTGCTCCTTTTGTTGGGCTGGGAGTCTGTATCAAACATTAAAACAGTGCAAAGAGAAGCGATTTAGGTTGATTGAGCTTTTGTCAGTTTTATTGACTTTGAAGCAGATAAGTAGAAAAAGTAAAACGCTTTTTCAACAGTGCATGAAATGCGCCTTTGAGGAAAAAATCGGAAGGAAAAAGGAAAAAGCTCTAATTCACATGAGTGTTGATTACAAAGGAGTTTAGGACTTAGTCTCTTGTTTTTGAATATTATGTTTAGCTTAGGGACAGGTAAACAGGTGTCAGGTGTGAAGGCAGAGTGCAAGACCTGGAAATGCCGTAGTGTGCTGGGAAGCTTATTTAAGCCTGTAACACCATAAAGAGAAAAAAAGTGTAAGTGTGTCGTGAGGTGCTGTTACGCAACCAGTTGGACCAGTGTTACTCAGGTAGGTTGCTGAAGCTGTGCCTCCGTTTCTCCCTGTGTTACAGGTGTACTGCTTGTCGTGAATTGCCAGGGCTGCCTCTGAAGTGCTCTGAGGAGCTCTGCACAAAGTGTGGCAACAGCAAGAGATGACGCGGTGGCCTGTTGCTCCGTCTCCTCCCACCCTTTCATAAATAAATGACAAGGCAAGGGAAGTTCAGCCTCTGATTTCATGATAAATGATTACTTGGTATCAAATGGCTTGGATATACTATTATGCTAAAGAATTTTAGTCTGAAAATTGAGGAGAGGGTTTAAACCACAAATGAGAGAAGTTTTGGAGCAGCATCTCGGTCTGGAAGGATTACAGATCTCTAGTCTCTCTGTTTGTTGCTATATTCCATGGAGCTTGTAACTTGGCACCTTAATGGTAGAGCTTTTAATGGGCTTTTGTTTGCCTCAACATAGAAAGTTGGCTAATTACTAAAGGTTTAAGGATGTGCTGGTGTCTGTCCTGCAGGTTTGGGAGATCTACCTTGTGCTCGGGTTAGTCAGATTGTCAGATTTGCGGGCTGGAAAACTTGTTCTTCGTCACAGGAAGTAGAGATTTTTGTCTTTTTTCTGTAGCATTCAGGATAATTCATCTTCTACAATCATCTGAGTGTCCAACATAACAGATGGTAGCACCCATGATCTGTTTTTCTGTCTCTCTGTGACATGGTACGGTCCATACTAGTCTTTCTTACTCTAGTTGTAAGTTTTTTTAAAGATTTAACTTTGTCGCTGACTGTTTGAAGTTGACTGTGGTGTGTATGGAGACGTGCAGACTAGATGTTTTGTAGACTTCTGGATTAAACATCTGTTGCACTTTTCTGTGATTGTGGTGGGTTGAACTTAGTGGTGCAAACTGTTCTTCCTTTTCTATGTTCTTTGAATACATTAGCCAAGTTTTTTCGAATATGGAGATATTTCTTATTACTTTTGTACTAAATGTTGTGATTGAATTCATCAAATGTAAGAATGCCGAATTTCACTGGAATGCCATAAAGCTGGGCTTTGTAAAAGATGTGAACTTGAATAAAATAAGACATACTAAAAAATGGGTATTAATCTAAACGAGCTTGGTGGTATGCTATAAATTCTGCCAGTAGACCAAGTCTTGACATCTAGTAGCTTTAATATTCCATTTCTTGGTCTGCTCTGAGCAAAAAAAACCTATCAATGAGCACTACATAAAATGCTGTATCATAAGGACCAGTGGCTTTAAGTGCACTTTGCATACTGTTTTGGCACATTCATGGTTTTTCCCACTGGCATCAAGTATTTTATTTTTTTGTGTATGACAATTATCAGTGTGTGCATGTCACTTTTTTTTTTTTTTTTTTTTTTTTTTAATGTTCGAAGGCATCTAACTTTGGAGGACTTGCAAGTGTGTATGAAGTACCGTGTGAATAAGGTTTAACTGGATCCATAGACTAATGGGTGTTTAGCCACATGCAGTGTTGTAGTTTGATATCAAATCTACCTCCCTGCGGCTTGGCTGAGCTTGGTCGCTTGGGTTAAGCTCCGATTGTGCCATGGGATCGACTGCACAGAAGCAGGGACAGAAGCTTCTGCTTGGTTCAGACTGGTCTGCAGCAGAGGAAGGCAAGTTCTTCCCTTAAGACACTGAATTGAACCTTGATATTGTCAGTCTATATACAGGAAATCAAAGCTCACTAAGTGGGAAAAGCTCCTGGAGATCTGCGTTTAGGTTCATAATAGTACACTGAGGCATCTGTAACATTGTGGAGCCATTAGTGTTATATTGTAATGTGATATGCAGTTCTTACTCTGAGTTTACATCACACTTCTGGTGTATCCTTTTAGCAGCTTTCTGAATTAAATACATATATTCACAGGGAGAGAATCCATTGCTTGCATGTCTGCAGCTTTTTCCAAAAGCCTCATGCAAAATATTATTTATCAGAAAACTCTCATTGTAGCAGATTTCTTAATGCAATGTTCTGGGCTTGACTGATATTCTTCAGTATATTCTTTTTCTTGTTCACAGTAGGATCAGGGTTAAGGATTTACCTTAAGATCAGGGATGCTTGGGATCAAATTCTAGCTGCTTGGCTTCATTCAAAAGTGGGACTTAGATTAATGTTTTGGAATACTAGTGAATATTTTGGATATAGAGCTACAGGGAAGTTTCTGTCCCTTTCGTATTTTTTGATACAAGATATATGTGAGGAAAAAAAAATCACAATCAGGCAGAACATTTAAAAAGTTGCAAGATGAAATAAACCATTTCCTTTTGGTTTTAATAGCAGTCATGGAGGAACTCTGCAACTCCCACATGCACAAAACAAGACTGTTCATAATTGGGAAAGTTGCTTTAATTTGGCTTGAAATGTGGTCCACCAGGAAGTATGATAAGCAACTTTTACTGTATAATGCAAGGGAATGAGGCTATTACCTAGCTAATTACCTAGATTTTCATTAATAATGCAAGGTTCCCTCCTGCTTCATTCCTTCTGGTGATTAACCAAAGATTTTTCTCAGTCATTTCACCTCTGCTTTGAGAGGTGCAGTGAACATTCCAATAGATCTATCCCTTTCTGTGTCCCCTCTCCATTCTGCCCCCCATCCCCCTTCTTCTTCTTCTTTTTTTTTTTTTTTTTAAATGAAGTGATTAACCTTTGATGCAACAACTACCTGCCCGTTAGCATGGAGTCTGTTAGCTGTGCTGCGAATGCCGAGAAGGTTAATGACTGATCCTCAGGCAAGGGGGAAAATTGAACTCCTATTATTTAAATATAGATCCAAGCGCAAGCACCGAGACTTAAAATTTCATTGCTTTTAACTTTTGGTCTAAAACTACAGCAGAACTTAGATTACAGAACCTGTACCAGAATTACTGCAGTTACAGACACCTCTGGTTAACAGAGCTGTAGCTCTGTCAAAACCATATGGGGATATCACTAACTGCAAGAGCTAAGCATAAGTCCTTGCTGTGGTTACTAGCACCTTGGGATGGTTTCAGAGCCCCAGAATTCAAAATTTTGCTTAAAGAATACTTATTTTACAAAGAGTGTCCTTGACCTGTGCACTGCTGGGTGTTGCTCTGGCTTGTTGTGAGGCCTCCCTGTCATCCTCCATATCTCAAAGGAGGGACGGCGGGAGCTACCAGCAATGGTGGCCCCTTCTCCTGGAAATTACTTGTGTCTGATTTGGTGTCACTGCCTTTAATCCAGTGTGAGATCCGCTAATGGCGAAACCCAGCAGCTTCTGGGTGTTTGGAGCTCTCAGAGAAATTCTTTCTCTAAACCATGCATGATACAGTGTAGCCTCGAGTATAATTTTTTTCCCCTTGTTAGTTAAGTTATGGTCTGTTTAACATAATCATATGAATAATTTTAAGGCAGTAGTCACAAGGCTACTAATTGCAGGAAGAACATCAGTAAATGTGTCAACTGTTGTTTCCAGCAATGTTGTACTTTAGTGTAGAAGGCAAAATTTCAAATTTTAATACTTCTAGAATATATTTTGTAAAACCATTTTTGTGCTAACCTTTTTTTTATAGATAGTGTGTTAAAAGGCAAATGGATAAATATTTCCTTGAGCTGAAGGAGAGTGTGATGCTTAATAGGAAACAGTTGCTGACTTTAGGAGGAAGCAGTTAAAATTTTGATAAATTTGATTCTGCAATTTATCTGGGAAGGAGGCAAACTTCACAGCAAATCCTTGAAAAATGTACTAATTTGGAGGTTTAAGAAAAAGAAACCTAAAATTTGAAGCTCATACTCTAGCACTGACATTCATAAACAACTTCTAATCAGTTTGGAGTCAGCCTCACCTGCTTTTTTTTTTTTTTTTGTAGTGTCTAACACTTCTTGGGATGGATTCATGATTCAAACTCAAAGATGCTCTGCAGTCTGGCACAGTATGAGCAGTTAAATAAGTTCACTCAAGAGCTTGAAATAGCAGAGATCAGAACAAAATCAATGAGAATTAAAGGAGAATTAATTGATGGCGATTTCTGGGGCATCTGTGAATATGAGCAGGGACACTATTACTCGGCTGTTGCTGGGTGGCTGGGACCCGGGTGGCCACTGGGGTGTCCTGGTCCCAGGCTCGTTGCAGCAGCAGGACATTTGGTTCTGCTTACTAACAAAAGTCAGAGAACACGGTCTGCGACTTATTTTCTTGCCCTGCTTTTTTGTTTATTTCTGATTTTCTTATTTTTGTTGTGGCTGCAAGCACGGTGTTAAGATTAGTTGGGGGGAGGTTATTTGTCCTCTTGCTTTGCTGTGGGCAATGCCTTTGCTGAAGTTAACAGATGAATAACTTAAGTAGGGTAATAGTAGTTTCTATTTCTGCTGCTGTCCTATTGCAGAAACATAATGGTGCTTTTATAAAAGAAAATTTAAGTAAGGCGCTGTGTGGACTTTCTTCTCAAATGAGTTTAATACTCTGGGAAGCTCAGCAGAGAATTAGGTGTTTATGCATGGATGAGGAGAGACTTAATGAAAACCACAGTCTTTACTCATTTGAGGCTTTCTACCGTTTTCAAATAAGTCCACAGAGAAGCCACAGTATTAAGAGTGTGCACCTATTGCTTATTGCCCCTCGCAATGCTTCTGCATAGATATTAGAGACAAATAAACCCCCCAAACCAAGCCCTGAGGCAAGCTTTGAGAAACGATAATGGGAAAAATCTCAGAAAGCTGTGTGTTTCCGAGAGAACCTGCTGAAAAATGTGAAACTCCAGGGCTACATTGCTCTAAAGTGAACCACTGTTTTATATTTAATTGGCCAAGCCTGAGATACTTGGTGAGAGTGCACGAATTCTGCTAGGCACGGGCTTTAACAGCAGCAGCACCACCACTTTTTTTTGCTGAAGGAGGGTCTGCAGATGCTCTATCCAGGCTGGATCTCTTTGCTTCCCGACCCCAAGTGAGACAGGGCAGGGGGAAGTAACATAGTCTGTCTATATTCATAATTTATGCCTGCAGACCTGAAATAATCTCCCCGTCCTCCCCTGTGACTGGAGTGAGTTTTGCTGGAAGCAGATGCTGGAAGGGAGGAGAGTTTTTTTTTTTTTTTTTTTTTTTTTTGTTTTTTTTTTTTTTTTTTTTTTTGTTTTGTCTCCTGTAAAGAGTCATTTTGAAAAAAAGGGCAAACTGCAGCTTGTTGTGAAATGTGGCCTGTGGGATGGTAAGACCATGGTTTGGAGGAGCTTGCCAGGACTCCAGGTTGTCTGCTCAGTAGGTGAGCAAGTTTTGGGGGGCAGATAATATTATCTCTTGAGTGCAGGAATAGGATATCCCCCGTGCCTCCCGTTGTCTGTCCAGAGCCTTGTGAGCCAACCCCAAGAGCCAACATGGCCCTGCTGGGCACGATGTGAAGGGAGCTGGGGAGCCTTGTGCTTTGCCCTAAGTGAAGTGCAAACAGCAGAAGTCAAAGACGCGGATCTCCCTTTGCCCCGTGAGGGTAATGCCAGGAGCGCTTGTGGACAGAAAATGTGACACTCTGCCGATCAGGAGTGCTGAGAATGCCGGAGACTTCATCGGGAAAGCAGATAGAGCGCACAAACTGGAGGGGTGTTGAAGGTGACTTTAAACTACCAGCGGTCTGACTGCAGCTGTGGGACCTTCTACTTGCAGTTTTCCCAGCTTAATTTGGCAGGTTATAGACTGCCCTCCACAGTGTCAAATCATAAGCCTGTAGAGAAAGTGTTTATTTTTATTTAAGTTATTATTATTATTTTTTTAAATAAAAACAGAATGTTTGGGCAACTACACATGCAGAAAACGTGAATGTTTGTTAGGCATTTTGTGCAGCTTCTTGTCTTGAATGAGCACTGGTGATTTAGGATTTATTTGGTGTAAACTAGACTGAAAGTCACCCTAGGGGCTTAATTAAGCAGCAATATAAATAGTGGCGTAAGTTAAATATTAGCTGTAGATTGCTCTGATTGCAGGTGTGAATGGATGCAAGTGTAGTTTCACCGACATCCCTTTTTTAATTCCACTTGTTCCTTGCTGTCTCAGTGATGTTTGGGAATTGCTTGGAGCCAAGGAGAGCGAGGGAGCCGGAGTGCAGGGAAGCACCTCATTATCTCGCCATTGGCTTAGTGGGAGCCGCGCAGCCCCAGCAAACAGGTCATTACTGCCCTCTGCCAAGGGAGGCTTCCTCTCGCTCGGGCTTCGTGTCAATAGAGCTTCGTTGGTTTTATGGGTCTTTACATGTTAAAGGTTATTCCTCTTTAACCAAGGGTCCTGTGTGGAAAAGAGGGAGCTTGCAATTTATTTTCTGTTTGCTTGAATCCTGAATGCAGTGGTGAAAGCAAGAGAGAAACTCATTAAAAGCAAACAAATAAAAAAGCCTTCCCAAAGCTGTCCAGCAAGGAAACTGGGCTGTGACTAAACCCCAATTTTCCTTCTTGTAATACCTACTTGATTGGTTTTGAATGTTTGACAATTCAAGGCATCGTTCCTGTAGTGGGAGAGGTACTGCTGGCCTTGGCTGCTGCCCCGCCGGAGGGTGAGGCGCCCTCCCAAACGCACGAGAGGAGCCGGAACTGGAGCTTCCTCCATCCCTTGCGCAGCCCTGGAGCAGGGCTCCGTCCTGCACAGCGGAGCTCTGTCCCTTAGCAGCTGTGGGGGACGTCATGTGAGCCCGCAGGCCACAGGGCTTCCTCCTCACTCCCGCAGCTGCGCCAGGCACCCAGGGCGCTGCGCCCGCCCCAGAAGGGAGCCGCAGAAGCCGAGGACACAGCAGAGAGGGGCCTGCGAGAGCCCCCGGCCACCCCGCGACCCTCTCCACAGTGCCCTGGGTTAAAGACGGCACCTTCCTCTCCAGCTGGTGAGAGCGAGAGCCAGCCCGGCTTCTGCTTTCTGCGCTTTTACTTGAGAGAGAAATAGTGTCGGAACCAGCTCTCGCATTGCTTTAAGGGCTGAATTAGGCTTGAAAGAAAAATATGATCCCAGTAGGAAAACATGAAGTGCCGGTTTATTGTACTAATATTTTCAATGGTGCTTTTTACAGGCACACTGAAGTCTTCTAGAGCTTGGCTTTGCAAGAGAAAATTGGGCATCCAATTTATAAAATTAATACATCATGAGAAAAGCAATCCTTCATCCTAAGACTCATGATAAGACTGGAGATATTTAGACATGAGGCTTTGAACATTAAATCCTTTGTGCTTTCTATTAAATAATGCCAGTGCATTAAAAACATATTTTAAGTTGCAAACACATTAAGCAAGGATATTACACAGTAAGTACTTTGGAGCCAACAGCGGCTCTCTTTACTTACAATAATATTTGGTGTCCAAGGCTAAATGAGCGACAATTGGAGTGAGCACTCTGGAGTCCAGAAAGGGAGAGATGAATGAAATAAAATGTGAAAAGGTAAAGACAGGTTGTTAGGTTATGGAATAACCTATTGAGAGAGCTGAGATGCCTCTAAGACTTTCGGATTCTTGACAGCAGGCTGGACTGGATGCTCCCAAATAGAGTAAAGAAGAATTTTACAATGATGAGCAACTACAGTTCATAAAGCACAAATATTTTTTTTAACCTGTCTTCTGCTACGTAACCTTGTGTGTCTGACTGCAAAAGTGAAATACTTTTGTCTTAATGAATAAAGAGGATCTCCCTGGCTAGTTCTTGTACCTAAGCATGCAGCAGATGGCCAGAGGCGCTCTGAGCTCTGCCAGTGCCTCTTCTGTGTGCCCACCACAGCACCTGTGTCTTCTTCTTCCTTTTCACCTCAAGTTAAAGCACAGGTAATGGAAACATCCTTGAGACTTAGCAGGTTTATGTACATCATTGTACAGCCTTGCATGGCTTTGCTTAAAAAAATCCATGGAATGGAAAAATAATGTGATAAATGATCAGATCAGACCAAAGCCTTACAGTTAGCTTCTGCAGGTCTGCTTTGTTTTAAGACATTCTCTTTGATTACCTGTTTTGGATGGTTTTATGATTTATTCATTTTCTTTTTTTTGGATTAAGAAAATAATTGAAGCAAGTGCCTGTTGTGAGTTATGGGAAGTTCAAATGTAGGTCAGGTTTAAAGAGGTTTGTAATGAACTTTGTTAGAAGTATCTTACTTCAGTGCTTTCCTCTGGTGTATTCAATCTTGTATTTTAAAAGCTGCTGATTTAAAACCTAGCTTATATAAAAAGGATTCCTATGTTCAGACTTTTTTGACACCAAAAGCCAAACAGCTCACTCGCTAGTCATTTAAAACCAATTTTGTGTTTATGAAATGAACTTTTATTAAAAAAAAAAAAAAAAAAAAGGCACAAGGACTGGCTAAAAGAATGGATTAAAGGTGAACAAAATGTGCCTGTCATACGTATCACTGTAGGATGTGAATAATCTGTGTATATTAAAAATATTGGCTTGTACAGCAAAGATATTAAATGTTCTTAGGGTTGATATTCATATCATAATCACCTGAGAGATTAGTGCACTTGGTAGCATCTAATTTAGTGGATTAAACAGAATGGAGGATTTTGTACCAGGTAGTTTTTGTTTGTTCACATGTTGCTATTAAGTATCACCAATATTTGGGATGAGGAAAGTTGGTGGAATCACAGCTGTGTTGTACCTCCAGTGGAAGGAGTTTCAATCAGAACCTGAAGATCTTTTCAATATAAATTTGGGCTATCTGTACAAGCCAGGTTGTATTTCTACCTTTAGGAGGTGGAGATACTGAAAGTGAATCCTTCCATACCCTTGTGCTGCTACAGATAGTTTATAGGCCAGGCACTAAGTCCTGTTCTCCAAAGAACTCCCAGGTAGTGCATCAGTGCAAAGTATTGCAAGATATAGACCCTCCTTCTGTCCCAGCACATCTGGAGGGTTTTCACATAGAGTTTCCTAGGCTTGTTATTCTGAGAAACACAATGCTGTCTCCTCTCCCAAACTTTTCTTTCTTTCTTTTTAAATGTGGCTTAACCCAGAGGGAACAGATGAACTCCAGTTATTGGACTACACCACTAACTGTGCATTCCTTAATTTCCCTGTTGCATTTAGGTGTTAGGGAACATATGTGCCTAGTTAACAAGTTGTTATGCACTTGTCAAGATTGAAAGAGGAGAGTATCACTGTAGCTTTCTTTTATTTCTCACCTTATACATCTGTGAGGCAGAACTAGCTCTAAAGTAGATCTCTTATTTATGGATTATCTCAACTAATTAATGTTGGTGAATTATAAAAATGATATATTGAATATTTCAAACCGCACTGAGAAGTCTTTATAGAATGTTAAGGAACGTCAGACTGCCTTATGAGAAGCCTGTTGAAATACAATGGATCACAGAATTTGGACACGTTCGTTGTTTACAGCATATTTGTGTTCTCTTCTCCGTCAGCGTTTGTGGCCACTGACGGTGCCTTCCGTGATGCTGTTAAGAAGTGGAAGTCCAGGTGCCCTTGGGAAGCCAGCAAAGCTGTGAGCAGTTCATTACTCCCTATTTCACAGGATCTTGTGGGCACTTAAATTGGTCAAACCAAAGCGTTAAGGCGACTGGCTTTGGAGGACTGCACAGCCTGTACGCTTATCTCCCTTTCTCTTCATCTTAGTGTGTGTTTTTTCTATTTTTAGAATAGGCCGGGTACTTACCACATCATGCTGAAAAATTGTTCACAGTTATTTTATGGGTATCAAACACTGCAGAAAGCTTGGTAGTTAGGGAAACAATTGGGTGCCTTGTACCTTGTCTAGAAATAATTGACTCATTAATCTTAACCACATCAACCCCATCACATAAGGGTCAAGCATAGGTTAATTCTAATAGGTAGGAATGTGTCAGCTTACACTCTAGTTTTGACAGTTATTCCTGTTCTGTGAAAATTTGCTAAAAATTTTACAAAGAAAAGAGAGAGGAGATACTGGGTGAAATATAATACATATACTGAGACAAAAAAAAGAGAGCTCTGTAGCAGAATTTAAGACCTTATGAATGGGGATTTGAAGAACAGTAAATGAGGAAAGTACTCCAGCGGTCAAACCAGAGAACAAAAACGATGTATTCTCTTTTTGCTTTTGTCTGGAACTCTTGTTCAGTGATCACTTTTTCTCCTGTCATCTGTTTTAATGCTGCTTCAAGGTAGATTCTACATCTGGGCTTGTTTTCTTCTGTCAAAATATCTGTGTTTAAGAAATGCCAATTTTGTAGTGCTGCTGCTGTGATCTAATGGGTAGGAGTAACAATCAAAAGGTGAATGTTAAATATCTCTAGCTAAACAGATGCTCATCAAGAGTAAGTCGGCTTACCTTTTGTAATACAACACAAGCAGGTATCTAACCTTCTGCTTAATCAGGTTTGAGTGAGTTTCCTGAAATCAGTTAGCAGTGTTTTAACCGTGCTGACAAGTATGGGAAGACCTGAAGATGGGCATCAGATGTTTTGCTTGTGCACTTAAATGCATATTGGACCAGTATGGAATCCTTCCCCTGGACCTAGTGCTGTGTGTGTGTGAACAGCTGGCCTTGCTGAAGGGGGTCTTTTCAGTAGGGACTGAGTAAAGGTTGAAAAGCATGGGCTTCCTCCAGGCCTCCTTGCTTATCAACTCAGGAGCAGATAAGTTGTGTGAGGATGGGCGTGAGTGTTGCAGAGAGTCACACAGCATAGAAATAATGTTAGTATATGATAAGTCAGAGATTATATATATTTGCAGTGTTGCAGGAGCGTGGCCATTGTTGGTATGCTAGGTCCATCTGTTGCAAAAACTGACAGTAAAACTAGTTATTCTGAATTTCTGATGGTCTCTTACAAATAGTTCCTAGCATTTTTGAGCAAGCAGAGGCTCTTTTAGAGCTGTGAATGATTTGGTTACTGAAGAGGGAGTCTCTTAGGTCCTGAGCTTTGGTCTGTGAACTACTTCACTGTCTATGGCTATGTAAACAGCTGGTTCTTTGAACCATGTTAAATATAGGTGTTTTTTTTTAATTTAGAAAGTATGCAAAAGTACATATTATCTGTAGTATGGAAAGGAAGGGTGACTGCTAGAACTGCAGTTTGGATACACTGCTGAAAATAGGAGAGCATAAAGTTACTAAGTTCTTTTTCTCTATTCTTTTTATAAGTGTATATGTAGTTTATGGTAGGGTTTTCATTAAAGTGCTCAAACATGTAAAAGAAAAAGACTTAGACATTTCCTACCACCTCCAATGGTCAGTGACACTGCCTCAAGTGATCAGTGATGCTGCAGAGGCTGTTGCTGCTTTTGCAGATGCCAGAAATAGAGGTTGGGCAAAGGACAAGAGCCCTGTTAATGATGCTGGAAAAAAACGTTATGCTTAAGCAAACCAGTCATGATTCATTCAGTTGACTGGAAAACCTTTGCACTTGTTTTCTACTATCCCCTTATTTCCTTGAGACACCTCTGCTTAGCTGTATCATGGCTAAATAAGTGATTGTCCGGAAAAAAAAATCATCTAATCTCCATGTTGCACACCCAACATTGTGACATCTAGCAGTGAGCCACAGTTTTAGAGATGAGTTGAAGGACTTTGCAGAGAAGTGCAAGTTTAGATACATCATTGGTAGTCAACATTATCCTTAATCCAGAAAACTGATGGAAAAAGAAGTGTCAAAATAATAAAATGACATCTGAACAAGGCTTCAGAAACAGATTCTGTTTAGTGCTGTTAAATTACAGTGGTGCCAGTGAAGCAGGGATTGTCGGTTCTTGACGTTTTACTGAGCAGAAAACTGAAAGAAGAATGCTTATACTGTCCAGTATCGATGTTGGAGTCATTGGGGATTACAGATGGATAAAGAGACAGACAAGGTTAAACAACAAAAAAAATCAATGTGTTTTGGGGTTCCAGAAGTTATCTCTGCTTCATGAAAATGATGCTATACGTGTGTCTCAAAAAGCAGCTTCAAGGTCGTAGAAGATTGTTTCTCCATGCAGTGGAGCACTGGGTGATACCACAAGCGGATTGTAGTAACACAGGAGATGAGTCTTGCTGTTTCTGAAGAGCTCTGGCAATCCACAACTGCGATGGCGTGAAACAGGAAGAGTTTACGGCTTCAGGACATGGCACAAAGGAATTATTTTCCCAGGGCCACTGATTTTTTCTAAGCGAACTCTTGTTCATCTAAGCAGCAACATGAGTCATCTCCAGGACTAACAAATGTAGTTCATAGTTCGGCCATATCAGTTTGGAAGTTCGGTGTTATTTAGCTCCTGAGGGTCCTTGTTAACTTTGAAAGGAGGACACGATGAGCAGGCTGCCCTTCAGAGCCTTCTCCAACCCAGTGTCGGAGAGGTGTTGCTGACTTCTTGTTAAGCACAACCTCTTGAAACCGGACATGGCGTAAAAGGACATTTGCGAGAATGCTAAGCACTGAAGGTCACTGAGAAGCTGCTCCATCTTATCCGAGATTTGTCTTGGTATTCCGTGCTTTCAAAAGAAAGTACAGTGCCAGAAAGTCTGACATTGCGTGAATCATTGATATTATTATAACGTGGATCTAGTCTAGCAGACAAGAGAGTAGTAAAACGTATGAATGTTAAAGATGATATATGATTGCAACTAAACTTTATAAATCATTTAAAGCATTGTAAATAGGCTAAAACCAGCTAGCCTGGAAAGAATATGCAAATTAAAAAGTAATACTGAAATTGAAAAAAGTGTTAAGTGAAAGGAGAGATACCTGTATGTGTGAGAGGAAATGGGAGGAGTGGATGTTCTCCGTATCCTATTTGCATTCGTGTAATCCAACTCTGAGAACTGGGGAGAGGAAGAATTAAGAAGCTCCACAGCTGTGGCAAGCAGAGCAAATGCAGATAAAGCCTGAGTGAGCCTATCTTTGAGAGGGAGAGGTGGTGGAGATGAAAGAGGAAAATGTTCTGAGCAGCTGCAGTGCCGGGGAGGATCACTCACCTTCCCTGGGAGCTCCCCAACACCCGGCTCCCTGATGGAGCCATGGGGTGCGAGAAGGCAGTGGAAGAAAGGGTCCGTGCTCCGACTGGGTGCTGAAGGGCAGGAGTGCTGCTGGATTCGTCTTCCTGGTGGGCAGCTCAGAGCTGCCCTGATAGGAGCGGGCAGCTAAAGGCAGAGCAATTTTTTTTTATTTTTTTATTTTTTTTCTCCTTTCTGTGACATGTTTCCAACTTGACAATTAAACACCTAATGCTTGCTAGAGTAAACCTACCATTTCTTTCCTTATCTGAGGCAAGTCATGAGAGGAGCAATCCCACAGGAAACGCCTCCTTCCTCGGCGGGCGGTGAGCACGCGCGTCCGTGTGCAGAGAATCCCGACTTAGAGCATGTGCTGTGGCCTTCAGATGCTGGGGCAACGTCTCTATTGCCTCGTGCGGGCAGTGCTCGCTCTGCCCGACCTCACACCCTTGGGCATGCGGGATGATGGCAGTCACTTAGCCATGCCCAACTTCAGAATGATTTATTTAATTTCTTTTTTCAGTGCCTGTCAGTGGCAAGTTGAAGAACCCAGCAGAGCTGGGGTTTAGAGAGGCTCAGGGACACCCCTGTACGACAGGAGAGCTGTGAGAGGCAGAGCAGTGTGCTCAGCTCTAAGAGTAGTTGCTGTGAGTAGATTCCCATCCTGGAGGAGCAGGACCTGCGGTGAGGGAAGGCAGATGAGTGTGGAGAGCTCTGGCTCGCTGCCTGTAAGCACAAGGCTCATGATTGTTCATAAGATGGGAACTCATCTAGGGCTGTCAGTACTGGCATTTAACTGGGCAGGGTCCTTAATCCAACCTAAATTGTTATGAGGCTTTCAATTCCCACAAATTAAGGCTTTGGCTTTAAGTGTCTTTCAGAAGACAGGACGGTTTCCCAGCACACTGACCTGCACTGTATTATTTGTCTACCCTTATGATTCAATTTTTCATGTACCGCTCACCTGCTGTGAGGACGAAGGTGATGGGATTTTGCAGGGCAGCTCAGGACGGAAGGGCTCCTCCGCGGGGAGCTCCTGCTTTGGGTCGGCAGCGGCGTCAGGCGGTTTTGCTGGGTCCGCCTGGCTGGTGAAGAACTGCGGGGCGGCTGGCAGAGCCCTGCACTGGGGCACCTCCTCTGCCTCCCTTCTGCCTCGCTTGGTGTCCCCTGGTCATGAGAAGGGATAGATGAAGCAGCACCTGAACCAGCCAGTTTAAAATGATGCAATATGAGATTTTGCGTTGCAACTGTGAAATATTTCTTTTTGAGATGAATGAGGAGTTTCATATAATAGCATGATGTATAGATTTGGACCTTAAGGAAAAAAACAACAAAAAACAGTACGGAAGCATTTTTGTTATATTTAGTGTGCTTATTTTCAGCTGGTGGTCTCTTAGCATGCCAGTTGTGAGCGATCGGTTTTGTATCAAATTTTAGAGTGTGTGTTGTCAAATTACATTTTCTAATTGATTATAAGCCTGTATGCAGTATATGATTAAATTTTATTTTGAGCTGGGTTTTAGCTGTGCCAGTTCAGTCTGCTGGCAGGCTGAAGCAAATTTCATAGAGGGGCTTATGTCCTAAAGGCAATTTTATATCTCCATGCCTAATGAAAGCTGGTGGCTGCAGAGAAGGGAAAAGCAAATTTCAAGCTGGGGCTGCTGAGAAGGCTGCAGCATGTGGCGAGCATCAGGGCTACTTGGGCTGACTCTACCAGCCAACATCTGTGTGTGGGGTTTGGAGACGGTACTGGCACGTGCAGTTTCTCGCTGAGCTGGTTTTAGTTGGGCCTGAGGGCTCTGTGTATGGGCTGGGGCTGTGGAGAAAATGGGAGGAGAAGAAGGGACAGTGCATAGGAAACAGCCATGAGGAAAGCAGACCTCAACAGCCCATGGAACAACTTCTAAATGAGATAAAACAGTAAAAAAAAAAAAAAAAAAAGAAAAATAAATTTTCTGACAGAATTTTCTTCAAGCTGATGCTTCTAAAATAAGACTAAGTTTTAGCAAGGGGAACAGGTAGGTACTGTACAAATTCCATTTAGATAATTTTCGTAATACCGTGTTTTCCATTGGAAACCAACCTGAGTGGTGCAAGAAGGCCCCGTTTTGTTAATAACAGTGAAATATTGAGGAGTTGGGCTAAGCAACCAGGAGGTGTGATTTACAAAGACAGCGTCTGTGAGATTATGGTGCTGCTTATAATACCATCCTCCCTTGTAGATTAGACTTGATTTATGTGCAAGCATAGGAATTTATTGTAATTTGCAGTAGAATCTAAAAATGGAAACAGATCTCAGATATGGGCTATGGTTCATTTCCTGAGTATTTGTTTTCTTAACAATAAACAGATGTACTAAAACTGCATGGTACCACTTTTCTTAACAGTAGGTATGGTGGCCCCATGCAGTTTTAGGATAGAGCCAAGTTTCTCTCAGTTGTACCGTTGGGATTGAGTCTCTCTATTGGTTGTTCTTTGCAACTACAAGTTCTCAGCAAAATCCTACCATTTCTCTGAGGTGGTGGTTCTTTTTCTTACTGTTTTTACTTTTTTGCACTTTGGTTCAAGAGAACAAGTAGATGGTCTATTACTTATGAATGTGTTTAATGACTATATTAGTATATTTTATGTACTGGATGGCTAATCTGCATACATTTCATATTCTCGGACTTTATCCAGAAATCCAATTTTTCTTCTGCTTTTTTCTCCTTTTTAACCAAGGAGTTTGATTTTTCACCGAAGTTATAGTAATGAAAAAGTTCATTTGAATAAACAAATCAGACCCAACAGAATCGGGTCCTACAGTGTGATGGTTCGTATCCTGAGGGTAACTTTCTTTATATAAGATTTGTTCAGCAGTGCCTGTAACCTTCAAAGGAAAAGAATAGGGAGAGCTTTTATTTCTTTCCTGTTTTTTTGAAAGAATATGAAACTTTCTTCATGAAAAATTAATATCAGTGCTAATTAGGAAAAGTACACATCAGAATTATCTAGACATATTTCTTCATGGTTTCTCCTTACTCTCTTCCTTTCTGTTAACACTATTTCCCCCTGATTCCCTTCTTACAGTCTTGCTGAACTGGATCCTTTCAGGTTGAAGTCACTCCTTTACAGAGGCTTAGCCCTTTGGATAAGCTTTTTTTCTTAATATTTTTAATCCTCTCAAGTATTTATGATTTTCTATAGTAATAGATAATGGCTTTTATTAGAACTTGCAAGCAAGGTCTTTTTTAATCCCAAAATAACACTTAGACATGTCAGGATTATATATATGAACAACCTTTTTTGAGAGTGTCTGGAGCTCGCAGTGAGCTTGATGGACGCTACTTTTCACAGGCTGCTGTTTTAGCTCACTGAGGCAATCGGAAGAGACACTGCAGTAGTACATTTAATGCGAACAGTTTGGGATGCATTAATTTTTCATTTCTCTGAGAGGCTCCTAAAGGAAGGTGGCCTCTGGAGACACTCATCACCTGCTCTCTGCAAACTCAGCCCATTTCATGTCTTGTCTGGGGCATCTGAAGTCATTATTCACATTTAAAAAAAAAAAAAATGTTTTGGTGGGGAAGTGGTGGTGGTGGCTGGGAACTTGTCTTTTGAAGTCAAACTCTTACTGTTGTATTGAAATGGATTAATAGATAGGAGAGGGCTCAATATTTGCGTAACTCATATAATTTTGGTGTGGACTTCAAGACTCAAATTTGGAACCTTAAGTGATGGCAACTACAAGAGAAACTTGGTGAGAGATAAAATGGCTTCTTCAGCTCTTGACCCTGTCAAATGAAGATGCATCTATCTTTAAGATACACATCTTAGTTCAAGTAGAAGTTACAGCCTTGATACAGATATTTTCAGTTTGATTCTTCAGAGTGTTTTTGCAGGAAATTAGATTGGTTATGCATAGTGACCTACTTAAACAGTATTTATTAGAGAAAACAGAATTTACAAAAATTTCTTGAAAATAACCATATGTTATTTTCAGAATTTAATGAAACGATTTTAAACAATTTTGTGTGGATTATGAATTTCCAGAAATAGTAGTACTACCTACATACTAGGTAGTAGAATGGGCTTGGTAGAGGGTATTCTGATGCAGCAGGTGCACAAAAATGTATATATACAAAAACAAGAGGAGGGAATTATGTTGCTATGCCATCCTGAAGAAACATATGTGCTTAAAATGATATATTAATTTTTAGTCCTGCTAGGAATTGCACATTCTCCACCACTGAGATCTGGTCTGTGAGGGGAGAAATGCTGGCAGCTAATGGGAAGAGGGGGAAAAAAAAGAAAATGGTTATTTTTGACTTATTTTGCACTGCAGTTTATATTTCAGTCATAAGCAATGAATTTCAATTCAACAAATATGTAGAGTGAGGAAAATCAGCAAATGGAGTGTTCTTTCCATTTCATTATCTATATGTCCTTTTGAGTGCTTACAGCATCCGTTGAGATACCACAAAAATTAAAACCTTTGAAAGTTATGTATGAAATCAGTGATAATGTTAAGGCTCAGTGTTTTCCAGTGAAGTGTTTACAGTGTTTATAGTATTTCTAACGTGCGCTAGGATGCTACGAAATAGGCTCAGAAAGGTAATTTATTAAGGCAGGGTGGCTCCTGTGTTGTCCTCCAGAAAAGGAAACATGGAGCTGGAGGTACCATTTCAGCAATCTCTAACCATTATTTCCCTTCTTGTTTAACCGGGGTCTGCTCTGTCACTAATTTAAAGTGCTCCCAGGTTATATTGACTCTCCAGGGTGAGCTTCATGGATAAGCACTTTCTTTAAATAATTGACTATGTTGTCTTTAGTGGTGGCAGGTGCCTGCTCGTACTTCATCTCATATTCACCTTCTCTGTGGCACTGCAGTAATTTGGGTCCTGCAGCCTATCTCGCCGCACCGGGTTGCAGCACGGTGGCTCTCCAGGTGTTGCTGGCTGGGTGCTGGGCTGCCTTCATTAGCGGGGAGGCAGACGGGCACTCGGAGGAGCCTGTTTTGCTCAGCCCTCTTCTGCCGCCTGCATGGGTTTGACAGTGATGTAGGCGCTGAAGCTAATTGGGCAGACCCAGAAATACACCAACGTTTTTCTTTTTTGCTTGGTACGGGCTAGTTGATCAGTATCATGTTCATCCGTGGCTTAACTCCCTTTTTGCTACGCTAGGTTTTGACCTTGCTCTCTGAATTTCACCTTGGTTTCCTTCACCCACGTGACTGCAATGTTGCCCTCTTGAGCATACGCAGGTCCCGTCTGTCACCTCCTCCCCATGGGGTCCCAGGGCTATCGAGTGCCTAAACCTTCATCCTCCGGGTGGGTCTGGAGGGCCCTCCCGGTGTGGACAGGACCGTCCTGGTGACGGGGAGTTCTACTTTCTGGAATGGGACAGCACGGTTGAGAGTCTGACTTTTTTGGCTCATTCTGACAGCTCCTTCACCCGTCCTACACACTGGAACTTCAAGATTGCTTTTTTTCCCCATGGGAAATCTAAGCAAATCGCAGTGAGATGCAGTGTACACCTTCCCTCCCCGATAGTGGCCGTGTGCGGCCTTGGGGCCTCGCAAATAGCTGGATTGGTGGGATGTTGTGCGAGTGGGTGGTCCCCTGTGCTCCAGGACCCGCTTTGCGTTGTTTAACATCACCAACAAAACTGTGGAAACAAAGTGAAGGATTTTAAGGACATGTGGACATTCTGCCTAAATAAATTTCCTGAGGCTTAAAATATGTAGTTTATGAACCCGTCTGTGTGTGTTTTGTATGAGATAGGGCACAGGATGGTGCATGGCCACACATATGGCTGTTCAAAGCTGCATGTTGTGCAAGCATTTGTTTTCCTGTCCTTTTTCTTCTTAATTCTTCTAAAATCTCGATTTTACAATTGATTCTCAAATCTTAGATGCTGCTAAAAATGTGTATTAGGAATAGATGTATATAGATGATATTCAGTACTACTTTCAGTGCCTGGAAATATGCTGAAATACTATTTTTAGATATAAAGGCAGAGATCATCTTGCTCAGCCTATTGCCTGTACTCTTACTTCTTGCAGTTTGGAGAATTTCTGGATTCAAATAAAGGGGAAATTAGGAACTGCTGTTCCTGCATATCAATTTACCTCCAATTTTCACAGTCTTCTATTACAATTGCTAGTATTTTTGTAATGGATACTGAGGATAATTTTAAATATAACTTCTGGGCTTAGCCCGTTTTCATAGTATTTTGAGATACTTGGGAGATAAGCTATTCGCCTATAAAGAACTATGCATATTTGAAGGATGTTGATCTTACCCTCAAAGTTTTGCTTTGTTTCTTTTAATAATATTATGGTTTTTCTTTAAAAAGCCACTAGGAAGTTGGAAGCAGGCAAACTTTTAAATATGCTTGAAATTCTGGAAACAGGTCTGGAGTATCGAGCAATTTTTGTTAATATATAATTCATATCATACTTGTCAGAATAGGCAGAGGTCTAGGAAAAACCGATGGGGTTTTATGTGCTTCTTCTGACTATTTCCATGTTTGCGGATGGTTTATTTTGTTTGACTTCCCCTCCCCCCTTCCCCCGAGTGGTCTGCAATGAAGCCAAAGCTGTATTTCCCTCTCCTTTCTTCACTTTCTTCCCTTCTAGCTGTTTGGTTTTGCTTGATTGCTGTTTGTTTCAATATATTAACAGTACTAGCAGAAAGTAAGAAGTGAGAGCTGCTAAGTAGGGTTACATTAAAAAGATCATTTACATCAATGTTTACAATGGATAAGAAGGTTGTTTCTCTTTACTGAACTGCAGTAAGCAGAGGTGCTTGGCAAGAGAAGGCCAAGTTGCTTTTGACATTCATTAACACTGAGTAACTGAAAAGAAATAGAGAAAAGTGGAGCCTGTGTATATAATTTTGTCATATTTATACTTGAAAATGTGTGCTGTTCTGTAAATCGGGGGAAATTCTTCCCATGTGACAAGAAATTCAGTATTTTCTCCTTTATTTTTCCTGTAGAGTGTTCCTGTGGAACAGTTGTTGGCACACCACAATCCCGATCTTGAAAGTAGGACAGGAGACATTTTCCATTTTCTACAGATCAATCTTTTTGTATCAGAGCAATTGCGGTCCTTTAAAAAGGACTCGTGTACTGAAGAAAAATTACATAGTAAATGGAGTTCTGACTCTTGTAGTAACCCAATTGCCTGCTAGTTTTACAACGTAGGGGGGAAAAAAATTATATGGGCAAGATTACTGCACAGCTCTTGTGTTGCCTATGCCAAATACTGTCTGGTAAATCAGTTTTTAAAGAAGTGCTTGCTGCATGTTTACTTCTACCATTTACATTGCAATTTTACTTTAGATTTGCTTATGCAGTCAGGTATATTAGAATACTGCTACTATCAAGTCATGTATTCAGTTTTCCATCTCTCTAATAGATAAAACTCCTAAAGAAGGGTAAAATAGTCTAAATAATGTGCAAGACAAGCCTGAGAATGGTTGCAGATTTGAATATTGAAAGTATTTGTAGGAGCAGTTGCAGGTATTTTAAGCAAGCAAGAATGCTTGTAACTTGGGCAGCGATCAGCAAATGAGATTTTATGTAATTTAAAGTCCGATCGTTTCACTGAGGAAACCGCTAACTGCTCTAAACCTAAATCTGCAAGGAGGACTCGTGCCAGTTCCAGTTCTTCCTGGTTATTTACTTATCTTTTATTTATATTCTGAAGCACTTGGAAAATCAAGACTCAAGTCTGCATCCATCTCCAGGTATGCTTTTATAAGAGAGAGCTTTATATGCTATTTGTCTTATTCCTTAGTTCACATAATTCAGAAAAGTGTAGTTTGGGGAAGAGGGGGAAAAAGCCTCCCAAATTTTTTGCAGCATAATATATATTGCTGCTTCTCTTAACTAGTGTGTTTTTGTATGTCTCTTTAAAAACAAACTTTTGGCATATGTTAACCATCACAAACTCCAGTGAAGAAAAAGAAAAGCTCACTATTTATTGACAATTGGAAATGGAAAATCTGTGTTCCCTCCTGTTGAATAACATCTGCTTAAACCCCCCGCCCCGGTAGCCTAGTCAGGACACCCGTTAAGCTGTTGTCAGCCCTTTCCCTCCAGCGCTGCCTTACAGCTTTGTGCTCCTTCCTTGCAACCTAGATTGGTGCCCAATCTGTCTGGATAGATAGATTTTATTTTGCTATTAGTAATGAAATGGAACTGTAAAACACACCTGGCTGGTGAATATTGCAAACTGATTAGGGAGAATTTGTGGTGTAGACTCTTATTTTTCTTTAGCCAAATAGAAACTAATACGTAGCTGCATTAAAGAAATATGGTTACTGCATTCATTCTAATATAGTTTAATAAGTATATCTGTTTCTAATGTAAGTATTATAAATGAAGCACCATTTCTTGTAATTGAAATTTGGGAGTATTTACAGATGCTGATTACTTTTTGTGGAGAGAAGGAGTGTAAGGAAGTCTATAAGAGGGTTAAAAGCAAGTGTGGTAAATCGATAAAAGCAAAAGAAATCAGGTGTACTTAAATTGCTTTTAAAATAAATTTTAGGAGTATGATAAAAATAGGTATAATCATGAAGCCTGGCTATCTTATAACCACAAGGCAACCTTAATTCTAGCATTTCTTAAATTCTGAATTATTTGCAAGTCTAAAATTCTTCTAGTAGACTATTTTGGATGGAGTTCAGTGTGTGTCTGTGCTGCTGCCTTTATCAGCTCTTCCAGGAGTGGGGGAAGCAGAAAGCAGAGAAAATAGTCATGAAACTGAGCATAGGGAATCTGAAAATAAGAGAGGGGACGTGTAAGAAGCCAAAGGGCTGGTCAGGGGCAGGGAGGGACCCTCAATATGCCCTGAGGAGGAACCTGCCAACCTTAATTGTCCTGGGAACAGGACATTAAGGGACCTGTTGGCTGTACTCACAGACACGAGGAGTCACAGCAGGGATGGAGTCGGCAGTGCAAGGCCAAGTCACTGGGAGCTGGGAAAGGATGTGCGTGAAACGAAGCTGGTGTTGAGAGCAGCTGGAAAGAGGATGGCGGCCTCTGTCCGCTCCGCCCTTGCCTCTCCTGTTCTTCAGTATATCTTTGCCTTAAAGAAACTAAGTGGTAACGGTTTCAGGGGAGTGCTGCCACAGGAGACATTAAATAGAAAATTGTATTTGAAATTAAGTGAAAGGTGCCTGTTTTGGTGCATGAGGAAATGGGGTGATAAATCCATTGAATGGTGAGGACAGTGCAACCACAAAATAAAATGGGTCCTCCACTAGAAACTGCAGTTGGTGAAAATAATGTGGGGATTAGGAGGTAGGAATGGAGGGAAACTGGATAACAGAGGTGTTGGTCTAAGTTTTATCATCTATGGAAACCGTGTAGGAAGAAGAATGTAGTTGACTGCAGAACTTGAAGAGAATTAAAGCAGTAGTTGGTTAGTGGTGTCCCCCAGGGGTCAGTCCTTGGTCCAGTCCTGTTCAATTTATTCATCAATGACCTGGATGAAGGC
>JAWLRI010000907.1:2002644-2060168 GCA_034781795.1 Crypturellus tataupa | reverse complement strand
TGCTCTAGGTGGCCCTGCATGTGCAGGGGGGTTGGACTAGATGACCTTTAGAGGTCCCTTCCAACCTTAGGCATTCTGTGGTTCTAGTGGAAAGAACTATAAGCCTCCGGAGCAGAGCTGGAGAAGTTTAACCTTCCCAGCCCCGTTTGAGCCCTAATGGTGCCTCAAGTGGTGGAATGGAAGATGAAGAGAGTGGGGATAGTTCCACTTTTCTAGCGATGGAGCGGATGTTCCTAAAACAGGTGAAGGGGAGCAGGAGGGGAGTAGGTGTAACCTGTGGGTTAGCTCTGCATGAAAGAAGGAGATGGAGGCAGAGCCAGAATTTGGGCAGGCGACAGCAAGGAGTGCCTTACATGAATAATTTTGATAGCCATGTTCTGTACAGCAGGACCTACAAGTGTCCAGTGCCAGAGTAAAACCTGTTCCTGTGGTAGAATAGGCCAACGGGATCCATTTTCAGCCTGGTGTTCTCGTTCAGCATGGGAAGGATTACTAGTCACAGACCTGTCGGGAGACCTGAGTCTGGAGCCATGTGGGCTCTGCAGTCAGAGCAACCAGAGAACACTTGAAGTTACCAGTAACATGTTGAAGCCCTGAAATATGAAATTAACTGCTAATTTTCATAGGTCACGCTCTTTCCCATAAACCAAACTCATCTGCTCTCCCAGGGGGAGATAGAACAACTGGGCTGGTTTCTCATTATCCCTTTCTGTGGCGTATCCTTATTGAATTACTGCCAGGTAGATGTAGCAGATGCTCATCAAGCCACGGCAGGACTCCTCTGTTAATTGAACTGTAATGGGGGTGACAGCAGGGAAGGTCAGGATGAGAGGAGCAGTGATGTAACGTGAACTCTGCTAGGAACAAGCTGCACAGGCGATTGACCTTGCTTAAATAGCATTATACTGAGGATTTTTATCAGTTGGCATCATTATGATTATTTTTTCATATTAATACCACAGTAGCGTCTGGGACCCCTGGGTGGATCATAGTGTATGGCGTTCAGGGCAAATATTTTTCTTGCCCTAAAGAGATTAGTGTCTGCAATGGGCTAATAATAGCGTAAGTGACAACAGGAGAAAAGAAATGCAGATGGAAAAGACAAGAAATCTCCAAAAAAACAAAAGGACGAATTTAAAATAGATATCTAGTTTTACCCATCTGATTGCTTCAATTGATTTAGAGAGTTGTGTCTTTCTTTCTGACTGCCTTTATGATTGGTACTTTTGTTGTCATCATGCACTGTTGATCTCGAGACGAAAACGTGTCCATCTTTACGCAAACGTGTAGGAGCTGTTATTAATAGCTTTCCACATGAAAAGCCTTAATGACATGCCTGATTCATGCATGTCTGGAAACAAATCCATGTAAAAATAAACCCTGGGGCCAAGTGCTACCTGTGTTACAAGCAATTTTGTGATACTGCTAGGCCTTTGAAATGAGTTTGTAGGTAATTTCTAGGTGATTTCTTTCCACAAGTTGGATTCAGAGCATAATGTTTGCATGTGGGTGTTTGTGCCTCATTTAGGAGCAGGTTTCAAAAGCAGACCTTTTGTGCCAGGCTGTTTTTTCATATGTGATCAGACCTCACTTTGTCCTTTATTTATTTATTTACTTTTTCAGCGTAGCACCATTTTTTAAACTCCCTTTTAACACATGTTAAAGGGCCAATGCAGGCCAATTTGCACTGATGGCAGGGAAATTTGTTGCAAATTGGACGGGCAGGAAAGTGAACGATCAGTAAGAAAGCATCACCAATGGTGCTTAACTTATTTTGACAACTCTAGCTTTAATTATTTAAAGTATGTGTTCTTCCATAAGACCTTACTTATACAGGGCATCTTCCACAGAAATAATGAAGCCTGGCTCGTGTGAGATCTTGTTACAGCCCTTCACAGCTGATGCTTGATAGAGCACTGCAGAGCTCTGCACTGCGGGCGCCACGCGTGGCATCACGCTCTCTCCTCTCTTATGAGTTCAGACTTCGCCTTGCAGTAAACAGCTGATGGCAGAGGATGCCTTGGAATAAATGGTTATTTCAGCACTTTGAAAATGAGGTTTTGAAATGGAATTTAGCTGGTGGGTTTGCGTGCGTCTGCTCACGTTAACCCATTCGTATGTAAAGGGAGGGATGGGTGGTGCAAGCTGCAAAGTAGTAAAAACATAAATATAGATCTAGTTAGTGGTGAAAAGAGATTATTGCTAATGTAGGCATTACAGCAGAAGGAAACTTTGTACATTCAGGAAGTGCTGAACTTATCCCCTGCCCTTTTGCACAGGCATACCACAGCAGCGTTTGTGTGGCGGTTGTTTTAGCCATCATCACCACCTGGTGGGGTTTGGTGTTGAACTCCTCAGTACTTCACCCAGACCTGAATATCGAGTTAAAATTGTGGTGTTTTCCTGCATATCCCTAGCTCATTTGTTTGGTCTTTGATAAATACATGCACCCTGGTCACTCTTGTATAAAAGTATAAAAGTGGAGAAGGCAGAATTGAGACTGGAGATCAGCTGCAGCTGCGCTGCTTCCGGGGCAGCCTGTGCGCTGGCCGGGGCAGCTCCTCTGCCGCAGGACGAGCGTGGCCCGAACGGCTGCGCCCGCCGCCTGCACATCGTGGGGAGAGACGTCCCCTTCGCAGCAGCTCCGTGTGTCCCGCAGCACTTGCAAAGACCAGAGGCGATGGGGAAGCAGATAGCCCTTTCCTACGGAGCAGAGCTGATCTCTCTTCTGGATTCCTGTGCTTCGTGGGACTCCATCGTGATATTTTGGCGTTTGGTATAAGATGGATAAACTCTGTGTGGTGGCCATGTTCTCCTGAGGGAGAGGAGGAAGCCACGACCTACAACCTGTAATGCCATATTCATGTCAAATAATATAATGTCAGAATGCAAAAGAGAATCACTGCAGGAAAAACGTTTAATTTCTTTGGTCACTGTGATCATCTGAGAGCACTTTAGTGGGGATGCGAGGAAAATCTGCCACTGTAATTGCAGCAGAGGTAATGAGGTGGGTTTTTCTTTAACCGTGTTGCCATTTAATTTGTGACTTTGAGGTGTTCGCTTTTCTCTGTGAACAGTCCAGATGCTGAAGTGGGGACTTTGTGCTGAGTTTGATTTCAGAGTTTACTAGTTAAGGGAAAATAATTAAAGATACAGTTTTCAAACAGTATTATGTTGCTGAATGCACATTGTGTGCAATGTTTTGCAGGGGGAGAGAGTAACTGTCTTTGAACAGCAACTTGCAATAACACTTAGGGAAATAGTGTTGGAAGCAGTGCCAGCTCCCTTTTCCTTTGTCATCTTAATTGCAATTTAACAGTAATCCAAGATCTGTGCAACTGTGACTGCAATTTTCAGATATAGCTGAGTTTGAAGGGACCTTTAATTCATCCAGTGCCAGTGCTAAAAGATAGAGCAGAATAGCGAATTGATAACGGACTTAAACTTCTAAGCAATGAAAAATGAACGAAGCGACTTTGTTTTATTTTCAAAGCCATAAAGTTTTGCTGAGACCAAAGTCATGCACAGAAAACATCCCTCAGTTTATTCCTGTGTAATTCCTGGTGAGTTGGCTGAGGAGTGCAGCACAAGGAGGCATCCATGGGTGGCTGCAGAAAACCTACATAATTTCAAGAATAGACTCTGTAAATTTATAGGAGTGAACTCTTGTTGAGTTCACTCAACAGAGAACTCTGTTGAGTTCTCAACAGAGAACTCTTGAGTTCTGTTGTTGTCTATCGGGTGCAAGGGTTTCCTTCATCTTGGAGTCGTGTGAGCTGGGAATGCGGGGGAGACAGAAGGAGAAATAGCATTGACGTGTGCTCTGTTCTTCTGCTGAGCCCTGAGCGTTTGGTTTGGGCTTCTTGTCGGGGCAGGGTGTAGAACTACACAGATGTTTGGTTTGGCTTGTTACAACTCTATGTTTTATATACAAAGTAAATCTATGAAAGTGCACAAACAATGTGGAAAGATTAATTATAATGAAAGTTTTTGGACGCTTTATGTGCTCTGCTGCTCAAGAAATGTTGATGCTGAAGTTTGCAAGCAGAAACCTTTTGGCAGCCTTGAGCATTATGTGCTTGAATTCTCTTGCCCCTTATGGTGTGAAAAGTATCATACTAGCTTGAAGGGTGTTAAGGGAAATTAATGTACTTTGAGGAAGACACAATGTTGAAATCTCCCCCAAAGTCCCTGACAGTTGAGTGCAATGGTGAATGTCATGACTAGGGTAGGCAGCAGGTACTTGCAGGATTCACCGACTCGGCTGGAAGGAAGGGTTGGCTGGAAGGAAGGGTTGGCTGGGTGCCCCTCAGGTGAACCTTGTTTGTCCTGCACTCATGGGGCAGCGTTGCTGGAGCAGGGAGCGCATGCTGGTGCAGCAGAGGGTGATCGAGAAGCTGCCGTTCTCATGAGCTCTTGCAAACTTGCATTTGAAATCCTATAATTTGAGGTCATATATACCTTTTATTACTGAAAGTCAAGTGTGCTTCCGTATAAAACATTGGAAGCACTTAGAATGAGCTAGATGTAAAAGCAATATCATTCCAGAGGAGAGTTTAGTTGTTTTAATTAAAGTGATTCTGCTGATGGAAAGTCTATTCTCTGGTGTTTTCTTTAATGTAGTCATAATGCATCAGTTTGAGCTCCATCTCTAGAACATCTTTCATTATAATCCACTTAACTCAGTTTATAATTAAACTACTGAATTTAAACCTGCCTTTGTTACAGTTTAGGATGCACAAAAAGTAAAGCAGGAAAACTTGGGTTTCATGGATTTTATCCCAAATAAATCAATGTAAATTAAGAAACCCTTCATTGGTAGTAAAACAGCTTCATGTTCTAGCTTTTAATCCCCAGGATTTTCCATAGCTCTGGGAAAAATAAAAAGTACTATAGAACAGGAAAAAAAACCATGGAGTAATTAAAAGGATCTTAGAATTAGACTATAGGAATCACTGAAATATCTGAATTTGCAAATGTAGCTGATAAAGACAGTGAATACTTACTAGGTTTTTCAGTAAGTCAATATTGAGAAAACGTGTTTATACATGAAAAGGGTCCAGACTGGATATAGATTAAGCTTCCTCTGTCTCCAGGGGCTGGATCCGCAGAGGGGGAGGCCGGGAGGAAGGTAGCACTCCCATCTTGCTTCTCCTCCTTCCACACTGGGACTGGAGGCAGCATGGGCACAAAGCTGAGCTTGAACACAGCGAGCGGAGGGGACGCTTAGGCCTAGTCCAAAGCAGGCTGCTTCTGCCTACCTGCTAATTGTTTGTAATTATCTTCCATATGCAGATGTATTAACACCAGATGTTCTCTTAGGCATTATTTACCCTCGCAGTTATTGTAGGAAATTGCCAAGGAATCATGCAGCTTAATATTTAGATTTCTGGCGAGTGACCGCTTACAACAAAAATAGTCACCAGCAATTGTCAACTAGATTTGTAAATCCAGCACCTTCGCACAGGGTGTTTTTGTTCAGAACTTTAAAAAGCTCCTCGAAGAAGAGCAAATGTCCATAACTGAGGTTTGTAGATGAAGAGGTACAGAAAATCAAGCTACTGTTCTCATATGTGCAGAGTCGCTCCACTGAAATCATTGGGAATACTTGTAGACTGAAGTGTTAGTGTCAGGGTATGACCTTGAGTGGCTTTTCACACAGTTTGACACAGCTGAAAAGAGAATTTAAGATACCTATACTTTAACCAGAAAACTGTCTTTCTCCAAGTGCATAAGTGAAAGGTTTGCTAGTGCTTATTTTCCATCATGGAAATAAGGCAGTTTATTCTTGCATTTAAAAAATGGACGGTATGCACACAAACCCTGGCCATATGCCCTTACACATAGGGTCTGTTTCTGTCTATATGGATGTGCAAACTTTTTTTTTTTTTTTTTTTTTTTTTTTTTAAGTTGATGTATCTAAAAGAACTAGTAGCCTTTTATTGGAAGCTGTGTGTGCGCCAGGGATGGTCTTCACCATCTGTGGGTGGTTCTGGGCCCAGTGTTCAGTTGATTAAGAACAGAATAGAATAAATTTTTGGATAACAGTTTTTAGAGAGGTGAGGCAGGTTTTGTTGCTACCTGGGGATAAAAAGTATGCTATAAAGGACCAAATTGTCTTAGAATATGACTAGTAGCAGGTTTGTGGCGTACGTGTTGTGCATACAGTTACATAATTGCTATTTACTTCTGTGCTATGAAAATTTATTCATGATTAATGATGCTTATCTTTGTACTAGACACCTGCCAAATGATTTATAGCCAGATATAAGATGTGCAGTTTCTTTTTTTGTTGCTATTTAAATTGTTTGGGATTATTCTAATTGCGTCATGTATTTTAAATGAAGAGCGCCATCCAGGTGTCCTTATAGGCACTCTTTCCTCGTAGAAAAAGTAGGTCAGATTTACCTGTGACGTGGAAGGTCATCGCTCCCTATAAAGTTGAGAGGAATTTAATTGATGTAGAACGTGGCTAAGTCCTATCTTATATTCACATCTGTTTATATTGATTTTTTTTCTGAGTCTTCTTGTAAATGCTGTATAAACGTTGGAATTGAGCCAGGCTGGATATTCGTAAATCATTGCAATGGTGCAGAAGGTCTAAAGAAACATCGTGTCCGGCAGCCACTTGCAGAAGCAGCAATGGGTCCCTTCCCAACAGTGCAATGTGTATAGACTGGGCAGTAAAAATTGGATCATCGATCTTTCACCTTGCAGTGCTGAGTGTTTCTGAGGACTTTATAATGTTTCTGGGATTGGCGGAGTGAAAACATCTGCTGCCGAGTGCGTGGCTGCACATTGTGGTTGTCTGCAGAGTGGGCTGGAAGGCTGGGTAAGTTTCAGGCAGACTGTTTTTTCCTTCGGCCAGTTAAGCAGGGCTGAGGCTGGGGTGTGACTGCTGGATATTTCACTGAGGTTCAAAATTAAATTCAATTTTGAACTTTTTAGAAAAAACGGATTTTTGTGAACTCAGGGCACGTTTATTCCTCTATAACATTGATGCTATGCTTGAATAGTTTATAATAATAGAAACTTAAGTCTCTAAGTGAAAGTCTATTCTTTAAAACTAGTTTTGTTCAATTCTGTCATTAACATCATTAGGAGGGAATAAAATAGTGCTTTAACAGCATCTGAAAGTTTGCATGTTTTTTTTTTTTTTTTCCAAAGCTGCCTTGTAACTAGTGCGTGGGGATACCCTTGTTTTTCTGAGCCAGGTGCCATACATAAGAGGATGCTCCTGTCTAATGCCTCAAATCGTGAAGACACCAGGGGTCACGTCACTCTTTTACTTTCATGAGTATCTATTTTTGCTTCAGCAGGCTTGTCTATCCTGAAGGATATTGAATAAATCCAGCTAGTCGGTTTTGGGAAAGGTAATTGTGAGGTAAAGCGTGTATCTTCAACAAATTTAAGCAGTTACATGGATTTAATCACTAATAGTCTCAGTGAAGTCAGTTTTTAAAATCGGATTATCCTTTTTTTTTTTTTTTTTTTTTTTTTTTTTTTCTTTTTCTCCTCCGTATTTGCCACTGTGCAGCTAGCCACGCTGGCACATTTGGTAGCTGAGATAGAGTGTAACTAAATTCCATGTGAAGTGTTGGTGGCCTTTGTAATGTAATTTATTCCTGTTGCTGTAGATAGCGCATGTTGCCTGCGTGGTGATGGTTTTTATCATGTCAGGACAGAGCTGTTCCCGTTCCAAACAGCGTTACCAGCGCGAGCTGCACGGACCAGTCCTGGCTGCGCTCGCCGTGGCGCGAGGCCCTGGACCCTGCTGCGCTTTGCTGGCCTAAGTGAGATAAGGATCACTCTCAGAGTGTCTAATTTATTTCCAGTTTTTCTGACTTAATGTAATCTCTGTTCCTGCTCCGCAGGGAGCAGCAGTCTGTTATCTGTGCTGCTTGCCCAAAGAACGAACATATGGGAACCCTCTTGTTTTGGGCAGGAGGCTGCTCCCCTCCGGGACTTACTGCTATTAACTGGCCCTTTCAGCACGGAGGAGGAGGGAGTATATTTAGAAAGGAGCTGATTAGTGCTACTTGCGCTTCTTTAAAAATCTCTGTGTCTTTATCAGCTGTTGCTGCGTTTTCCTTGCATTTGTCCTTTCCGAGCCCAGAGCTGCTGGAGACACGATGCCTTCCCTGTGCTGTTCTGGGTCCGGAGCTGCCGCCCGGCTCGCGCATGTGGCCTCTGCGCTGGGCCTGGACCTCCTCGCGCGGGGCTCTGCTGCCAGCACGCTGGAGCCACCCTCACTAATCCCTTCTCTTCCCTCACAGAGAGCTGGTGACTCCCTCTGCTGCCTGTCACCCTGGGGAACTGTAATGCTGAGGACGCCTGGGGAGTCGCTCATCTGCAACTCCTCTCTGTGAGGTGAGCACTGATCCAAAGGAGCGGTAGTCAACAGCAAACAGAATCCCATGTAGCTGCAGCCCAGCTCAGGGCTGCTGGTTCTCTGAGGGTCTTCCCTGGCACTGGAGTAATGTGTTTCTGCCAAGACATGGGGCCCTCGGCCACTCTTTGCTGAAGGATGCTCAAAGTTGCCAAGTTTCCCATGGGCTCCTTGCAAGGCTGTGGAGGGGCTGCATCGTGCAACCCACGAGTCGGGGTCTGCAGAGTGCGCCCCAAATCAAATGGGAGATTCAAAACCCTAAATTAACCTAGAAACACAAGAAATGCAATAAACCTGTTACGTAGCCTTTATTACAGCATTTGTTCAATTTGACAGGTTTCTCAGGTCATACAATTTGCTATTCGCATAAGCCAAAAATGAACTAGACCAGATAACAGATAAAACATTGAACATACCATTGCGTTTGGTCATTATCTGATTAATGTAGCTACATGAATTGATCACGATAGTAAATGCTTTAAAGTAATTTAAATACAGTTTGAAATTGAAAGTTTTCCTGTATATTCAGTATATACTATTTTGAGGTTTATCTTCATTTTCTTATCAAGAACTATACTGTGTATTATATTAAAATAATGTTGCTTTTCATAAGGTTAGAAATGTAATGAAATTTTCTACAGTAAACTTTTAATAACTGATAATTTTAATGAAAACCACCAAGATTATGCCAGAGAAGACAAATGTCGAAGACAGATCTTTCCTCCCTGCTTACTGCAATATGCATGTGACATTTTTACCTATACAAGTAAGATTAATCAGTAATAGAAGCAGAGATGTGCTGAGAATATAAACATGGTATTAATACAAAAATTATTATGTAAGTAAAACTTAATATGTAAATTTACATCAGAAAGGAGCTTGTGTTTGAGCGTGACGTGTACTGTGAACATGTCTTGATAATTCAAAACTGTTTGGATTCAAGAAAAGTATCTTGAAGTTTTCATAAAATGAAGTCCGCTTAAGTGAGCAGGTAGTTGGTGTTCCTGTGGGATGTGAGAAACAAAGATCATAATCTTGTGTTATGAATCAGAAGTTTTAAGATTTCTATTTCTTCATTTGCCTTTCTGAATCTCTTTTATTTTGGAGCTCTTGAACGGTGCGTAAAAAGTTTGACCCCACAGTGAAGCCTTTAAATGTGGGATTCCTGCTTTGTGAGGCAGCCCGCAGAGTGTGCCAAAGGGGAGTTCCTCTGGCTTCCCTGTGTAGCATGATTTTTGCTTTAAAGGGGCTATTCAAGGTGAAATTGTCCCAGTAACAGGAATCAATGTGTCTCTGACTCCATTGCAATATGGTTATGGTGTTTCTCTGAAGTGTTGGAGAACCTATTAAAAAAAAAAGAGAGACCTCTCCAGAATGGATTGCTGGTCTGAAATTCAAAGCTCAGAGACATGAACCTGTGTCCCATATTCCAGGGAAATACCTGGGTAATTTCTGTTTTTCCCTTCTGGGCTGTCTCCTCAGGTACTGATAATCAATCTCCTGCTTCCCTGAATTTCCTGCTCGTGGTCTCATGTTGCTTTTGTCCATACTGTGTTAGTGCAGTGTATGGAGCTACAACACTTCCCGATCTGGTAGTTAAGTTCTCGACAATATTAAAATGTAGGACATGGGAATCTGTATTCAGAGCTGAATTTTGCACCTTGAAACCATTCCCAGCCTGTAACATGATAATATTCATGCTAAAGATAAATCAAATAGCAAAAATAAGGGACATATGATGCACTGTTATCAGTTCCCTTGCCACTTATTTGCACTGGCAGATCTTTTTTTACGAACATGCTAAAAGCTATTTCAGGGGCTGTCTCTGTAGGATGGGACTGCAGGTCCTCTGGGAGCTGCCTTCCTCTCTCTCCCCTCCAAGCTGACCCCTTATCGTGTCCTCAGTGGATCGGGCACTTGGGGATTATGCACGTTGCCAGCACGTTGCCCTTAAACTGAACCTATTGCCTTGGTGGTGTAAGTCTCCTAAGAAACTTTCTTTTCATTAATTATAGGACTGAAGAAGACCAGCGACGATATCTGAATTATGCTTCTGCAACAGAACTGGGTTTCTCCTCACTGGACATGGCAAAGCCTGGGGAAGTCCTTCCTGTTATTTGTTTTCTTACTGTTACAAGCAGCTGATCTGGAAGCCCGGAAAGATCATCGGTTTATCTGGAAAACAGGTAGGGCAAGGATATGTTGGCTTATTGGCTATGCGTTTTCTGCATGTGAAGGTGGAGTGCTCTTTCTCTATTCTGCTTTGTCATACTAAGAAAAAAAAAAATCCTGATAATGTCTTCTGTTTATAAATTTTAAATGAAAAAATGTGTATTTTATTTTTTATTTTAAATTAGTCATCTTCACATTTTTTGCAGTGTTATGCAGCAAAGTGACTCTAGAATAGCATTTTGGACTCTAGAATAGCATTTGGTGCTTTTAATCTAAGAGTAAAGAAACTTACAAGATACTGATGTCATCTGAATGTTCCTTTGAAATACGTAATCATTTTCCCATTTGAATGAAAAGGTCACACCAACACTTTTCAGAATGAACTGAGTCAGTTACATACTCTTGATTCATCTACTCGTATTTAGCATTTCACTGGTGTATTTAGTGGATTCCTCACGTCTGTCAGTCCGATTGGATGCATACAGTGTTCAAATGTTCCAGATTGGATGCACACAATTTTTGAAAACTTTTTCTTGAAGTCATATTGATAACACTGAGATCCTTAATGCTAGAAGGGGATAAATAAGAGATGATCAAAAATGCGTAATACCAAACATGATCCATGGTACATAAATCACATGCTTATTTTGTACCATAACGTGAGAGCAAAGACTGTTCTCTCATATGGAAAGATTTGCAAATTTGGGAAATCTTTAGTCCAAGAAAGTACTTCATCCAAAATATGCAGTTGTTCTGAAGGGGTTCACTGCTCAAAAATATCACTGAGATTAAAGACGTGCCAAGATTAAAAGAAGGCTTGTCTACTGATTGCCAAGCAACACAGTGGTTAAATTTTACAAAAACAATGTTCCCCCTTTTTGGTATGAATTTGCTTTATTTTATTATTTATTTATTTATTTATTTATGTTTTAATTGTAGTACAAGAGAAGGTAAGAGACAGAAGTAGCTACCTGATGAAAAGATTGTCTCTTCTGGTAGGGTTGCTGCAAGTTACTCATCTGGGCCCCTGCAAAGAAACAGAGTGTTGGTTGGGTAGGATTTAGCGGAGTATTTCTAAACAAGTATTTTCCAAAATTCCCTGTAAAATGTGGGGAAAGTAAACAGCTGCATAAACGGTCTTTCTACAATTCACTGCTGTAAACATGTTTTTTGATTGAGCATTGAAAGGTAGTTTTCTTGTGCACAGATTAGACCCGTCTATTCTATTATACTTCACATATGAAATGTATTGTAGCACCAGTCTTTAGAGGCGTGCATTGGAATTCATAAAATTTTCATTTGACATTGTGAGTCTAGCTGACAGTAAAGAACTACTGATGCTTCAAAGATGGATACAGATATATTTAGAACTAAGACAAGATGGTCAGAGGCTTCCATGGTCCTGTGATACTGTGTTTGGATAAACCCAGTGATGTGTCCATCATGGAGCTCTCCGTAAGGATACTTGTTCTGGGTACAAGGGAGACAAGTGTCAGTTCTTGTATCTCCACAGTGAATCAAAGAGACCTGAGATCTCAAGACTACTTTTAAAAGGGCTGAATCCTGAATTTTTGTGCTCTTTCTCTACATGTGTAGTGATTAGAGGTAGAAAGCCATGCTGTGTGAAACTTGATTTCTGAATATCTGCTTCGATGGTGTGGTTTGGCAGTGGAAAGGATGTTCGCCCAAAGCCTTTTATGTTTTGCTAATGAAACTGAGTATTATTTATGGAGTTAATGAAGCCGCTCTTCAGTAGTAGTAGGAAAAAAAAAACATTTCTAAATTGATTCTCAGTCTTTTGTATTTATTCTAAGAAATAACATAATTGGCTGAAATTTATCATTACTGCCTAAATGGATGTTTATCTGAAGGGAAATCATGGCATAATGGTGCTAGGTATCCTTCCTGCTTTCATGGCGTAGAAAGTAATGGCTTGCAGTGGATGGTCTGGCATTGTGTATGTGTTACAGATTTCATTTTGGAAGCATTTGGGAGCATGTATATTAAAATAAAATGCAGTGACCGTGAAGTTAATTCCAAAAGAATGTCAGTAGATAATTAGTTAGTAGCTCTTTCACTGGGTTTGCATATGTGCATATGTGGTTTGCTTACTTTTTATTTTTATTTATTTAAGCTTAGATTTGCATGTTTTGTTTTGTTTTTTCCAGGAAGAGTTAATCACAAGGGTATTTTTCTCCTCCAAGAGATTACAGTAAAATGTTTTGGGAGGAAAGGGGTGATAATTCATATGGAATAAGTGGATCTGGAGAGTCAAAGTTTGACCTAACCTGTAGCTGTAGGATATTACCAGCATCCTAATCTGGGGATTCAGAGCATGGAGATACTGACCTAACTTGTGTCATACATAATAGAAGAATTCGTGTCACACATCCTAGACAAGTGTGTCTAATACAAAAAATAAATACAGAGCATACTGGATCTACTGTGATAGTGTCAGAACTATCTGTTCTGATAGAAAGAAATCCTGTACTTACTGTGTTTTCTCTCTTCTCCTTTTTTTCTCTCTTACCAAAACAGTCTTTTATGAGAAATGAGCAGTTCCTAATGGGAAAAAAAAAGATAATGTGTTCTGTTTTATTTTTCTTTTTAAATCTGTTGCAAACATGGCAAGTTACTTGCCTGCTTTAAAGAAATTCATCTTATTAGAATGCTGCTTGTTTGCAATCAAATAAGAAGATTATTATGTTACTGGAATCTTTAAGACAATGAATTTATAGGTTCTCTAGTGATTTATCCTAGCATTTCAAAGGGGCATGTTCTTAACAGCGATTTAAAAAAAAAAAAAAAACAAAGACACTGTATCAGCACTTAAAGTGCTGCATAAAGCAGGGTTTTTTTTTACTTATTTTTTTCTTAGCTATATCTAATGAAGACTCATTTATTTTCATGGTGGTCTTGGTGCAGATGAGAGTGGTTGCATTGAAGTCACTGTATCTGCAAAGAAGATGGGCTCTGTATTTCTAAAATTTAAGAGCTTGGAAGGGTGATTATGAAATCGGTTGTTCATGCTCTTTCCTCAGCTACCCAAAGAGTTGGCACTTGTATTTTACTTGTTTGTGGGCTTTTTCAAAATCCGCTATATTTAGCTCCTGATGTTCTAGAGGATATATTAATATCTAAGTATCTGTAACTGGATCTTTTGGTTTCGAAATATTTCTTATCAGATACTTATTTTGTGTCCACCAGCTAAACATGAAAGCAATAATTATACCAATTAAATTGCTCAATGACCTTAAGTGATTGAATAATTTTCCAACACTTGCTCACTAACAAAGCAGTTTTAGTGATATAATCTTGAGAAAATTTAATTAGTTTTAAACCCTTGTAAATTAATATTAGTTAATGTGATATCCAATTAACAATCTGCATATTTCACCATGTTAATTTTCTGTATCTCTTGTATGGTCCTAAATGTACTTGGGATTTTTTTGCAATGCAGCCACGGCAATGTTACAGTAATGGCCACTCCAACTTTTAAAACTGGAAATAGAATATTCCTACACAGGAATCCTCAACATTAGCTTTCATTATGTGGAGATGCTCTGAAATCAAGTTCTTCAGTCTAAAATATGTGCGATGCGGGAAATCCTTCAGGTGTCTTACAGCAAAGGGACTGATAATTAGGATTACAAAATGCTTTGAAGAGATCCATACATCACTCCTGGCAGAAAAAACAGCCCTTCCCAGAGGCATTTGTAGCTCTATTGGCAAGTCACGTTCTCACTACCACTTCTGATATGTGGCTTATAGAAGAGCTAAAGACATCAGTGTGTTGTTTCCCCAAAATGTTATCACAATTGAAAGGGATGAGAGATGGATACCCTGAGAAAGGTGAGGATCAAAGCTACAACTGTGGTGTAGCTTTTTAAACAGAGGAAGTGTTATTAAAATGCTTTACTGTCATGAAGTTGTTTTGTTTTTTAGAGGAAAAAATCTCAAAATCTGGTAAAATGTGATTTAATATGGAAATAATATATCGTGTAGTACAGAAGGGAAGAAGAGGTCAATGAAACTCCTGCAACTGATCTGTAATTCAGTCCATGAAGTAGACCCCGTTGGGGTTGTAGGTCAGGAGGGGTGTGATACTTGCATGAGTAGGAAGAGGGCTAGAAGAAACCTGGCGAACTGGGAAATGAGCTTGTAATGCAGCTGGCCGCAGTAGGAGAGATTTTACTTAAAGAATAAAATATTAATCTTCTGGCATTTCTAGATTTATGGCCTACCAAACTTATCTTCTGGAAGTTTTATTGCCACGGGTGAGCGCACAAAACTTTTGTCAGACTTATTACCAGTATCTGCAAGGGATTCTTAAAAGAAAAGGTTATCCATTGGTTTTTGATCATTAGTTTTTCTTCAGTGACAATCCATAATGGAAACGGTGTGAAATCAAGTTTTCAGAGAACATCTTCTAACATGGAAGAACCTTTGAACTGCTGGTGAATGTGGGTGAGCCAGTGATGAGCAAGATGAAAAAGATCTTTTGTTCTCTCTTCTCAGATAATACTGCTCTAAAGCCCCCTTTCTCAGGATCTTAATTTCAGAGGTACAAGTGCTAGTTTGGAGGTGTCTGTGACCTTACATGTTAAAAGACAAGCTTTCACCTAAAAACACCAAGTGCTAAAAGGACTCCACATCTTCAAAGGAGAGAAGATTTCAAAATTGCTGGAGAGATTAATTTGAAGATAAAACTACTGAATGAGCAACACCTTTCAAAAATTCTCCAAGATTAAAAATGGTAATCTATCCAGGATTGTGTATTTTTTATTATTATTAGGAAAACAATGAAAGAATAAAGTGCAAATATCTTTTTAGTGATCTCTGTGGTATAGGTATGTGGAATTTTTGTGACTTCTCAGATTAACCAGCACTTTAAAAAACTACTATTGTAGCAAATGTTCTAATTGTAGGTTATTTTTATGTTTCCTTGATGGATGGAATTTTCATTTTTTTAAAATTGAAATTTAGTGTTGGTTGAATCAAATTATGTATCAGTTTTGCGACAAAACTGATAATGGGAAAGCTCATCTACAATTATAAGGTTTCTCATTTTTACTTTAAATTTGCTTCCAAACTAGTGTGTGCCTTCACTCTTGTGTCACACTGTTCTCCGTTTAACTGACTTCTCTTTCCCTGGTAGTTGTTCCTAATTTATTGACGAGGTAAAGACTCCAAGCTCCTCAAGTCTCCTGTTGTTAAACAAATCCTCTTCGATCCTGTTCGTCAAAGTTGGCCTTCAGAACTACATCAGATGTGATTCGACCCACTGCTGTTTGCAGTCCTCACCAGAAGTGTCTTGCTTAATATATCCTGGGAACACATAAACGCCGCTCTAGAACACTTTGTAAACAGTTGAACCTGAAGTAGTTCTGATGTCCTTAATTTGTTAGCATGTTTTCATTAATTACCCCTTAAAAATGTTTTAGATTTAAAAGATTCCTTTAAAAATATCTCTAAGTTGTTCTAAAACATTTTGTTACTTGCCCCGCTCACTGCCTTGTGCTTTCCCTTTCTCGCCTTCCTGTTATTTTCCTCACTTGCTGGCTCATATCAATCACTGACATTAGAGAAGATTTAAGGGTGGCCTCAAAGCTGAACTTGTATTTCCTCAGAAAGGAAAGCAGTTGTTTGGAGCTGTAAATTAGCTTGCTTTCTCTCCTTATGATTCCTGACCCTTCCCTACCCTGTTTTCACCTTTCCCTTCCACACACCTCTAAATTTTATTATGTATGCCGGTGATATACCCATGTCATTCCAGTTCTGCTGATGCTGTATCCTTCTCTGCTGTTACTTCTCTAATATATAACTCCAGCTTGTAGGCAGGGCGATGCATCCCGTGCTTGGTAACCCTTCGTAAGGACATAAGCATATTTTTATGTTTGTAAGAGATCTCAAAGTTGGCACATATATAGTGTCCTTGGAAAGTGCATGCTGGCGTTGGCCTGAGGTGCGTGAGAGGAGCTCCACATATCCAAGGGACATTCCTGGTGTGGGGAAGTGGCTCGTCCACCCTGCTGGCTCCGGCTGGGCTGGGGCGCCAAGGGTGCCCTCGCAGCTGCCCTGTTCCTGGCTGAGTGCCGCATACACGTTCACAGCCTGTGCCCCCCGATTCTGCTGTGGCCAGGCTTGCCAAACTACTCCAGTCGTTCTTCTCCTACACAAAGGCTGCCCGCTCTGCCAAATACCTTTGTGTAACCAACAGCAAGTGTTCAGGAGGCAATTGTCTAAACTAGATTACACAGGAGATTCACACCAATCTTTTGAAGTCCCACTTCCCTTCCTGAGAATAATAGATTTTGAAAATCAGGTGCTCCTTTTTTTTTTTTTTTTTTTTTTTTTGGTAAAAATGGGAAAAAAGTAAATTAGCCATGGTATCCTTTTCTTTCCTCAGTAGTTACTATGGGAACAGAAGTGTGGGTCATAGGGGGAAATCTGCAAAAATGGTTTCTTTAAATTGTTCATGTTTCTTTTCTTTTCCTTTTTTTCTTCTTTTTTTTTTTTTTCTTTAGAAATAGCTTATTATTGGAATTGTAGCTTTCATTCAACTTTGGATTGTATTATTGTACATATTTCACTTATAGAAGAAGCATAGTGCATGGTAAGAGCAACAGATGAAGATGTTTTTGCACTTTTCTTTTGGGGTTAATATTTTTTTAATTGAATGCAGCTGGTGGGAAGATTTCTGTTATTACATATAGGTGGAGTATTAAAATGGATGGTCCCACTCTCAGCCTATTTTAGTGCTACTCTAGAGTTAATCATTCTGTGCTGCTACTTGGTTCCCCATCTGTGTGTGTGTCTTTCTTTAAATAGTTGTATTAAAGGTTAGTTTGAACATGGGTTTCGCTTAGCCACTTAGTTGAAGCATTTCAATATATGGGCTAATCACTGGCCTTATTCAGCTCTCATCTCAGATATCAGAATTGTTGGGGAAAGTGTAGTTGCGTATTGATATCTCAGTAACAGTAACAAATCTGACAGTACCTAGAGCCGTGTAGAACTTTTCCTGCTCTGTATGGGGACAGTTCTCCTGTCGTCAGCTTAGGCTCTTTTATTCTCTTTTTTGTTTCTTTTTGGAAACTTTGAATAGAGTAACTCTGGAAGTGCCAGTGGAGAGGCTAGAAGGAATGAGGACCACTTCATGATAACCTAGATCGACATGATGTTCATGTAGCTGCTTGGAGTTACCTGCAGCTAGCCGATGGAGGCAATGAAATTCCTACTTAAGGTAATAGATTCAAGTATGTATGATCTTCAGCTGGCACGGGCAGCTGCTGTTGCGTTGGGTGTGAGTCTGGAGGTAGAACGAGGTGCTCACGCGGTACCTTCGCCTGTTGCCTACCACTTTGTGGGCTTCTGCAGTTCCTGCTGCAGAGACCTTTGAAGGTTTATGGTTAGAATTATGTCCATGTCATGCTTGAGAGGAACAGTGATTTAGGAATATGGAGCTCAATTTGGAACAGTGTGTTAAAACTTCAGTATTGAAGTCCTAAATATCTTGGTCCTATATGCTGGGTGTAAGCTGAAGACGGTTGCTGGATTTTAACCTGCTTGTGTGTGGCATGTCCTGGAAGGGCAGCCATGAAAAATCACTTTCCAAATTAGAACTTAATAAAAACTTTCCTGCTCTGAGCGCTGAGCCCTACTCCCTGTGCGATTAGTGGTTTCATTTCTTTCTCAGCAGTTGGGTAATGATTATGGCTCCAGATGCTGCAGCAGTGATAAAGAGGTAGATTAATTTCTCCTGAAAGGGCATATGGTGCCGGGGAAACTGGTCAGAGCGCCCGGCCCTGGCGCTGCCGCGGTCCTCCAGCCGCCTGGCCTGGCCCCTGTCAGGCCAGCGTGGTCAGTGCTTGGTTTTCCTCCTTCACTGCTGCAATGCTTTGCTCTCTACCGTGCAGTCTTGTTTCGGGGAGTTGTCTGGGTCTCTCTAAAGCAGAGTCTGTGGGAGCTTCTGGGAAGGGGCTGGTGCCACCATGGTCTGTGTCACAGCAGCCAAGTGTCTGCAGAGGAGGAGCGACAGCGACACAGGGCCCCTTCCCTGCCCAGGCAGCGGCAGCTTCAGGAGTGTTCTGTGCTTTATTTGCAATGGTAGTTCAAGCCATGCAACTTGCTGAAACCCCCTGACATTTAGAGAATTAAACTTGCAAAAGAGTAAAACAGGCTGATATGGAAGACAAAGTCTTTATTTAGGTTTTTGCTCGCTTCCTGGGTAGGTTAAGGCAAGCATAAAACACTGCCAGTAGTTGCAGCCACATGACTAAATACAACCCTATATGATATCTGGTGTGTATGGGGTGTTGGCAGTACTTCTCACTGATGCATGTCCTTTGGGGTTTATTCTGTCACCCTAGAGATCCAAAGATCTTCAAATACCAATAGTTGAAAAAATATCCACCTGCATGTGAAACATGGCTTAGTTCTCTATCCGGTGCCATTTACATACATAAATATTACAGGTCTGAAGCTGTCAAAGACAAAAACACATTCTGAGCATGTGACATGTTTAAGATCTCTTAACTCATTCCTTTATATCACTCAATCAGTTGCTTTTTAAATAGACCAAGCACTCATTACTAGCTGTGGAAAATTTTACTTTACAGACTTCGCAGTGCAGATAGTAATAAATGGGAAAAATATTTGTTTTTTTTAAAATAAAATCTGGTGTGCATATCTGAAACAGTTGCCTAGAATGGAATTACATTACAGGCAAGCAGCAAAAGGATCTTGTAATGACAGAACACTAGGAACATTTTGAAAAAAAAATTACTCAAATATATTGCACAGAAGATAGTGTTAGTGTAATATTTTCATTCAAAGTTTTCAGCTTTCAGTATTTTCAGTTAAACTAATTCAGTACATTAATCTTTCTAGTGGAATCAAATATTTCTTAGGCCAACTGCGCTTGCATCTTAATTTAAGTTTTATTATTGTGAAGATTTTTGATGTGTGTTCCCAAATTTAACCTCTCTGCCTGTGAACACTCTGCTTGCAGGGTGCCAAGTCCTGCCTGATAGACCACAGATCCATGGTCACTTCCAGGTTCTAGGAATGTGATCAGGAGTGTCTCCCTAGGCTGCAGCTATTATTTTTGTGCTTTTATGTTAAGGAAGTATAAGTCCTCAATATTTTATATTTCTTTGCAAAGTACAAAGAAATCCTTACTCTTAAAATTTGCCCCAAATGTTAAAAAGCAGATGAAACAAATATCAATTATATTCGTGTTCAAATAGCAGATCTACTGGATGACTTTCATGTAGTGCTAAGTATATAGTGTGCAGTATGTGCTGTATATCTATGCATACTAGTGTCTATGTGCAACTATATTTGTCCATTATATATATATATATATTTATTTGCATATATTTGTTTATAGGTCTTGTGTAACTACATTGCCCTGTGGGCAGTGATGCTGGTGAAGTGGCAGAACTAGCAGCTTAACTGTAGTGTTTTGAAAAGACTGAAGAAGAATCAAATGAGACAGGGAATTGCAGTAAATGAAGCTAGGAGTGTTATTGTGCCCGAAGGGGCTTGCAAAGTGCAGCACTTAAAGCCAATTTTTGCTTTGCAAATTAGGTGAGCATGTCCCAGGTAAGTCAGTATATGTGTGCAATAGAGGATGAACCTTGGTATTGCCTACCTCCTCTGATACTTTTCACACTTACTGCTTTAAGCATTCCAAATGCTATCAAGTATTTTATTTATTTGTTTTTGTTACAAGCTTTGCAATGTATTGCTTGCTTTCATAACCGGAATTCAAGCAGCCCTCAGTTGTTCCGTCTTGGATTTGGTGTTGGTGGCTGGCTAAGTGACTGCTGACCTTTGCTAGGACCCTCTTCAGAGCAGCAGGAGTTAGAGGCACTTGGGGATAACGCACCAGAGAAGGTGGGAAGCAGATGGGAAAGCTTAATTACACACAGTTAACTTTAAACATTAGAATGTTTGGGGAATTAAAACAACTAGTGAAAAAAAAAGTTCTTTGTATTTTTCTTCAGATATTTTAAAAATATCTGTGTGCTTCAAAGACAGGTTTTCCTGTAGTAACTTCTAGAAGATGCCATTTCCATCCATGAAATCTGTATTACAGATGGTTGCAAAACACTTTCAGAAATACCTGAACTTGAATATTATTGTTCATTTTGAAGTGGTTAATCTCTACAGTTGACATAAAACCGAAGCAAAGATGTAAATGTTTTCATTTATCCATCTTTTTCACTCTGGTTTCCTTGTCTTTGATTGATTTTTAAGTAATTGAGTCTGCTTGCAAAGTCCTCAAAATGATTTAATTATTGCAGCGTGCAAGGCCCCTAATCGGATCTTGGGCTCTTTGATACAGTGTATGGAGATGAGCCAGGGAGCTGAGGCAGCGGCTGCCGAGCTGCTCCCACCTGAGTCCATTGGATTATCGCGGAGACAGGCCATTTCCCCACAGACCTACACTGAAAGATCAGGACTTAACTGTAGTTTAATAGTTTATCCTGCTTTACCTGTTCAATATAGTATGTTTGGGATAAATATGTTTAAACTCCCTGTGTGTGTCTCAGTGCATCAGAAGCTAAAGAAATGGCAAACTCACAATGCTGTGACTACACGATGAAATAGAGCTGTGCAGCATTCAATAAAGCCATTGCACAGAAAACATTATATTCAACTTTGTTTCCAATAGTAGCAGAAATAATCACTTTCAATACAAAACATGGGCTAATCGCTTCATTTATTTATTTTTGGTTGCTACTTTGAAAGGTTACTACTGCTTTCTTGCAATTGAGCAACCTTTTGGTATTTACTTCATGTAGTATGTTATAAATGTTCTTTCTTTTAATCTCAGTACTTTGGCATTAACTGTTTTGTGATAGTCTTTTAATTTGTCAGAGCTGTTCTCATCCTGGTATCATTTCTTACTGTTCTCAAACATTTTGCAGTGGAAGTCGTAATTGGCACAAGCAAGAGATGACGGTTTTTTTACATCTCTATAAATCCTCTTTTTTTCTCTACTTGCGCGACTGCCACCACTTCTTTTGTCCCCGCGTGTATGTCCTACATTCCTAATCTCATTCGCCCTCATTCAGCATTTGTTCCTGCTCAGTTTGAGGATCCTTCTTCCTCGGGCCCACGTGCAGAGAGGATGTGGCCTCACAGGCTGCTTGTCCTTTTTGGCCTGACCTTCTTACCAAGCCGCTCTTCAGTTTGTCCCCTCCAACCAAGGAAGCTTCTTCCCTCCTGCACTTGTTCAGATCTGTGCTGGGAGTGCAACAAAGTTCTGCTGAAAGTTATTGCTCGTGGGTGTTAATTGGTATCAGCTAGTTAATTTAACCTCATCAGACTCCCTTTTAATCAAGTAATTTGGGAAATGGTTAATGAAACATTTAGACAATTGAATTATCACTAGTAGGTTAGCACTAATCAGTTGATACTTAATAGAAAGGTCATGTAAGAAAAGGGAAAAAAAAAGAAAAATCCTATCAATCCTTCTCCTTCACCTCTCAAGGTCAATAAGTCTATTTGGTGATTGATTAATAAAAAGGCAGACTTAATTCATTTTTTTTTTATTTTAACATGTGAATTTTATAGAGACTATTTTTTAGGAGAAGCATAGATATTTTGACAGAGAGCTAGTTTTCAGGACTTCTAGTACTGTTTATTCAGTATTAATCACAACTTGAAGTACTGACTTTTAAGCAAAAAGATATATCTCCTTTTCTTGGATTTGAACCTTGATTATTAGCTGAATTACTGTATCGCAAATGCTGCCCATTGGCCCATAAATTTGCTTCACGCATTGAGTAGCAAACTTAGCATATTTTATATGAGTGAGAATTAAAAGGTCATTAGCAGGTTTTTTTTTCATGTAAATAGCATTTGAAGCATCTGGAAAATCTTGACTAAATGTAACTTTGGAGTATATAACATATTAATGTTTGGCAATAAATTATCAGAGTTTTTTTTTCTTTTTAGGTCTTAGCTTTGCCAGTAACTTCAATATAATTTATTGCTGATGGATTTTTTTTTTAATTAGTATTAATATCTTTGTTTTTGCCCTAACAATTTCTTCCTGTCTGGCTTGGGTGGTTATCCATCTCAGTGCTCACAGGCTGTTCTCGTATCTTATAGGCATGTACACATTCCATGGTCTTAAGGCAGGTATTAGCCGTACTGCGATGACATAGGATAGTACAGGAGAATTGAGATTGTTAATATATGCCATGGATGATTGCAGACTTGCCTTTTCAATATGTAAAATTTTATGAGTTCCCCATAAAACCCTGTTTTTGTCTGTCTGAACACTCTGTTGATAAACTTTCCCTTAAGCATCCATACAAATTAAATGTGAGAACCTGCGGCTAAAAGAAATTGCTCCGAGGCAATGATTCACACGGATGAAAAATCAATAAGAGTTTCATTAAGGAAAGAAGGAAGGATAGACAGGTTCTTCGCTTTTCTTTTCTATGGATAACAGAGGGAGAAATCATTGATCATTTTATTCTCCTGTCCTTAGAAATAAGATCTGTAGTGCTGATGTAGGTATTCTGAAGCATGAATGTGGTTTGGGGAAAAAGTCTGCCACCTGGAATCCCTTTTGTCATCTTCCCAGTGTGTGTTTCCAAATCATTCTCCTTCATGTCTTGCCCCTTGTTTGCGTGAGCAGCACCTGCTGGGAGCAGAGGCATCCTCTGAAGAACCTCCCTCAGGAACAGCGTGGACTTATCGAGCAGCAGCAGCTCCCTTGGAGCTCGTGGTGGGCATGTGGGTGCAATGGGAGAAGATATCTCTTAAAATGCGTTAAAAGCCTGTTGTCCATATGCCCACGCACAGAGAGAAAAGAATTTGAGGCAGTGGTATATTGAAAATTTGCAGTGAGGCTGAAAAAATACAGAGACTTAACAGTGCAAGAAACTTGCCATGGAGATACTGTCCTTAGTCCTTCCTCATTCCTGGTGTATAAACCATTCCTGCCAGTTGTGTGCCCTTTACAAACGTGCCCAAAGTGCTCTCCATCCCACCATCCAAGTCACCCATGAGTGCACCAGGCAGGATGGGCACCAGAGTGGGTCCCTGGGGACACCACTAGTGACCGGCCTGCATGGGGACTTGGGGCTGTGAGATCTGCCTCTCTTCCAGTCCATACCATGGTCCATTTATCTTGCTTGTACATCATCAGTTTGTCTCTGGGGATGTTATGTGAGACAAGGTCAAAAAAGCCACCCCAAAGTTGATTTTCCTGGTTACTCTCATTCTGGCTAGGAAGCACATCTCCTATATATTGATCAGCTTGCCCTTGTTTTGAGTGTGTGGGGCTGCTCCTGAAGGGAAAGGAGAGATCAAAGACAAAAGTGGAAGTGTTGAGATGAAAAGGTCTAGACTGCTGGCTTGACTCATGAGAGGTGCTAACTCATTAGTCTTTGTGCAGGGCTGAAACATTTGGGTGGTCAAATGTGTCCAAAATAACTCTCGCTTCCTGCTGTGTCTGATGGAGTGGTGAGCTATCCAGCCCCACTGTAACTTACCTTTCTCCAAGTTTTGCAATTTAGAGCTGTAGGACTCCTCTTTTGTCTTATGGAAAAGAAGGTTTAGTGCTGAAGTGTATTTTGTCGACCCAAAACAGAACACTGCTGCGATGAAGCTCTCCTGGAGACGCACCAACGTGCTGGCCAAAAGGAGCCGTGTTCTCCAGGACGCAGGTTTCCACCTTCCCCTCCTTGGCCTCTCCCTGTTGACGGACCAGTGTCGGTACCGTGCTGGGTGAGCTAAGGGAAATGATGGAAAATCAGCGTCTCTGTGACATAATTCTGAAATTTTTTTCCTTTAATTTTGCTTGGTGGTGGCACATGTTAGCAATCTTATGCCCTTTGACAGCTGTGCATCTGCTTGTTTGCATTAAGTGCTGGGTTTCTGGTGTTTTGTCTCTTTTTGAAAAGTTTGTAGCTATCTGATCCGAACATACTTAGGTTGGAAAGCCTGGCAGAGGGTCTGCCAGCCAAGGCCGAGTTATTTCTCTAAGCCTGTTTAAAAACCAGAAATCTTGGCATGATTGAATGGTAAATACAAGCTGTGTGTCTCGTTCAGTGGGATTTTTTTTGGATGCCTTATAAGAATGAAACAAGTGACTAAGTGAAATGCAAGTGACCTAGGGCTCTGACAGAGTTGTGGTGATGGATTAAAATCAGATCACGGACGCTGCTACCACCCCATACCATCTGCCCTGCTCTTTATGTGGATCCCAATGCAGCAATAGCCGTTTTGTTCATGAATCAGCTTTTATAACACATTTTTTTAACCTGGAATATTAACACGAGCTGAACTGGGTCTGATTTACTTTATCATACTTGGCTAAAGCTGTTCTGGGGGAGCTGGTTCTAGTCTGTCCTGGCATGTTATTTGTATTGTGAAGGTGGCTCTATGCAATGCAGTGAGGCTGCTTTCCTGCTTGTCTCGCCTTGCAGTGCTGCTCTGGGGACCCAGCTGGGCAGTGGGAGCTGGTTACTCTGTTCTGGTTTTTGGACCATGTCTGTGAGTGTGTCTGCTCCTTGCTCTGTTTCGCGAAGGAGCCAGCCCCAGCCCTTAGTGTAAATGTGGCTTGAAACCCAAAGCGGCTTCTGAGCACCCTTGGAATTGTGCTTGTTCAGCTTGTTCTTTGGAAAGCAACCTCTGCTTGTACTCAGATATTTCTGTGATATCATATACGGTGGTTGCCTGACATTTTCATCTGCAGAGCATTTAGACTCTAATTTAGAACAGTTTTGTTTGAGTTTTTTTTAGAGCAAAATTGGATGCAAGTTGATTAGCAGAAGTCTATATGGTGCACCATAAACCTGTGCTGAGTTGTGTGAGATACTTCTAAACAGTAATGAACATCTGTTCAGAGCTGGACGTCCCTGGCCCCGAAGGCCCTTGGCCTGCCTAATGACCTGCTCACCTTTCCTAGTTTTTGAGCAGTAACTAGTGAACAGATTGGATCAGATCTTGTTTCAGCATCATCTGTTTTCACAGCTGAAGCTCCCATATGATACGAGCATATAAATTATTTAAGATGCAGAATCTCTGTAACCAGAGCCTCTAGTAAAGGTTAAGGCTCCATCTGTTCTGCCAACCTCAAGGACTGTTCGTTTCAAGGAAACACTCCGTGTTGCTGGATGACATCATTAGAGCCAAGAAAATTCGAATATGCCCCAATGGCCGCCTCATACTTGTTTCACAGCGGTGCAGGCCTGGCTGCGTGAGCACAGTGCCCCAGAGGTGCCCTTGGCCGATCTACCTGTGTGCAGCTTGAGCAGGCGCTGGGCTGGGATGTGTGCAGGTACAGGGAGAAAACAGGCACCTGAGAGGCTCTTGTGCTTGAGGAGCAAATAATTTGTATAGTTATATATGGTACATGCTTTGACCTGTTTAAGTTTTCAATTAAAAAAAAATTTTTTTTCGATGCCGCCCAAAAATGAGGAGAGCAGCTTTCCTGTGGAACTAGAGCCATTGGAGTCATTGTACGTGTGCAGGTGAGCGAGAGCAGGAGAATGGCACCAGGGAGCTTCAACCTCCTGTTCCCCAGGATGTAGCTCCGTGAGTTTGTGCCCTCCTCTCCTTGTTTCGGAGGGCGCAAGACCAGCTCCTAAACAGACAGATTTTTTCTCTCCTTGCTCCCTTGTGCTGTGCCATGAGAGCTAACTTTTACACCGTTTTCTGGCATCTCTTCAGAATCAAGTCAAATATATATTCTCTTTATACATTAATATATATAATATATGTGTATTATGCATATTTAGGCAATATATATTTACAATACAATACATACGGTTTACACACATTTACATACATGTATACACACACTCTTTAAAATTTGCATGGCATCAGATGTAGAGACTTGAGGAGTTTCTATACTTAGGATAAAATTTTGAGAACTTGGGATAAAATTGTGAGAGTAAGGATGAAGTTTAGTCTCATAGATCAGAATTATGAATTTTTAAAGCTGAAGTTTTAGAGCTTCATTTTTTTTCTTATTTGAATTATTGCAGCCCATCTTTGAGTCTTTTTCTTAAGGCTGGTGATTTCCCTTCAGTTAGAAACTCGGCAGTATGATAGATAAAATATCTACTGTGTAGCTCTGGGGTGCTTTTCTAAATATAATAATTATGTACTAGTCTTGCATTCTTCTGATACAAAAACAAAACAGCAGCACCGTATTCCTGCTCTTTTGCAAGAACAATAAGTATCAGCCTGAATAGGCAGTGTAGTGACAGCTGCATCGTACCACTGCTGTTACAGGTTGTTAGAGATTTTGCTAATGGTCTCTATTTTGGAGAGATTTATAACTCAGAGCTTTTGGAGTGAAAGGAACAAACAAAGTTAAATAAAATGTTCTTTGAGAAGACTTTTAGAGAGAGATTTTGTTTGGCAGGCCTTCCTGACCTCATCACGAACTTTTCTTTTTTTTCTGAGGATATCTGGGGATAGCTCAAAAGTGGAAAAATTTTAGCTGCCATACAGTCGCGTATCGGAGCCCAGGGCACTGCAGCTGCCGGCGGTGGATCGAGCGGAGCTGATGTATTTTTGGTGCAGAGCATTGGTGGAAAGCAGCTGCGGAGGCTCCTGCTCTGCTTCCCTCCAGCATCATGTGTCGGAGCAGGGTTGGGACGGGCTGAGCTGCCTCCTGGGACCCCTGGGTTCCCTGCCCCTATGGGAGCGTGTACGGAGGAGCTGAGCTACGCAGCTGGCGTGCCTGAATCCAAGATTTATCCCAGAGAGAAGAGGAAATTAAGAAGAGACAGTTAAATCTCTTTTTATGCTTTTTGACTTTATGGGATTTTTTCCTTCTGTGCCACAACTGTGGTTTTCTGAGCTGAAAGCTGAAAATATAACAGAACATAAAAGCTCATAAATTTCACATAAGGCAGAAAGGCCATAGAATGAATAAACACATGTACCTTTCAGGGAAGATCTTTTGCCAGCCAGTCTCTCCACTCGCATCGGGCAGCGCCGTTTCCCACGTACAAGCCTGTCTGGGAGCCCCTTTCCAGGAGATGCTCCCAGGTGGCTTTGGCATCCCCTTCAAGGGGTGCTGCTAACCAGCAAGGCCAGGCCGCACTTGAATCTCTCCCGTTTTTACAGAAATCATCTAGTATCGTGGTGGTTTTGATATTAAGTAAGGAATTAGTAGGGCTTTTAAGGGCTGTGCTCTCTCCCTTTGCCTGTCCTGTCTGTATTTCCTTCCTCCTCATGCTGGGAGTCCCCTCCCGAGGAGGAGGCCAGCCCTGTGACACCCCTTTGGGCACAGCTTGCTGCGGAGCACGAGCCTGCGAGAAGATGGGATCCAGGGGGCCGAGTTCTCCACAGTCCTCCTGCACCGTCGGAACCCTCAGGAAAAGAGAGTCTGGAAAAGGGAGGTGAGCGGCTGTGCAGGGCCGGCTGTGCTGAGGGCCGCGAGCGCACGGGAAGGTGGCAGCTCCTCTGGGAGCTACTGCGCGGCCCCATCCACATGGAATGAAAACAGCTGGATGAGCAGACTGACACTGTGGTTGCATGGGTTTGTTAGAGCTCTGATGTTCATTCTGACAAATTTTTAACAAAAGATGTAATAAACTCTTTATTAAAATGCATTAGCTGCCCATGATCATAACAGCCTTTCATGCCTTTTTTCTTTTGAAGTGGTCAGGCTTAATTAAAGTTAACATGGTATTATTTTTTTCAAGCATACAAATGTGTTTTACTGCCTGTAAAACCATGGGAGATCCTTTTCTCCTTGGTCAGTTCTTAAACACCCCTCATTAATTTTCTTCAAGTGGGCAAATTAGTGGTAAACTATTTCCAAGATCTAAATTTTGTTGACCATATTAAGTTTCTCTTTGCCTTTTTCAGAGAGGCAAGCAGGGAAAACCTAATATCTACTTGCTGCAGGGAACAGACTGCTCCAAGCATATAGTTAAAATCAAATCAGGATCGAAGTGGCTCATTGATTTATTAAAGAGACATAATTAACCAGAACTATACATTCAGGACCAAGACACTATAAATTTATAAACACAGCTGCATTCATTCCTGCTGTTTGATAATTGGCCTTTCCATCTGAAAAGGGGTACAGGAACAGATAAGAAAATGTTTGTAGTTTGTGAGTTTTATTTATTTATTTATTTTTAGTAACTTGCCTTAAGAGAGGAAATACCATTGTCTTTTGAAAAAAGAAGATGAGTTCTGTTCTGTTTCCAGCTTCCCACTTTAACCTTTCTTTTTATTCTCCCTATCTAAGATGTTGCACTGTGTGTTTGGAGTCACTGCGCATGAGCCACGCGGTACCTAAACTCTCCAAAGATGGTGTCAGTGCAGAGTGTAGCTGGGCACACATTGGACCTCTCCTTGTAGTCGGGACCCTCTGTGGTACCACAATGAGGGAGAACAAAATTTGCGGTGGGGCTGGGGCTCCCAGGGCGCAGCGTGTGCGCACGCGTTGTCTGGGGCACGTGCAGCAGGTTGGTGCTTCTGAAAAGTGCTGGGCTGGTTGTGCCCATGGCCTTGAGGTGTGCAGTAAAACTGAAGGTCTCCATTCGGGTCCAAGAACCTGTCACCCTATGTCCGAGAGGGATGAGTTAAGGTTGTCTAGTCTTCAGTAGCACCCACATCGTGGTTAATCATATTGCTATCCTGATTCCTTGGGTTCCTAATATTCTTAAAACAGTCAGATTATCCTTAGCATTCATGCTCACCATCACTTGTATTTTTTTCTTAAATTTTGTAGTAAATCCTAGAGTCTAACCTGTATTAGTTTTATTATTTTATATCCCTTTTCCATTATTTTCTATTTTGCAAATTTTTGTTTCTGTGTGCTGCTTTTTTCTAAATAGGTTTTTCATTTTTACTTAAGCAGTTTCTTAAGCAGTTATTTACATTTCTTGTGTGTGTGTCTCTGTGTATACACTTACTATCTGTTGGGCCTAAAATTGTTTTAAGAGTATAACCATATATATATATATATATTAGAAATCGGTAGCAGTAATTATTTGAATTATAATTTATATTTACTCAAAATTTCTTGTAAAACATAGTGTTCTAGTTTCATTTTCTTTTTGTTGTGAATACTGACAGTCAAAGCTCTCCCCCAAAACATCCAAAAACATAACGCATGGAAGAGATATCCGAAATATTGGCTTCAATTACTGAGCTTTGTAAGAAAAGGTTTGCAGACAATTAACTATGACTACCAGTAATTTTTTTGAAGTGTTATATTATTTTGACTGCAAAGCTAATGGTGTTGTAATAGATGTCAACTCTTACGAAAATGGAAAAATTAGAGATAAAGGTGGATTTTCAACAGCACAAAAGAATATTAGATGTCTGACTCATATCCAGCATTAATGCCAGCTGAGTGCCAAGCCCTTTTTCTGTCTTCAAAAATCTCCACTTAGGAAACTAACTAGTTAAACTCCCACTAGTACAAGATTCAGTTATTTTCACATTTCATGATAATTTCTATTTTTGTTAGCATTTTTTTCAAAGTTGCAGGTGATTGAGTCGGAGGGCCAAAGCCAAGGCTGACGCAAGCGCCTCGTGCCCATGGGGAGGGAGCAGCGTGCCTGTCCCGCCGCCTGGGCACACGCACCGTGAGCAGCCCCGTCTGCCATCGCTGGTAGGAGGGTCCGTGAAAGGATGCCCGAGCTGGAGCCCTCTTGACTTCCTGCAGTCTTTCCATGGAAGACCAGACTTTCTAATAGCCAGATGTGACAGAACTGATCAAATGCAGACGTAGTATTTGCGTACAGATTTTTGAAGAGAGCGTTATCTAGACTTTTGTCTCGCATAAAGGTTGTTCTCATAACTATTGAGCCCAAGGAACCCTCTACTGACAGTAAAAGGCATTAGGCCTTAAGTACGAAGCTGTCATAGGTGACACTGCCGTGACACAAACATCACCTTATCTTCCTGCTTTCCCTCCTGATGCTATCACTGCTCATTGGTTTCTTCTTTATTCTTTTGTATTTAAGGTTAGTGCACAAGCTGTTGACTTCATTCGTCCAAGCAGTTATCTTTTCCCCCCTCCAAGGGATTATAACCCCTTCTTTTGTGGAAGCACTAGATCTGATCCAACAATAGAGTTGGCAGGAATTTCCACTGACTTTGTCTGAAGTCTTGGGTGTTGGAAAAGAAGTGTGACTTTTATACACCGCATATTAACTGTTCCCCGTGATATTTATATATTTATTCCATGGATATAGTTTCTACCAATTTATTTATTTCCATGAAACTCTTCTTTGCTTTTCATTGAACTGATGGTGGTGATGGATTTTTTCCAAACCTCTTGATTCCTCAAAAAAAAAAACAAAAAACAAACAAAAAAAACCCCCAAGAAAATAAAGAGGAGAAAGGGAGAAGAGAAGGTAGGCAAATGTATCTCTTCTGGACAGTGCATATCCATAGCCCTCTTCATTCCCATACCACGTGCCCTAACAAAACCTTTCATAGGGAGCTGGTCTTATACATCCTTTCTTTTCTGTTATGCTCAAAACTGTTAAATATCTCTCTTCCTATTTTGAAAGAAAATAATATTGTTTGTGAACAGTTCTGCTTACCTTTTAATAAAAATAACTAAGGCTTTTCAGTACTTTTGTTAGTGTCTGCTGGAGGTAACCTTATTTTGTTACTTCTATAGGGAGTGTTTGAAATGCTGTTCCTGAAATCTGAAGCATTTAGTGGGCTTGAATCTGTGACCCAGAGAGGATTTCTTGCCCTTTTGTTTAGCTGGGGTTGCAAACAAAAGCAGCAAGAACAGCTCTAAAACTTGGTTTAATGAGTCTTCAGTGGTGTTGCTCAAATTCTCTGCCATTTTCAGAGTCCTAGCAGCTCTGTTAAGAAACCTGGAATTGTGAAATGAAAAGAGGAGTAGTCTCCCTGGGGATATAGGGGGGGCACATTGGGAATGGTGGACAAAGCACGTGAATAACTATATATAACAACTCCATGATATCTTGGTGACAGAGCAGAGGTGTCTTTTTAATTTCTGATGTCTACAAATATGTCTTTTCTTGCTTGTAATTAGAATTTTAGTGAATTTGTTGCTCTGAACAGATGAAAGAAAAAGCTCCTAGGAAAACAGGTAATACCTATATCAAAAGGAATTTTGTTTCTTTTTTTTTCTGAAAATGTTGTGAGCAATTTAAAGCTTAGAATACCTTTAAAGTGGCATATTTAGGCACTATGTTATCCAAGTCAATTACATTTCACTATTGTGTCCTTGTAACAGGTAGTAGGTAGGAGAATTGGAAACCTGTTGTTTTGAGAAACCCAAATCTCTTGTACTTCTCTGCCAAAGAGAAGTGTACTTTGCTTCTTACTCAACTCCATGAAAAGAAAATTCTAGTATCAGCTCTGACATAGACCTTATCACAACCTTGCTGGGTAATACCCATCTGTTGAGCAACCTGATGGATTGAGTGAGAAGAGATGTTCTATGAGATGGATAAAGCTATTGAAAAATAATTATTTCTTATTTTTCTTTATAGTAATCATAAAAAAATAGATCATTAAGACTGTTTTATAAACATGAATGAACTAGAAAATATTATGACAACATAAGTTACTAAAGATACAGAAATGAAAATTTTTGACGAGATTTATCTTCTTCCTTTAATTTGTACTCCTGCTGTACTGTAAATGTAATAACCATCAAAATGAAAAATGCAACAGATTGATAATACCATTGAGTTTTAATTAAACCACTGAATTGAAAAGGGCCCAGATGGATAACTGGAAAATGTAGTTATAACCCTGGTATGAAAAATGCTGGATTGAGAGTGATACGTCTTATAAATAAATGCTATGCCAAAAATAACCTCATTTTTAGAACATCTTCCTAAAATTAATCATTTAAGTTTCTAAAACAGATGGTTTCTAGATTTTATTTAATTTGGCTGCCAAACACTTATTACTGTGAATCAGGAAATATACCTTTAAGAAATCCCATCCAAGAATCCCGTCTTGTGCTGAAGCTTCCTAGTAAATAGATGAATGTGCCAAAGCGTGGGAATTGTCAAATGAGTAAAAGGACTGCTCAGTCTATTTAAATGTTGAAATTTCATTAATTTGGCACAAAATGCTTAATACACAAAATGACTCAACTCTTGGAACATGAGATAATGTTAAACACTACCGAAGTAACATCGAATCTTGTACTGTTTGAGTTTTCAAATTATACTTTAAGTAGAGGCTCTTAATGGAAAATGAGCTACTTGCTGAAACATTTCGTGCTTCATTTCTTTTCAGAGTATTGCAGTTAATATTTTTGTCACTAACAGGGCCGGTGTGTGTATTCATGCACAGGTATGCGTGCACAAGTGAGGACATAATTCTAGTTCTCTCAATTTTATTTTCTGGTTAAGACCCCAGATGTTGTTATCAAAGAGAATCTTGTCTTCAGCGATGCTGCATGCATTTTAAAAAGAAAAGCACTAGTCTAATTAAATTAGCTGTGATCAAATCCTGAAGTTAGCTCAGAAACTTGGAGAAATCAATATCTTGTTACCTTCAAAGCTTGTTATCTGTACCTTGTCATGAATTCATTTTAGAAACTTTTTATGCTAAATATTGTAAGAATTGATCTGAAGCTGCAAAAGAAATTGGTGATCAATAATTGTCTTCTGGTCGGAGAGAAATTCATTAAATTTTATGTGTATTACATTGTCACATAGTCTTATTGAGCTCTGTTCTAATCACTACATTATTCTTGACTGAGAACACATTAGCTGTAAAAATTCATGAAATGAGAAACATAACATTATAAAGACTTTGTTTAGGTACTGTCGCTAATGGGTTGTGCAGAACAGTGGAACACGCTCTCATTTCCCATAAAGATGCATTTATGTCTTGCATTGCCTTACACTTAAACATGGATAACTTTACTATTTTATCATTATGTAAAGAAATTATTTCCCAATAAATTCAGAGAAACATAAAATACTTTCTTTCCTCCTAGAAAGATTTAACGGGCTTTTTCTCCTCTGCGCTAGAGATATATGCCTTATCTTCAGGAAAAACAAAATTTGAGGCAAGATTTACAAGGTTCAGCATATCGTTCAGAGAAGTGCTTGAGCGAGATTAAGTCTCACTTCCTAGCATTTTACTGCAGTGATCCCTGGCGTAATTTTGGAGGGGTGTTACTGATGATTTAAGCTATATCTCTTCAGACTGTTCCAATCATCTGTTTGAGCTGTTGCTTGCGTGGCACTGGCTGGAAGAGGGTAGTTTAGGGGATGGAATAGCAGATGAGCGCTCTGTAGAGTCCCCTCGTGAATAACGGATGGAGCGAGACCTCAGGATTTCATCTCCTTTTTCAAGTTGAGGGAAGCTGCTGTATGTCCTGCAGCTCCTGCCATCCTGGTGCTCAGGGCTTGTTTTATTCCCTTCTTCCCAGCTCTTTGGACGTGCAGAACTCTTCCTTGGCTCAGCAGCAGAGCTGCGCCGTGGTCCCAGCTGGACTGTATTAGGAAACCTGCTGGCTCGGTATGATCGTGGTGAGGGCCATGGAGCGAAAGCCCCATGGCTCCTGGAGTGTTCCTGTAGTGTTCCTGTACGTCCACCTGCCAGGAAAGATGGACTCCGGCACTTTGCCAGCTGCCAGGGCTCTCTCCTGCTGCACTGTCTGTCCTTTCGCCCTTCTTTCTTTGTCCTTTATCGTGTTCTTTTGGGTACATCCTGGCTTCCTTACAGCTACCACACAGTTTGGAAAACCGGAGTAGTTGATATTCATGTTCAGTCCCTTCTCTGCTACTTCAGCTTATTTTGATGATTCAGGGGACCCTACACATTATGTAAATTGAACAGAAAATATGGCTGGCTATTGACAAGACAGGGAGAAAATATGATCCAGGAGAAAAGTGAAAAGCATCTCTTTTACCCAGAATAATAAATAATTAAAACTGACTTGAATGAATTGTCAGAAAAGAGTGCTTAATAAATATTGACTGATATTAAGCATTGCTGTAATAGAGAAAAACTCTTTTCAGTGTAGCGGATGATGTAGAATACACACCTACATCTAAAGCTTCCGTCTATTTGTAAAATGTGTATGTAAAAACACCCCCCCCACACACGTTTTCACGTGCACTTACCCCATTGTATGTTATTCGAGGGCACCTCCCTCGACCTCTGGCAGCTCCTCCTGATGCCCCGCAGAGGCCCCTTGGCCTTCTTGGGCAAAGGGCACGTTGCTTCTCCACCGTCTGTGTTGGAAAGCTGCCACCAAAGCTCTGCAGGAGTCTCCCGGGCTGTTTGAGCTGTTTCCTTCCCGCAGGTATCAGGGTGCTTCATGGTGGTGCCCCTAACAACTAGGGCCTGTGACGGCGAGGCCACTTCCAACCTCTGTAGAAGCCCTCATCCATGCTCATCACCTTCCTCTTCCTGATCTGCTGGCCTGGAGTAGACACCTGCAACAGCATCTTCCATGGTTTTAGTTAAAGGAGAGGAGCAACATGAGTTAAAGTGTTAATTCTTTCAGCAAATCTGATTGAGGTTAGATAAAACCCAAATAGCACTTTTTTTTTTTTTCAATGCTAAACTTGGAACAGTATCACTAAAATTGTTACAAGAAGGATTTTTTTTTGCCTTGATTTTGTTAATGTGGTTTTAATGGATTTGTGTCAGCAGAATTTGAGGCAAAATTTACATTCATTACTGGAATCAGAGTCAGTCTTATAAAGCAAAAGATTGCCATCTGTTTTATACTTGAAACTTCCCTTGCCAGAACAAGATGACCAGTGGGTGATAGAAGTGTTGGCTGGAGGAAGCACTCACATTTCTCAGACATCCTTTTTATGACCCAAGGCATTTTACTCGCTATTAATTGAACGTTGTGCAGTAATGTATTGCATAATATGTTTGTGCTGCCTGTATTCCATAAAACAAATCTAATTTGTGCATGCAGACTATGTTAATCTTTTGACACACTGACTTTAACGATGCTTTATCAAATTGCTAGGTCCTGCAAGCGGCTGTTCGTGCACGTGTGTTTTTAAAAGAGGCTTCCTGCTTGCCTCATGCAGTCGCGTGAGTTCGAGACAAGCCGTGCCATCAGTCGGGATGCATTTCATGCCAGCATTGGAGCGCAGCAGATCTTCATTATCCTGTTAGCAAGTGACAGAGCGAGCGGTTTGTCCCGTGTCAGAGCTAGTAGCTCCTGTTCCGTTTCCATTGCAGGATTTGCCCTGCGGCAGGATGCCTTTCCGTGTTCTGCTCTGGCTAAACTAAAACCTTCATGTGATGGACAGTGCTCAGTAGTCCCTAGGAATAGCTCTGCGATGCCAGCCTCAGTTTGTCTTGTCTCATTCCTTTAGAGCCTTTGTATCTTTAATACTTCCACTGAATTTCTCAGTAAATGTGAATCTGATCCTGCTGCCCTCCTATAGGTGAGGGAGTAATTTGGAGTTAATGGAGAGTAAAATTTGGTGTTGAGTTTTTGACGTTCGGGGAAGTAACAAGTGTCCGTGTTGCAGTGGGGATATTTTAATGAAAATATTATTGGGATGCAACTGTTTGCAAGTTTTTCTTTTATTTGTGGATATGAGACAGTGATAGGAATGACTCCAGGAGGACGCTGCGGGCTGGGGTGCAGCTTTTGGTGCAACTTGGGATTCAGATGTCTTGCACGAGAGTTTTGTAAAGCAAACACACACATCATTTCTGTCTTCACACAACAGTTAATCCTGTGAAATAAAGAAGGGCATTTAGTCCTCAGGACTTCAGAGATGAAAGAGCAATCTGTGAATCGCTAACTTTATGTGCTGAAGAGTAGGAGATGCTTTCAGTAGGAGAAAAATAACTGTGGACCTCTGAGTCACGTATTTCCCAGTTTTAGCTATGATCTTTCAAAGCTACTGCTATTTACTAATTTGTTTATAAGGTGGGTGTTGTATCTGAAGTTTTCTTGACAACTTTGTCAGGTCAAAGATAAAATCAAATGCATTAAAATTTACTGAAAAAAGTGGTGGTAGACTTGCTAATAAAAAGCATCTGGCATAACGAATAGCAAAATTTATTCTGTGATGTGTATGAGAAGAAGAAGGAAGAAAAATAATCTCAGTAAAATAGTCTAAAAAGTTATTTTTCAGAGTGAGAAACTACTGAGCATTGAGTATCCTTGCTTCTCTTTCCACAGTTTCAAAGCAGCAGCTCGGGGTGTGGTGGAGGCTGTACCGAGCTGGTCCAAATAGATCCCGGTGTTTTAGGAGCTCAATTGGCCGAGCCTGCATGCAAAAGTTAGACTTGTGTGCTTTTATGGCATAGCTCTGCAAGCTGAGCCTGAGGGCTTAGTTACAAAGCACAAATAATAACAATAATATAACCTTGCTGCTCCAGCAGCTGCTTTAAGCTCCTATAAACTCATGCTTTACGGGAGGGCTTGTACTCCTATAGGTGTGGTGGCAGACGGGTGATTTTTTTATTTATGCATGTGAGTATAAAAATATGTGTGACTGGGACTTCTTAAGGCACGTAAACCACATTCCTTTAGCAGCTTTTAAAAAGTTAGGGGATCTCAAAGGGAGGAGGGCCGCGTGGCTAATCTGAGCGCAGACAGGGAAGCGCAAGGAGTGGCTTTAGCCACTACAGTAAGGAAAACCCGAGAAACTATTTCAACAGCCATGTAAACCATCAAGGCTAAAGGTGTAAACAGATTAAAATTTCACTTGTCGTGTGCATTGCCCACTCTACCAATATGGCATTTTATACCAAACTTCTAAAGTCGTCCGGTTGATTGATGTAGCAATAAAGGGACATTTAATAGCAGCCAAGATAAAAAGCTGTGCCCGGCACTCTTTGTCATGTTAATAATGATCCCTGCAACCTATCAAGACCTTCTGAAATGCTGAAAGCTCAATACATAGAAATGCTGTCTGACAAAACTCGCTGCACTTTGAAATTTGCTTCGAGTATGAGGAGAACGATTAAAACAAAGTAGAACTTGTATTTTTTCATGTGACACCTGTCATTGTATGAGAATTTGGAGTCAAGGGAAGTCAGAAGAAATTGAACACAAAAAGGTGCACTAGGGGCATAGAGTTATTTCCTGCTGCAAAATGTTGCATTTACTGCCTTTTTTTTGTTTCTTACAAGATACATAAAAGATACATTGGTCATTTGTTTTCATTGATAAATGCTTGGACAGCAGATAAGTTCAGCTGGTTACTAACATAGTTTTTGATCTGTTGATTTATTGCAATAGCAAATTTACTGGAGCAATAAAAAACACCGACTAGTTCTCTGTAAGGAACTCCTGGCGCTCTCAGGTTGCCGGAGTGGTGTTGCAAGCTTTGCATTGCTGAACTTTATTTCGAGACAAGCAGGGAGGTCTTTAATTTCACTTAGGCGTTTTCAGGCTTGGGCATGCAGGACCATTTTCCCCCTGTGTTTTCAATTAAAATAAGATTTTTCTTTTTTTACTGTGCAGCACAGCTCATTGTGAAAACAATTACAAGTTACTGTAACGTTAAAAGGTATACAACACATTATGAACACGTTATAGGGTTTGCAAAAATAGTGAGGTCTGTGTGCGAGGGAGAGAGAATTGGTTTAAACCAATGACTTGAGGAATTTGTTCTTCTGGCGTGTCCAGATGATTTCAGTCGATGTAATAGTTCTTCCAGAACTGGATTAGTGATATTTTGAAGACAACCAAATTTTAGCTGACTTTGAGGGTAAAGGAGGATGAGTAGCACTGCTGTGGACAGGACTAGAGCTGAAACTTGTACTGTTTACTTAGGAGCCTAATACCTGGTGCCAGCGGTGGATGGAGGGATTGCAGAGGTGTGAAGATCCCATTTGAAATCCAGGTTCAAAGTGATTTTTTGATAGGTTTCTGTTGAGAAACGCTTTCCCCGGGGAAGGCCTGAGCAGGCAGCAGGTGAAGGGCTGCCCGTGCTGCTGCTTGCAGCCTTCTGGGGCTGCGGAACATCTTCTCCCACCAGCCCCGAGGACCTTCCCCACCTCGAGCACCTCGGGACTGCAGAGCCATCTCGGCATCCAATGCAAGGTGCCAGCAAAGGGCTTAAAGTCACCCCTGTCATTTGAGTGCACGTGCCTCATTCAAAACACAGCACCTACTGCTAGCTGTAGTTGGGGGATGTTTCTACGAAAACAGCTGGAAAATTTGGAGTGTTCAGAAAGCAGCTTTGTGGCCCCTGCCTGTGTGGGTGCAAAGGGCTCCCACACCTCGTGAGCTCCCTCCTTGGTGGTCCCAGGGCGCTGCACTTTGCAGCGCGTAGGACACCCCGGGTTTGCTTCCAGCAAAGCCCATCTCTTCTCTACAGTTATTCTCTGCCGCACTCGCTGTCTCTCGTCCAGCGCAGAGCTTTTTTCCCTGGCATTTCGTTGCTTTTTTCCCCCCTTTTTCTTCTTGTACTCTGTTTTCTGTATGGACTGCAGAAACTGATCCTGCGGAAATCTCTCAAAATAACAGATACCGAGGTTATTCTGAAAATGACTTTGCTGCTGAAAGGTTAGTTTTGTTTATGCTCTTTTGGTGAACAAAGCAAGCTCTGGCATTTTTATAATGTTAGTTTTAGTGTTTTGCTGTTAGAGAAATACCATAAACATGCTTCACTTGCTCAAATGCTGCAGTACCACAGACTTGGTTTTAGCTCGCTGCACTTTACTAACAAAAATTAGTTATGTGCGATTGCTGCTCAGTGAGTATCTGTGCTCTCCTGTAAGCCATTGACAGAAAATAAGCAAAATAAACACTGTGAAATTGTAGGGCAGTTGTAGGATGTAAATTCCTCAGTATCTATTTAGGACATTTGGACATAATATTCTGCCTTTTGAAAACAGTTTGGTTTGTACACTGGCCAGTGATAGAAGATGATAAAATGATTTCCATTTCATAGAAAAAAAAAAAGCATGATTTACCCAGATGTGGGCTTGAAGAATCTCTTTACTTTGAACTTACATTTGTGGAATTGAATATCAAGCCAGAAGGAAAACGCCTGAGGTGTTAATGTTTAATTGGCATTGAGTCATGCTGCTAGTGCGGAAATTTCTTTTCTTTTTCCATTTTTTTTATCCTAAAAATACAGAGCAAACTTATTTAAGTGTTTCGGTGACATTGAGAGGCCTGGAGCTGGGCTGCAGAGCGCTGGCTTTAGGCATGGGACGCTGCTCTGTTTGGAGCGGGCACCAGGCACTCAGAGGGAAGGCACCAGGAAGGCCCCTTCTCTGCAGTCAGCAGGGAGCCCGGCTGCCCTGCACCTGCCTGGCCCTCGTCAGCCCGATGGGTAAAGCCTGTGCCGACATCTCCTGAGCTGTGCAAGGGGTTGCTCATTGGTGCTCCGAGGAGCATTAGATTGTGGGAGGATTTGTGGCTGTTTGCAAGCGGCAAATGTTGCTCAACAAAAGTTGCCCCAGCTGCTTTTATGAAAGCACCAGCTTGCTGTGGTTACCCACTCATCTGCCAAATTTAGGCTGTGCTGAGTAATTGCAGAAAGTTTGCAGCTTAGTCTTTTTTATGGCAGGCAGAAGTCTTTGCAATTTATGTCATTTTCTGCATTTTGCAGCCTGCGTGGAGCTGGTAGTGGGCAAAACAGAGGAGGGCGGCCTTGGGTGGCCAGCCTGGCAGTGGCAGCACTGCCCTGTCTCCCTGGCACACACACTTGCGCAGCCCAGTTGTAAGGTGACTTCCATCTAAGATGACCCTAATGTTTTCTCAAAGGAACAGAAATAATAATCAGGAAACATAGGATTTCAGAAGAAGTGGCTCCCCGTTCTCCTGCAAGCAGAGCAGTGGAGAAAAAAATAAAAAGGATCTTGACAAATTGTGAATTTCCCCAGGAAATCTGTTTGTTGCCTTTGCAGATTTTGTGTTGTCACTGGAGGATGGGATTAGAGAGAAGATTTCTCCTGCAAGCCTCAGGAGAAAAGCCATCACCGTGGAGGACTGACGCGCGAGGAGAAGCGTATCTGTGGCACTGTTAAACATACTTAGGGAAATAGTTCCCTGTCAGTCACTGTTTGCTGTTAGAAAACTTATTGGGTGCCGTTTGCAGGGCCGGTCTGCAGAGGCTGCTCTGTGTTGGAGCAGCCCCTTCCCCTTGGCACTGGCGCCGAGGCCCCTCCATGCTCCCACCTGGCGGGTCTCACTCAGGGGACCTACAGAAGGCCTAAATAGATAGACAAAATACAACTACTGTTTACCCGTTTTGTTATGTTTTGAAGCAGTTGTGTAAACAGCCATTCGATATGGACTGTCTTCCTAAGGATTTCTTTCTCAAAATTCAATATTTTTAGAGCATTGTAGTTTTATCCTGCTCAAATGCAAGTTGCTAAATCAAAAGACACTCTAAGGGGGAGCAACTGGGACTAAAACAGTGGCAATGATAACGTATCCTCATAATGATTGCTAGGGTTCTCCGGGGAAAATGGGGAGAAACTATGAAATGGGAAATAAATCACATTCTGGCACCCATCAGCCTGTTATGTGTTACCTTTCCTAAGCAGGTTGTGGGGTAGAGGGCGTACTGAAACCTGAAAGGCTCTTTTCTGGGCAAAAAAGAAAAAAAAATAAAAAACAGCTTCAGGATGACAATAGAAGGAATGACAGGATTGGAAATGGAATAATTTGCTTCACAAGCTCAGAGGTAGAGGTAAGAAACACTCTAAAAGTTTTTGAAAGAGCAGGGTAAAATGTTTGTATGTGGAGTCTGCTCATAAAGGCTCATTGTTTTGACTCTCCAGTCTTCGTGTTAGTACCTTTGGGTGAAGAAACAAATAATTATGTGTGGTGGAAAGAGATGGGTTTTGGGTTCGTTTTAATAGGAGTTGTCACAGTGTTGTGAAAGAAGGAGAATTAGAGGTGTTGTGTTAAAACGGTTGGAAAGCAGAGGCAACGGCCCAGAGAGCTATTCTGAGAATGGGTGATTTCATCCAGGAAGGGAAAAAAAACTGCATAATCCATTCTCCAAAGAGGTGGGAAGGGGCTGAAAAGGGGTTTCAGAACAGTTTCTTCTGCAACTGTAATAGCTACTGATTGTCTTAACTCGGGTATTTGCAAAAATGTATTGAAAAATTCCTGCATTTTGTTTTAATTTTGTAATATGGAATAGTTGCTGTGGAAGAGTAGGCTTCCTTTTGGTTACAAGCTCTTGTTTCTGCTAGCAAAAATCAGTTTTTATCGTTCTCTTGGGATTTTAATTACATTAAGAAATGATTAGCCCTAATAAACTTTTACAGTCTGTGATAATTATAATCAAATAAGATATAAAAGCATAAAATTATACTGAAGCTAATGTATTCTTGATCATTAATTAGTGAACTATCAAAGGCATTGTTGCAGATGCTAGTCATTATCTAGTGTTTTAGGGCCGAGCCTGACCATTGCAGCCTAGAATATTTGTATAGCAAATATATATTTTTTAGTTACTCTTGTTTCAGTAAATGCATCTGAGTGTGTATTTATATACATGTCCTAACTACTGCATGTTCTGAGTTTCTTTTCATATATGAAAGCATTATCAAGAAAGGTATGACTTGTTCTTTTAGTAAAACGCTAACCCTGTACAGGTGTTGCTAGTGCAGGTGTGTCACAAGTAGAAGTCCTTCAAGGGCCACTGCCATTGAATGCTCTGAATGAAATGCTGATAAGATATAGGACATTAAACAGGTTGGTAAGTTGTGTCCTGGGACAACAGAAGGGAGTTTGGCATAAGTGGCCTTTGTAGGTGCCACTGATTTGTTGGTGAGGTTTTGTGAAGAGGAGTTGATGTTTTGTGGCATCTCTGCCCGTGGGAGAGCTCAGGAAGCCTCGTGCTCAAGGACCGGAGGGGAGAGGTGGAGCAGTGCAGCTCTGAGCACCGTGGAGCAGCCCAACTTCCACCAACCTGGGGAGCTTTGAAACAAAGTGTGAGAGGAAAGCAAGAGCCTTCCTAGTTCTGCAGTGCTCGGAGAAGTAGTGGGACTAAGAAAGGCCAGTCCGAAGTGTTGAAAAGGCCTGGTGGGCTCCCCGGTCAAGTTTGTGCAAGAGCCTGCCACCAAAGCTGTTGCAAGCATTGCAGGAGTTGCAAGGAGTGCAGAGCTTAAGATCCAGAGCACCAAATTTCTTTGATCTAACGATAGATGACTCTCTCATGTGCAGTATCAAGATAGAATGTGACATTTTTGTCTTACGATAAGCCCCCCTCTGGTTAAATGGGTATCACAGCTCTCTCTGATTGCATGAAGACTTTGATTTTCTAAATCCTATAAAGTGGATTTAGGTCCCAGTTTCCATTTCATTGATTAAAAAGTTAAATTTAATTGCTTATTCAGTGTCTCTTTCTATTTTACTCATTTTTATCAGTGAAATACAGGCCCACATCTTTGACTTCAAACAGTTACATTTGCATAATCAGCACATTTGCCATTCTCCCTCGCAGTTTACTTGCTGGTTGAGCCAGCTGGGCTGCCGTGTGATCTGACCACAGCAGCTAACCACTCCTTGTGGTAAGTCAGGATATTATCGTAATATGGATTAGGCATCAGTTGGAAGTGAGTCCAAGTCGATACTGTCTTTTTTCCTGTGCCCTCTTAAAAGAAATTATTTAACTGTCTGATACTCATTTAGAAATTCATGGGCATCCCTTAGAAGGTTTCTTGCCAAGGTGAGTTTTGTCAGTTAAATTCTGTGATTGGCCCAAATCCAAAAGGCAGAGCTGGAGGAGGAGCAGGACGTGTGCGGACTGACCCAGATGGGATTCGGCCACCTGTCCCTCTGGGATGTGATGCCGGGAGCACTCGGATTGAGCGTCTGCAGGTTGGAAGCATTGACACTGTTAACTCCATGAGTTGAGAATGTGGATATAGTGAGTAAAATGTGGGGTTTTTTTGTGTTTGAAAAGCGTTTTTTCTCCTTGAGCCAACAAATGCTTGCAGAAAAGACAAAAATTAAAGAATTCTCCTGCTTGCCCAAACGGTTCAGTTGTCTGGGGCTTGAATTCCCTGAGGAAAGGAAGTCTAGGAGATTTTGCAGGAAGTAGCAGCTGTTCTTCATCTTCCCTGGGGCACAGGCTGTGCATTGTGATCAGCACAACCACCCATCTCTTATCAACGTGATTGGCACCCAGCGACTCGTCGTAGCCGTCCAGCTGTTAAATGCTGTCATCCTTGAGGGTCAGGTGACATATGCTGCTGTTACTGCTGCATGCCATTTATGCATATGCTGAATTAATATTTTGATTCAGGTTAGATAAGCACTTTCATTGTAGTTGCAGAATTTAAGAGTTTTCTTAACATGGCCTTTAAATGGTACTTCCACGCCTTGCTAACATTTTCATGGGGAAAATCTGTTTGTTTATAAATTAGAAAGTAAAGAAACTGCAAACAATGTTTTGGATGGGCTTATTCACTTAAGAAAACATGAGGAAGACTTTAATATAACCTTAATCTAAGGAAGAATTTATAAGAATGCTGTAATCATTTGATATTTAAGAAAACTAAAACCAGCTGCCTTGATAAGCATCTTTGTCATGCATAATTTTTTCAGTTATTACACATGAAATTAAATTCTTTGAAAAAATTTGTCTTCTATATTAGAATATGTTGTAACACCGCAGATTTTGAACTTGGCAGTCAAGTCAGAGATAACCTTAGTGAACTTGTTTTACTAAGGCTTTGGAGCACTTAATAAATGGAAATAGTCTTTCCAACAGAGTTTATGCAAAATTTGGTAAAATGTCTTTCTTTTACATCTGTGTTTCTTTTTATGCAAATGTCTGAAGATGATTTATTCTTAAAAATGAGCTATTTCACAAGGGTGCAGTGCAGCAGGCACTCGTGTGCTTGCATGTGTGCTGTTGCCAGAGGTTTTGCTGAGAGATCCGATCATGTCTGGCTTGTGAGACCGTGATCCTGCATCTCAGTTCCTGGGGGCAGTGATAGGGCTGTGGGCTGCAATTTCAGGAATGAAAATCCACAAGGTACATTCAGCGGAAAAGAGGATGCATCTCTCACAATTGAAGTGGGTCTGTCTTAAAGCAAATTCACACTTTCCTACCTTTGCAATGCCTGCCCTTTTGTTGTGGAACTTGACTTTACGTAGACTATCAGGAACTGGAGGAGGTCTTCACAATGCAGAGATATCTGATGACTTTTCTCTAGAGTATTTTTTCAAGTGTTTCTCCCTTGTCTCTGCCACTCAGCGCTTCCTGAGCTGATACATTCTGTTGGGTAGCTTTCCTGTAGGCGCATGAAGTAGGCGCTTAGAACTTTCAGGGCTTTGGTTTTGGTGTCAAGCAGCTGTTCTCCTGCATTTCAATATGGAGGAGTTTGTCCCCTGCCTGAGGAATCTCATCCTTTGCTCCCACCTGCCTCTCCTTTTGCTTTTTATAATCACGTTCTCTTCGTTGCTGCCTCATCTCCATCTTAGCTTACAAAAGGGCTCGTTAAATATTCTCCATGGGAAACTCTGCCATGGGATGGTGGAGGTCCATGGGACATCCACGAAGCCTTTGCTGTGCTCAAACTCTTGCTCAAGGGCAAGGAGGATGCACACCTTTTATCTCAAAGGCAAGGGTTTATTGTTACTATAGCTGAAGTCTTAGGGGTCCGATTGTTGTTAGTCCAGATTTAACTGTTACAGAAAAAGGAAGAACAGCAATGTGGTTAAAGTTGTTAAACACAGGCTTCCTCGTTTCTAACTTTTTGTGGTGTTACTCGTGAGATTCCCCAACTCTTCTTGTGGTATCTAAGGTATCTTAATGCACATACACTTCATTTTACTATGTGTATATATATATATATTGTTGTTTCATCAGATGTGCATAAGACTATGAAGGTATGTGTGTTTTGGCCTCCATTCTCTCCCCCCAACTTTGGGCATGCAGATGTTTTGAGGTTACTTGAGAGGAGCCATCTCCTCTCAGTAACCTCCTGTCAGGGCTTGCAACTTGAGCGCTCCTTTGAAGCACAATTCTTTCAAGTTTTATTAAATCGAGGGATTTCAGGTCCTATCATGATGAACCCAACGATGAACCAGCCTGAATAGTTGTGATAGTTCTAGTAAGCACTTTTAAATTAATAACCATGACGTTTCCTTGACAGTACTGCTAAAGAGAATACAGGGTTTCTGATATTCTGACCTAGTTCTCAATCATTTCCAGTCACAGTGAGGATGATAAATGAACATCACTGAGAAATGATATTTTAAAGAAGTAACATTGCTATGTTGGTGACAGAGAGCAGTGTTGTAACAGGAAGGGTGCTGGTGCTGATGTTTAATTTAAAGCTGTGTGAAAATTTGCATTTGATCCTTTTATAAAATGTCTGAATTTGAAATGGAGGCATGCTTAGTTTATGGAGGGATATAGAAGGCAGAATATCTTGACTCTTAGATTAGCCTGGGATAAATGAGCATTTTATGTTTACTAGGACTACTTAGGCTATGAAATAAAACTTTTTTTTTTTCAATTTCATGCAAATATCTTTGTAGTATGAAACACTAGAACAGGTAGGGAATCTTGTGTAATTTGATAGCGCTGCATATAAATATCTCTACAGTTTAGTGTAACAGAGGTACCAGATGTGTAATTAAATTAGCACAAATATTCTGCAAGAATATCTACTAGTAGCAAGAAAGCTACTTCTCTGAAACAGAGACAAGCTTAATGTGAGAATCTTTGCTTTTGAGAACATGCATGCTATGCACATCATTACCCTGTTAATTAAGTCTGTTAAGGGCTATATTTTCTCAGGCCTTGTTGAATGATTACTTATGTATCAGAACATTTGTTTCTAAACATCATCAGTTGCAGTGTGGGCTAAAATTTTAAAAGCAGATGGTTAAGTTTTTAAGTTTGGATATAAAATATGCATACAACAGATGTGCACCCATAATTTGTATTTTTCCGAATTACAGTCTTTTACTTAAAAAAAAAATCATAACCATGATATCTTTTATGACAGCAATGGCCAGACTGATATACTTAAATCCTCCTTTCACCCAAGTTAGAAATTCTTCATCTCTCTTTAGCAAGCAGCCCCAGCAGAATCCCAAAATGTTCTTTGCACCTTGCTAGATCTCTGGTGGTCTTCAGGGGAAGATGGATCTATCCTAAACAAAGGCATTCTAGCTCTTTTTAACATCTAAAAATATGCATTTTTGACCCCAGTGCGGAGGTTTGTGAAAATGTGTGTAGAGGTGTAGAGGTTAACTTTCAGTTATGACTGCTCAGAAATGTGTCAGCACTACAAACTCAGGATACAGCAAAAAATGCAGCTGCAAAGAGGCTGCAGGATTTTGGCACATTGTAAGCCTGTCCCCTGAATGATTTTAGGGCTTGATTTGACGTTGGAAACCTATCACCTTGAACCCAAAGTGCTATTTTCAGTGTTCCTCTGTTCAGCAGAGCAGCTGTTGAAAGGAAAAACCTGCCCCTTCTGCTGGCGGATCTTGTTCCCACGCTTCCAGGTACCATAGTGTCCCCGCAGCCATCCCCGAGCCCATGCTCATGGACTCGTGGATTGACACAGATTTATGACCAAGGCTCTGGCACACTTTTCTCCAGTTTGTACTTAGGGACTTGCTGGCTTTCACCTGCAAGGGATCTAACTCAGATGTTAATGTGATGACATTTTACTTTTTGACCTGCATTTGCAGTCATTTGAGTGAAACCTGACAAAATTGGCTTCCAAATGTGATAGGGATTTTCCTTTCTTCACTTATCTATGTAGATATGTGATGCTTGCTTGTATTTTGTAATTCCTGACACAGGAACGCCTAAGATCTTTCTAATCTTAACATCTTTGAATCTGAAGGAAATAACGTGATCATGCTGTCCAAGTGCAAACTCAAATATTTTAATAATTTTATTCCTCAGGATCTTGTGGTGGAGAAGTTAAACTTATGATGTGATAGGTAATTTCGGTGTGCAAATTAATGGATTAATGGCTTTCTCATTCTCTTCTTTCTCCTTTCTCTCTCTCCCTCTCTTTTTAATCATAATTATTTGCTGTATGCCTGTCACTCTTCCCTGAAGTAAAATATACTTAAACCTTAAAGCCCATCATGCTGGTTCACACTGTCTAGAAACTTAAGCTCTTTGGCCCTCTTAGATTGATTGGGCTCTCCTCAAAGTTCAGCCATTCTCCCTGTCAGCAGCCTTTTCTCAGAAAATCTAGCAGATTGATTTATTGTTGGAGAACACTTATCATTCTGAAACTAGCCCTTCCTATTGTTTACTGCTGCACAACAATCTCCAAGTATTGCAGAGATCTCTGCTTTTCCAGTTTCTTTTTTTTTTTTCCTAAAATTTGGAACTTTAAGAAGAGTGTCTAGGGAAAAAGAAATTGGGTTATTAAATGTGGACGGTAAATAAAAAATGAGGCAGCATCCAGACCAGGCAATATATGTAGTGTACAATAGCTTGCCTGCAGGTTTTGTAAGATTGACTGTGCACAAATTTAAAAATGTGTCTTTCATTAACTGACTAGGCCGTCTCTTTTCTGAGTTTGGATCATATACATAGAAATACTAATTAGTAGCAGTTTGTGCACCACGGGAAATCCTGCCCATCCCATAGCTCTTACAATGCTGATCAACAAATAAGCCATCCAGTTGAGAAGATACTTCTGTATTAATGGTCTTTTGCCAGGAGTGTCTGTATTTTTTGCAGATTTGTGTTAATGTATTTTTAGGTGTTTGCCAAGTAATGAATTGTTTTGGAATTGATGCAGAATCCTCCCCGTGGTTTGGAGCTTGAGTTTCAAATAGACGTGGAGCTTTTAGAGCTCCCAGTATAGAGCTACGAAAATGATTAAGGGACTGGAGCATCTATCATATGAGGAAAGACTAAGCGAGCTGGGCCTGTTTAGCTTAGAGAATAGCAGACTGAGAAGAGATCTGATCAACATGTACAAATACCTGAGGGGAGAAAGTAAAGAAGATGGGGCCAAACTCTTCTCCATGGTGGCCAACAGTAGGACAAGGGATAATGGGTACAAGTTGAAACACCGGGAGTTTCATCTCCATGTGAGGAAGAACTTCTTTCCTGAGAGGATGACAGAGCCCTGGCACAGGCTGCCCAGAGAGGCTGTGCAGTCTCCTTCTCTGGAGGTGTCCAAACCTGCCTGGATGCCACCCTGTGCCCCGTGCTCTGGGTGTCCCTGCAGGAGCAGGAGGTTGGACTAGATGATCCTTAGAAGTCTCTTCCAACCTCAACCATTCTGGGATTCTGTGAACCCACTGCCAATGTTTCCCCCTTACCTTTCCCACTGAGGTGCTGTGTCAAGGCGATAAACCTTTCACAGAAATGTACTGCTCTGGATCCTTTAGAAATCCACTAGTGTTAGTCTGTAAGTCGTTTGGGATTTGGATGGGCCCCTTGTCCCCAGCAGAAGGTGCTGCCTCTGCAGCAGTCATAGTTACTGGAACTGCGATGATGGCAATGACACCAGAGCAAGGCACCCATGTGACTGTGTGTACGAAGGGCACGGAGGGAAATCCTGTATATGGAGCAGAAGAGCCTTGTGCAGAGCTCACTGGTGTTAAAATCTTGACCAGAAACTGTGATACAACCTAAGAAACTCTATAAACCTGGAGCAGTCTTTCTGAATCATCCTGTTCAGGCTGCCATTCTGACAGGCAGCCAGGAAGGAACGTGAGTGCAGGAGATGCTGTGTAAGCAGCGCTGCGCTGGTCCCAGGCATTTGTCACTGGGAAATAACGCTTCCCATTGGGAAATGTGAGCACCTAATTCAAGGCAGAGTGACCAAAGAAACATTTTTCAGTTGCATTTTGTATTAAGGTTACATTTACAAATGCCTTATAAAACCTATTATATCTAAAAGCGAATCCATTTTCATAAATGTTTAGAGCCGTAAGGAGGCCAAAGTTTGTTTACCTGTAATCTAGTACTGATATGTTTTTAATCCTTTATGTAATGTACTCACTAACCTCAAAACCAACATTGTGTGGGTAATACAGAAATGTTTTGGGATATCTGGGTTGCTGTTTTTTTAAATTGAACTTGAAAGGCAAAAATATCTTTTCCTGGGCTGTTTCCATGGTGTGGGCTGGTTGAGTAGCTAAGTTAATGCAGTTCACATGAGTGCTTAGTATTGAAAAGTCCTGCCTTCAAGTGCCAAGAGTTAGTAAATCACTGACTTTTCAAAAACAACAGTGCTTATTACGCTCTACTGCAATGTCTTACTTGCTGGAGTGTGTCATGAGTGTTATCACGTGAGGAAAGTGATGCAAAACCTTGAACTGTAGAATTGGAACAAACTGCTGCATGTCATAAGTCAGTGAACTTCACTTTTCTTCAGATCTAAAGTAAGATGAATAACTAGGCTTTTGAATTACTCAGTAGTGTAGGTCATGAAAGTTTTAAAAAGTGCAGCAGATAGTTAAAATTAATAACAGGAATCAGAGGAATTGCATGTGACTTTGTGACATTGCAAATTGTACAATATATTCTTCTTTTGTATAGCATGCATATTATACATCTCATGCAAATTGTAGTCAAAGGTGTTTTACTGAATTTGTGTTAATAAAATGTAGCAAAATAATGAGACACACACACAGGTAAGGAAGAGAGGCTGTGATATGAAATAACATGGTGATTTGAGGTAGGGAAAGCATACAGTAAGGCTCTTCCAGAAAAGAGAAGAGAAAGCAGTTATGCTAGCATCTTTTATACTGATACTGCTTTGTGATATGAAATATCTAAATATTTCATGTTCCATGTAGTGGACTGTCTGTATAGTACAGGACAGCTCACTGCCCCAAAGTTTTGAGACTGGAGAAAGGTATGAGTGACCTTGATGCACTGACACAGAGAGCAGTGTGGAAATTATATGGCTTTGATCAGCTTGGTAAGGTTTTGTTCAAATAGTTTGAAAGATTTTGCTTTGTTATGTCAAACATCTTTGTATTTTGCCAAAAATGAATTTTGTGATGAGAAATATGAAAATACGGAAATGTGTTAGTCCACAGACTATTAGGAAAGTCCAAAACTCAAAATTTAATACAGATGCTGTTTTGCTTACTTTTCTCATGCTATTCACATTAGATAGAGCACTGCTAATAAACAGTTCTGAGGAAAGCAGTTAGTGGAATTTGTTTTTTGCCATTGAAACTTGTAATTAGAATAAATAGGTTGCAATGCCATTAAGAATAAAGCTCTTGTCTTGTTTGAATTGGTTGTTATTTGTGCCCAGAAATCACCAAGAAAGTTTGAGCTTTCCTTTTTGAGAGGAAGGTGCTAGAACAAGATCCAAAGTGGCTGTGGGAGATTTCAAGCGTATATATTCACCTGAGATAGATCATGGTGAAGTCATTCTTCAGCAAGGCAGTTATGAAGTCCTGTTTTATTGGTAGGATATTGGGGGATCTTTGTGCTAGAAGACCTGTTTATAAGTTTGATCTCTCTTTTGTTATCTTAACTGAAGGAGAAGGGAAAAAAATCTAGAAAATCCATGTTCTAGTAATTGTCCATTATTTTTTTCAGTGTCCTTTCACTATTCTCTGTATTATGTGTTACTTGGACAATAGCTATATACTTGTATGAAGTAGATGACTAACATAATCCTCTATTTAACTGATAGCCAGTCTTGTGCCAAGATTGCAAATCACTATGTGGTCACAGGTACAGAATAATTGTGGGATCTACTTACGTTAAATAAACTCTCACATGGTAAAATGATTGCAGTTAAGCTAAATGTAAATGAAAAAAAAAAAAAGAAAAATGAAAAGTTAAAAAAAATAAAAATAGACATTAAAATGTTAGAAATAAGCTAATAAAGAATAGGTGTTGTAGCAATCCTTATAAAGCAATAGCATGCTTATTATGGAATTGTCATTGGGATACACATGCTAGGTTTGATATTCATGGTGTTCTGGGTTATCTGTGGGATGTAATCTGCAGTGTTTAATGAATAACCTGCTTGTTTTATGCTTCTGTGCCCTGAGTGTCAAAGGTCACGTGTCATTATATCCATTCACACATAATCATTGCATAATTGTAGGTCTTGCAGGCGGGAAGAGCAGGTCAGTGCCCGCTGCGCCAAATCCATGATGATTGCTTGGTGGTAACTGGGTTAGGGAAACGGTACGGATTCTTCCTGTCAGATAAAAGAAGACAAAATGGTGTGTAGTTTTTCTTTGTTAGAGTGACTTAATTTATTAATTTCTTTTATGTCATCATTACCCTGTAGTGTTACAGATGTCTTGTAAGAGGCAGTGGGATGTCTTCATTTGCAATGATCCTTTGTTCAGCTTTCTCATTCCCAGGAATAGTGATTTGATTGAATTCTTCTTTCTAGGTTGGTTGACTGAGTAATTTATTTGTGCAACTGCACAAATAGGTTCCTAGGCACTTCTCACATCTCAGTGGTATCTCATAGTGTTTCCTTGTAAAAACATTAATGAAAAATACATTTTTCATTACACTAAGAAGTCCTGTGGGGCAAACCCTTATTTTGTTATATGCTCATCCATAAGATACTGGAATAATGCAGATTGGAAAGGATGGTTGGCAGTTATCTCGTTGAATCTCCCGCTTGGAGCACAGGGTCATTGATGAATTCAAAGCTTTGTTGAGTCAGATCTTGAAAACCACCAAGGATGGAGATTTTATGTTCCTTCAGGGAAGCCTGTTCCAAAGTTTATTTTTTCTTGTATGTTTACAATGTATATACTTGTACTATGTTTTTTCCTTATATCCAGTTGGAAGCTCTCCTGTTTCAGCCTATGTCCACTGTCTACCTTTCTCCCACCTTGTTGTGCTGTGGAGAGCATCATGTTGATAACTCCTTCCCAACACATTATTTCTTAGAACAGCAGGATTTTATATCCATATTCCTCCAATCAATGCAGCTTAAAAAAATCCTATGGAGTAATATGGAGCCATTGTAGGAGACAACTGGACAAATTACTCTTACTAAACCTGTCATTGTTTCTCACTGTTACATAGATCTCTCATTTTTGGCAATTTTCATGCCTTTGGAGGTTTTGTTCATTAAATACGAGTAAATATGCTTATGGCTCTAATGGCCACAGATTTGTAAATCCCTATAGTAACAGGATAGAGAGAGATGGAGAAGAAGCCTGAGCAAGAATTGACTATAATTTGATGTTAAATGCAAATTTAGAATGAAAAAGAAGAGGAAGCAAGACTCATAAGTAATTATACTATCATTAAACACAACCACAGTTTGCAATTATTCTGTGTCAAACATGCCTAAAATGTAGCCTAATAGTCTGTTCTTGACATGCCAAAAAATAAGCATGAAATATAAGGCTGAAAATCAGATGCAGATTCCTATTACTATAGATTTTTTTTCTCCACTTCCTGGTAAGTTCTTCTGGACGCAGCAATAAACAATGTTTCATTGCTTAGCTCAATTTCCTGTTCAGTAGCTTAACTGAATATAAGGGTGTAAATACTTCTAGTCAATAGTGTGCCTTGTAATTAGTATTTAATTATTTTTTAGAGGAACCATGTTAAATTTACACTTTCTTTGCAATAAATGTGAAGTTGATTAAAAGAAGCAGCAGAATGCAAATAATAATATAATTCCATTTTATTAAAAGTGCAATGGAACGTAGGCATCAAAGTGCAGAAAGTGCACATTCTGACTTGGAAAAAATAAAGATCATAGTATTGTAGTGCATTTTCAAGTAAGTATTATATATGCAGTGCCTTTAACAAGGGAAATGGTTCTGTTAGGAGGAGGTGGATAATTTTTAAGCTTGGGAGCAAGGTGAGACATGATCACCCAAATCCCTTCAGTATGTTAAGATTCAGTCTGAGTGCATTTTCCTAGCTTTTCTTTATACTTTTCAGGCAGTTTTGCATTTTATAGTACCTAGATTCTTTTGCGGACTTGACACATTTTTAGAAAAATTGAAAAAAAACTTCTATTTACATTGTTGGATTTAAATTCACTTGCAACTACCCTTAGAGCTACAGGTTTGTATCCTCCAAAACAACATTAAAAAAAACTGTTGGGTTTAATTTCACTTTTTGTTCCATTCCCAGCTGTACTAGACCCTCCAGTACCTTGTACTGCAAATGGAAAGCACTCGCTAAATGCACTTCCCTGAGTAATTTGGAGCTCGATGCGCATGAGGTGCCTTTTTGGCTATTAGGTGCCTTTTCGGCTATTAGGTGCTCTGTTCACGAAGCAGCGCCCCGCGGGACCTATTTCTGTGGTGTACACGCTATAATATCAAGTCAGCTCCTCCATTTCAAGCTCCTATTAAGCGTGAGCGCTTATTGCTGTAGTATTTATCTGCACTGTTTTATCACCTCAGATGGTGATTCAGCTGCTTCCCCGTGCGGTTTATTCCATTGACTAATTGCTCTATTAAGGATGTTTTCCTCTTATCTAACTTGACTTGCTTTTCCTATTAGATTATTGTTCCTTTATGATCGCTTTTATATTCATTTGTGCAAGTGAAATTAAATATTCCTGTTTCTTCAGGCTTTGGGACATGTTTCACTGCTCTGGAAATGTCACTGGCCTGCCTATGATTTGGGAGTTTCTGGGACATCGGAAAACACTGGGTCTTTTCCTCCAAGTCTCAGAGAGTGGCCAGTCCTGGGACCAGCTGATAATCATTTTCTGTTATACCTATGCCGGATTGGGAGCCTGGTGGCGATGTCAGCTCAGACTGCCGGTGTTCCGTGTGGGAATGTGACCGTGGCTCTGCGCTCTCTCTCCGCAGGTGCCTGGGGCCGCTGCTGCAGGACTGTCTGGGGGAGCCGCTGCCCGTGTCCAGGTACCGGGGGCTGCCGGGCGCCAGGGAGCTGCCGTGCCGAGCCGTGCCGAGCCGAGCCGTGCCGAGCCGTGCCGTGCCGAGCCATGCTGTGCTGTGCAACACTGTGCCATGCTGTGCCATGCAATGCAATGCAGTGCTGTGCCGTGCTGTGCAATGCTTAACCGTGCCGTGCCAAGCTGCGCTGTGCCATGCAATGCTGCACCGTGCCATGCTGTGCCGTGCTATGCCGTGCTGTGCAATGCTGCACCATGCTGTGCTGCGCAATGCAGTGCTGTGCCATACTGCCAAGCTGCGCCATGCCATGCCGTGCCAAGCTGCACCATGCCATGCTGTGTGATGCTTATCCAAGCTGCGCCAAGCTGCGCTGTGCCATGCAATGCTGCGCCATGCCATGCTGTGCGATGCGCCATGCTGTGCCAAACTGCACCACACAATGCAATGCTGCGCCATGCCATGCTGTGCCATGCTGTGCACTGCTGCGCCGGGCCATGCCAAGCCGCACCATGCCATGTTGTGCAATGCTGCGCCGTGCCATGCTGTGCAATGTTGTGCTGTGCCGTGCTGCGCCGTGCCATGCCACGCTGCACTGTACCATGCAATGCTGCACTGTACCATGCAATGCTGCACCGCGCCGTGCTGCGCCGTGCCGCGCCGTGCAGTGTCCCGTGTCCCCAGGAGGGCCCCCACGGTGGTGGCCGTCATGGTGGTCGGCGGCTTCTTCCTCTGCTGCTCCCTCCTCCTCCTCGCGCTGCTCTACTGGCGCGGACGGAAGATCCAGAAGAAGCGGGCGATGCGGCGCTACCTGGAGCGCGGAGAGGTGCGCGCTGGCCCGGATCCGGACGATCCCGAATCCGGCTGGTCCCGAATCCACCCACTCCCGTATCCGCCTGCTCCCGCATCCGTCTGATCCTGCAACCACCTGCTTCCTGCATCCGTCTCCTTCCCACATCCACACGATCCCACATCCCCCTGCTCCCTCATCCGTCTCCTTCCCGCGTCCATCTCCTTCCCGCATCCCCCTGTTCCTGCATCCACCTTCTCCTGCACCTGCCTGCTCCCTCATCCATGTCCTTCCTGCATCCACCTGCTCCCGCATCCACCTCCTTCCTGCATCCACTTGATCTCGCATCTGCCTGCTTCCCTGATTCCATCCCCATCCCTGGCTCCATGCCCATCCCTGGCTCCATCTCCATCCTAGCTCCATCCCTGGCTCCATCCCTGGCTCCATCCCTGGCTCCATCCCCATCCCTAGCTCCATCCCCATCCCTGGCTCCCTCCCTGCCTCCATCCCCATCCCTGGCTCCATCCCCATCCCTGGCTCCATCCCCATCCCTGGCTCCATCCCTGGCTCCATCCCCGACTCCATCCCTGGCTCCATCCCTGGCTCTATCCCCATCCCTGGCTCCATCCCCATCCCTGGCTCCATCCCTGGCTCCATCCCTGGCTCCATCCCCGACTCCATCCCTGGCTCCATCCCGATCCTTGTCCTCCGTCTCCTGGGCAGAGCCTGGAGCCGCTGGATCCCAGCGAGAAGGCCAACAAGGTCCTCGCCCGGATCTTCAAGGAGACGGAGCTCAAGCGCCTCAAGGTCCTGGGATCTGGCGTCTTCGGCACCGTGCACAAGGTGACGGGATAACGGGATCGGCCCAGGGAGCCGGGATGGAGGGGGATGGAGGACAGGGATGGAGAGGGGAATAGGGAAGGATGGGATGGAGAGGGAATAGGGAAGGACAGGATAAAGAGGGAATAGGGAAGGACAGGGATGGAGAGGGAATAGGGAAGGACGGGATAGAGAGGGAATAGGGAAGGATGGAATAGAAAGGGGAATAGAGAAGGATGGGGTAGAGAGGGAATAGGGAAGGACGGGATGGAGGGAATAGGGAAGGACGGGATAGAGAAGGAATAGGGAAGGACGGGATAGAGGGAATAGGGAAGGAGGGAACAGAGGGAATAGGGAAGGAGGGAACAGAGGGAATAGGGAAGGATGGGATAGAGGAGGATGGAGGGAGGACAGGGAGGGATGGGGATGGAAGGGACAGGGATGGGGCCAGAGGGGGGACAGGGAGGGCCGGGCCGGACCCTCCTCGTCCTGCAGGGCGTCTGGATGCCCGAGGGCGACTCCATCAAGATCCCGGTGAGCATCAAGGTGATCCAGGACTGGAGCGGGCAGCAGTCCTTCCACGCCGTCACCGACGTGAGCACCGCGGCGCACGGGCGCGCTGGGGACCGCCACGGGGACGTGTCCCCGCGGGGCGCGCAGGGACCGCGACGTGTCCCTGGGGGCGGCTTGGGGACCACGACGGGGACGTGTCCCTGGGAGCGGCTTGGGGACCGCGACAGGGACGTGTCCCTGCGGGCGTGGGGGGAACCGTGACGGTGTCCATGTCCCCGCAGGGTGCTTGGGGACCACAATGGTGGCTGTGTCCCGCGGGTGCCTTGGGGACTACGCTGTGTCTATGTCCCCACGGGCGCTCACGGTGTCCCCGAGTCCTTGCGGGTGGCTTGGCCACCGCGACAGTGGCCGTGTCCCCAGGGGTGCCTTGGGGACTGCAATGGGGCCATGTTCCCATGGGTGGCTTGGGGACCGCAATGGTGGCCGTGTCCCCATGGGTGCCTTGGGGACTGCGACGCGTTCGTGTCCCCACAGATGCCTTGGGGACCACGCCATGTCCGTGTCCCCTTGGGCACTCACACTGTCCCCGCAGGTGGCTCGGGGACCGTGCTGGGCTGCGTCCCCTTGGTCACTGACGTTGTCCCCATGTCCCCCTGGTCACTCACACTCTGTGTCCCCACGTCCCCATGGGTGCCTTGGTGACCGCCTCACGCTGCGTCCCCTCGGTGGCTCACACTGTCCCCTGTCCCCTCGGTCACTGATGCTGTCCCCAGCACATGCTGGCCATCGGCAGCCTGGAGCACGCGTACATCGTGCGCCTGCTGGGCATCTGCCCCGGGGCGCAGCTGCAGCTGGTGACGCAGCTGCTGCCGCTGGGCTCCCTGCTCGACTACGTGCGCAAGAACCGCCACGGCCTCGGGCCGCAGCTGCTGCTCAACTGGGCCGTGCAGGTGGCCAAGGTGGGCGCGGGGACACCGGCGACATGGGCACACTGGGGGCACTGGGGGCACTGGGGGACATGCGGACACTGGGGGCACTGGGGACATTGGAGACACTGGGGACATTGGAGACACTGGGGACACCGGGGGACATGGGCACACTGGGGGACACTGGGGGGACTGGGG
>JAWLRI010000907.1:1964693-1994377 GCA_034781795.1 Crypturellus tataupa | reverse complement strand
GGCCCTGGGCGCCGGCCGCGGCTGCCCCGCGCTCGAGGAGACGGAGGCGTGCGGAGGAGGAGAGCTGCCGCCCTGCCCCAGGTACCCAGGCCGTCTCCGGGCTGTGGAAACATTGCTTTGTAATTGCTGATCATTATTAGTGCTATCGCTTACTAGTAACACACTTCTGATGGTTGCTATTAGTTGTCCTTGCAGCAACAGTGATTACAGTTCTATACAGAAATAAGTTTAAGTTACAGATGCTGTAGATTCTGTTCAGGAGGATTTCCTCAGCTGCTCCAAGCCTGAGCAGATCTCCATAGTTCTGCTTTCACTGGCTCTGAAAACATAATCTTTCCTTAATGCTTCCCCTTCATCTCCTTGTAAAAAATATGTCAGTCCTCCTTGAGGAAAATGGGAGCTGATGGGGGGTAACAGACCAGTCTTAATGCAGCTCTATTGCAGGCACTTCTTAAAATGAAGAAAACTTTGCAGTCCCTGAGTGCTTGCTTGGTTTACCTCAATCTTGGCTCTGGTGGGAGGTGAGGATCTAATTTCCTTTCTCTCTACAAATCCGTGCCATTATGCTTGGCCAGGCTAGCGTAGAGAGGGCCTCATTTGCTTTGCAAAGAAGATAAAACATTGCTTAATTTTTCATGTGAAATGTTCTGGGGTTGACTGCAGAATGCTTCAAGACTGATAACATTTTTGATACGTGTAGTCAAATCTCACTGGGTTTAATAGACAGACTATGAAGTGAGGAAGCTTTGAGTTTGGTAGAAGCTGCCCAAACCTTTGCTAGTGCCCTTGCGAGATGCATTCCTTAGAAAGTTGTAACCTGTAAAAGTGTCGCTATATTGTTGAATTCATTCAGAATCAAATGCGGATTGTTTCTGTGCACCCTGCTAGCAGAAGAAAGGAAGTATATAAAAAAAAATTCTGTTTCTTGATTAGTTCCTATGAAAAAGCTCTTAGGGGGTGATTTTTGCTTCTGCCCGAATGCATATCAATTTCAAAGACAATAGCTGGCGAGATTGCCTCACTGATTTGGCTGCAGGTGACACCTGATTGGGGTATGGCAGCTCCTGGGTAATCAGGCAGGGAACAGACGTGTCTGTCCCCAGCCGCTCGGCTCTCCTCCTTTTGATCCTGCAGTGAATTGACGTGTGAGTGATGGCAAGGGCAGGGTCAGCGGGGTGGTGTTGTCATGGGGCCACTCTTGGTAGAGACGGAGAGCTGGTGCTCTGTGAGAACAGCCCGGTGCTTTGCCGCCGTTTCAGTGAGTGTTGGGTCTTCAGCCTTCCCCTCTCTGCCATGCCTGCACCTTCCCATGCTGTCCAGCAAAGTGGCTGTGGGAACTGTCACAAACTGTCCAAGGAGCCAGCCCAGAATGTTAGCATGAGGTCTATAGGCTCATACAGCCATTGGACTAGCAGTATTTCAAACTGTCTGCAATATTTTGCGATTTCTAGAGTTTCACTCTTCAAAAATACGTTGATAGACTTTGAACTTTACTCACTATGTAGCTTTAGAGAGAAGTTTGCAAGAGTTGCCTAGGAAGGAAACTTCTTATTCACCCCTCACCATGGAAGAAGGCGTCGGGAAGGGAAAGACTGTGAAACTGCAGGAGCTACCTGCTCTAGTGCTCCGTGGCAGAGCAGTTTTACGTTAACCAAGAGAAGAGAAACACTGCCGAGCATGTTACCTATGTATCAGCAGCCAGGACAGGATGTTATCTGTGTGTATCACAGCTAGAGGCTAGGATGGGGTAACTGCGGCAATGGAAGCCGTGCAGGAGCTCTGGGCTGCACAAGGAGGTGGTGTTCATCCTTGACACAGGAAGCCCTTTTGATACTTCTATTTTTATTTGAGCATACTTTTTTTTGCAGTGTATACCTAGAATTGTGGGTGCCTTATTTGTTGCTTTGCTGAGCTTTTCCAGACACTTGCTTTTCTTTTTACCTTATAAGAAGAAAATGAATTTAAGGAAACTCAGTGTCAAAAATTAAAGGTTTTCTCTTTCATTAGTGAGGTCTCAATGTAAGGCTGTCTTTCTGGCTTGAATTTTAGAGTTACATGTAATTGGGTTAGTTTTAAAATCTTAGGGTAGGTGTTTTATTTACTTTTCCAGTTCCCAGGAAGCTGCTCTAAACCCTATAGCCTGAAGGGACCGAAACGGTGCTAAATATTAGAAAGTTAGAGTGCTTATTTGTTGCGTAGACATCACTGAATCATCACTTTAAAAACAATGTTTTATATCATTTTATCCTTGATGTGCAACTTTGATGTTCAGTGGGAATAGATAGATTTTCCAGAATTATGATTATGCGTTTAAATCTTTCATTTTGGTTGTGGTTGCTATGTTACAAGACAAGGATTTAGAGAAAAAAAGCCTCTTTGCTTTGCTGGAAATTCAAAGCTTTTCAGAAGCTAAATGGTGGAAAATGGGAAAAATTTTAAGATTAGATTTTTACAGAAGGCTTGTGGTTAGTTCTTAGCTAATTACAAGCAGCTGATTAAACTTAAACAGAGATTATGCAGTCAGTCTTAGTAATGCCAACTGTATGTGTGGTGCCTCATGGGTGGGAAAGTATCAGCTACTCCGCTTAAAAGCCTATGGAGATTCTGCTGCAAAAGAGTGTCTGAGACCACTGTTTCCTCCCCAGAAAAGCCTCACCTAGGGTTTTGCCCTCAGTGGGAGAACAGGAGGTCAGAGATGTTTCCAGTGTAGTTGCTTGTTAATGACCACAGCAGCTAATGCTCATGACCAGAATTGTTTATTTTTTCCTAAAACTCCTCATATTGAGGGTCTGTCCAGCTGGAACAAGCAGGATGGGTTGGACAGACGGCGGATCCAGAGGTGCCCACAGAAGAGCCAGCTCACAAAGCACCGCTCTGCAGTGGAGTATCCGCTTGCTCCAGGGCAAAATCCAAAGGGATTTCTTTAGATTCAGAGGTTGATGAGGTTTAATGATCTCTATGCTCAAATTTAGTTACTTTGCATGACTTTAATCACTGATGGCCTAATTTTCATAGGCGTTAACTCCCACAGTTCACACTGAATAACGAAGCAGGTGCTCACACCTTCAAAACCGAGTCTTTAGGGGCCAGAATTCACAGGTGACTGCCTAAGCTAGGGTTGATAATGAATTTTGCCTTAGTCAATTATTGTTTTAAGAAGTACTTCCCTGAAACAGGTATTTCCAGGACTGAGGAAAGATGCATGTGCTTTGTGTTTAGATTCGCAGTTTTGCAAATGCAGCCCTGAAAAGTATGTCCTGAAGGGCTGCGGAGGAGGAATTCTCCTCATCTAATGCTGGAGGTGCCGCTTGCTTTGCATTCCTGAGGCCCAGGAGGCTGCATTAATTTGGCACACCCAAAACATGCAAGGAGGAGTTGCACAGAAGAAAGGATTCATGGCTGTGCTTTATATGTTGTAGGAGTTCGGTTATTTCAGGCTTGTCATGTAAAAAGTGTATTTTCTGTGTCGGTAGTAAATCCCGTGCGCACATCTGATTTTGCACGTGGTGCTGTGTAGAATTTAAGAGTGTGACAGCTCATGTAGAAAGTACCTGTAAAATAAAAGTAATTGACAGCATTCACAAGCACTTTCTGTGAGTATATAACAAAATTCATAACCATTTTGTGGTTAGAAATCATTCTTACGCCTATATTTACCAAAATAAGATGTTACGCAAACACTGATGTGTGCTCAGGCAAACTAATGTATTTATTTTTCACAGAGTTTTGAGATGCGTGTTTCTTGGCAGTAACTGTAGTCCTATATCAGGCAACAGGTATTTGCTGTGGAGAGTGCACAGTTAGAAAACGGAGATTTTTCCCATGGATTTATCAAGCTGGAGGCACCAGGCAACCGTCAGGGCAGCAAACATTTGGCATTTTAACAGCTTGTGGAAGTGATGTAAGAGGACAGAGCATTTCTTTTTGAGGAAAGAAGGAAATTATTTTGCACATATTATACCAATAAAAACGGTATGGAGAGGGTAAACTGTGGAATATAGAAAGGCAAGATACAAGGCAGGAGAAATGTAAAGAGATTGCTTACCAAAAGCAATGTTTCCTAAGATTTGAAGTCAGGGAGCTGAAAGAAGACTTTAGCTCTTGTTTTCTGGGCTGATACTGTGAGCTACTAATCAGCAGTTTGCACAGATACAAACTGTGCAAACTGCTCTATTAGAAATCTGCCCTCCCTTTCAAGACACGAAAGTTTTCTCTTTCCCTGCTAGACAATACTGCTTTCCTTCCAGTTTAGTATGTTCTTCCTGGCATTTAAGTTAGAATATAGCAATGACAGTTGTTCATATAGCATTCCCATATTTGTGCCCAAGAGCGTTACCCTTTCTCAAAAAACATGTTCTTTCAGGATGAACTGAATATAGAATAAAAATATTTTTTTGCTAGATCTTGCTGTATATCACAACTCCTAGAAAGAAAAACTCATTTTTTCTCAATTTTCAATGTGAGAACTCAATTACTTCAGTCAATTCCTTGAAAGAATTAGTAAGACTCTGTGTCTTTGTAAAGCTGCCACCTATAGAAAGACTTCCCGGTGCTTGGAGCACCATTAGTGTATGAAGGGTTTTTGCTATTAAATGCACTCCAGGCTGAGATACTTCGTTACTGGCCAGGAGAGGTGGTTTAGCGCTTTGAGCACAGGGTAGAGAATTAATTTTCACACTTAATCAAACCTCTTAATCTTTGTTCCCTTCTTTGTACCCTCCTCAAAAGGTGTTGTCAGGGTGATTTAGCATTTTGGGATGCTTTGGAGATTAGTACTATGTGAGAAGTTTTACAAGTATTACTAGCAAATGACAAATATTTAATAGCCACGAATTTAATATTTAACACATTTCCAAACAGTCTGTGTTTCTAATAGGGAAATATCCTTGCAAAGAAGAGAGTAATTTGTATTCTGAAGACCTCCGTTTTTCTCATCTCACAAACTGCCACTCCCTCACCCGCTCCCTTTTTCACATCTCCTGTTTGGTGACTTTTCTTCTCCTCGCCCAGGTTCTCCTGGAGGACGTCGGAGTGGAGGCGCTGCCAGGTGTCCGGTGGGGAGCGTGGGCGCTGTGGGGGCGGCCTGCAGACCCGCGACGTCTTCTGTGCCCAGCTGCCCACTGGCGCTGGGCACCCCCAGCACCAAGGTTCGTGCTCCGCGCCGGGCTGCGGCATCCCACGCGGCCAACTGGGCCTGGGGAGAGCAAAAACGTGCCCTAACCCATTGAGGCTACAGACGTGCAGGCTGCGGAGGATGGAGAAGGAGCTAAATTGTGTCTTCCAGTCCTTGTAATTGAGTTTCCTTCCTGTCTCGTATATCATGTAGCCCAGCCCCCTGGTAGCTGAATCCATTTATCTGTATTTTTAGGCCTGGTTTAGAGCATAAAATAAGATGTCGCACTCCATTCTGGATATGGTCTCAGCCTCGGCTTCAGATTGATACGCAGTCTCTCTGTTGATTTGAAGGGGAAAGCCAAAATAATATTGTCACAACTTCTGAGTAGACAGACAGCTTTTGGACTCTGGAAGTGAGTTATTTTCCTTTTAGAAGAATAATGAGTAGATACAGATGCACGATGAATAATTCATCTTGGTCTATTTTATTTACTGTATGTAGTGCTCCTGCAGAATATGCTTTTGAACAGAGATGGCAAGATAATAAAAACACAACATCATCCCTTAGATTTATTTGCTTACAAAGCCAAAGCAAATGTTTCCTTGGGCACCCTGTGTGTCCTAGCATCCTGCACAGACACTAAGATTATAGAAAACCAGACCCATTTAAAGCTCTGTTCAGTCCATACATAGTTCTTGCTTCACCTCTTCCAAACATCCACCTTGCTCTAAGAAAAGTCTTCTCCTAGTGACAGAAGCCCAGCATTTCTCGACTGCTTCGTGCTTGTGACCACCTCTGTGATCCAGGAAACCACTGTGGGGCAGGTCGGTGGGCGGTAAATTTTGACTTGACTCACTTTAAAAATAATATATAAAGTTTTATTTAGATATTATGAGTTACTGTAGAAGATCCAGTGTCTGTCTTAGAGATGGTAAGGTATTGGTAATAGGATTTGTGCTATATGTCCAGTGCATGCTCACTTGTAGGTTTTCCTTTGTTCAAAGTTCAATACAACTCAAAAATTGCAAGCCCTTTACTCTCTGGAAGAAAACTTACTCCTCCTTACCGTTCTAATGGTTGCTTCTATAAGAAAAAATCAGAATTATTAGCAGATTAAAAACCAAACATTTACAGCAATGGCACAAGATATAAATTATTTTCACTATTCTGAGGCAATACTGTTAATCTGCAGTAGACCTTGGAAAATAAGAATATCACCAGCAGTATAACAGGGCACAAATACAAAGAAGGAAAAACTAGTGTCCTTCCCTATTGTTCAGTAATAGGATCTCATTCACTGATTACTGGCTATTAATAATTTTTCTTTGAGTAAGTAAGGAGTGATGGCTTCTCTTGCCTCTTTGTGGTAGTCTGAATCGATAGAATAGTTTTATTCATCATTGGGGTATCTCATATTTTATTCTACTGTTTTTCAGTGCTGGGGTGAATATGGGGAAGTTAATCCTTCTATGTTTAAGTTAATGCAAAGTCTAAAAGCTACTAGCAAAAATACAGTATTTTCTTATGGCCTTAAGGAGATCGCTCAGTAAGGTAACAAGTGAGTCTAACAAGACATTACTGCCTGCCACAGTGGATACACTTCCATTGAGAATTTGGACCTAAGCACAGTGACATATGTAAAATAAGATTTTGTCCCATGGTGTCTCCAGCAACATTCTTGAATAATATGTATTGAATTGTTCTTGGAGACAGGTACCATCGGTGAAATATTTGTATATATTGCTCCAAGCTCTTTTATCCCTGCAGGGTATTTCTCTCATTCTTTCATTTGATCGATTTTCTCCTCTATTTCTTTTATTAAAACATGTATATTTAGATTTGAGCTCCTGTTTTTTTGAGTCCCTGTATGTCAGTGATTCAGAAGGTTAAGTCTACTTGAAATATTTGTTTTTCTGATCATATAATTCTCAGTTGAAAATAGTGGAAAGGAACAATATTCATCCTGTAATTATTTCAGAATATATTGATAAGATTTCTGCAATAAAATTTCTGCAATAAGATTTCATATCTTCCTCCTGATAAGGTGACCTAAGTCATCCCTGTTATGACCCTAGTTTAGTTAGTTATTGCCTAGACAGTAGGGAGGAATTCCTTATTGGTGATGTGGCCCGTAAGTGGGAGGGACTTTTCCTGCTTGCTGTAAGAGTGTGAGGTAGTCTGACTGACCACGTTTGTTAACAAAGTGTCTTAAAGTGTTTGTCTATTCAACTTTTGCCTAAGAAACCATTTTTGTGCTATTCTATTTTCATATCAATAAATAATTTGAAGTAACTTTCCCATCCCAGCTTTAGCTGAGTTTATGGTCTGCTATTTGGGGACTTTCTGCCTCCAAATCCATGAATTGCTCTCTTGCAATCCTTGAAGTCTTTTACAACATTGTTGCATTTAGAGACTCTTCCATATGTCTAGACGAAGCGGATAGGGAATGCTTGGTAAGTGTTTGAGGTACTGTGTGATTCAGGTACCTGTATCTCAGTGTATATATGGATAAGCCTGTGTATAAAAAAATAGGTTTTGAGACTACATTATTTTACATGCTAGCTATTCTGTCCATTCAAGGAATCTACATTGCTATTCAGCTTGTAAGCTATTCAGCTAAGTAAGACTTAGTTAATTTTACATAATTAAATTTAAAAAGATTCTTTTTTTTCCCTTTAAGCATCTCACTGAAATTTTTAAAGTATATACATGTATAAAGCTTAATTTTCACTGAAAGGTAGTTACCTAATTCATGATTTATTGTCATTCATTTAATATCCAGAGACAGAAGCAGCAAAAGAGTTTGAAATTATGCTGCTTTTAAGGAGGAAACAAGTTTTGCACAAAAAGCAGTTCACAGAAAGTGAACGGCCCTGCATTACTGCCCCTGTCTCCCCTGTCTTCCCATCATCTAAGGATGCTTCCTGTTCCCAGCAGTCCCAAACGTAGAGAAAAATCTAGAAATACGTAGTGGTGATTACTCTTGTTAATACTTCTTTGTAAATATAAATCTGTTTACTTAGATAGAAGCTCTAGCACTTCAAAATAGAGCACCAGCTCAGATCTTCACCTTATTTTCAAGGCTGCATATTGCTAGCTTAGAATAAGCATAGTCATCCTTCTGGATGGGTTTTTGTGGAGCAAGAGAAGATTTTGAATGTGTAGATTTTTATAAGTATATTCTGAAATGCAGTAACATTAGATAATTGTTCAAATAATTTTCCACAAAAAAAAGAGAAATGTGGATGAGCATCACTAACTCTCACAATCCTCAATGTACTGAAAAATATATATGCTTGGGAGAAGTAAGGAAGTCAATTATAAAATGATCAGTTTATGCAGATTCTTTTCTCATTTGGAGATGGAACTGTTCTTGCTTCCCCAGTTGCATTAAATATGTCCCCTAATACAGGAATCACAGTTCTTTTAGACTGCAGGGACAGTGTCTGTGTGTGTGCTCAAATTGTTAAGGAACATATGAGGTGCCTCTGTGTGATCTTCAGGAATTTTTGCCTTCTGTTATGGAAGACAGGGTATATCCATTTGTTTTTTAATTAAGTTTTCCTTTTGGTATATTTCTAGAGATTATAACTCTTTATCTATAGTCTGGGGGATAACATCCTTTATGGAGTTCTCCAGAAGTGTCATCTTTCTTATCTGAACTAGTTACGGGTTGTCCCTTGCTCTCCCTGGTGACTGGGATTGCCATTTTCTCCATCTTTTCTGTAGCTTTCTAACTAGGGATCTGCGGGTCCTGTCATTCTTTCGTAAGATTTGTGCTTTATATATCTTGACATTTTTTCTTTTTTACTTCTTTGAATGAGATCCAATTTACCTCTCACTTTCAGAATTTTCTTATAAAGTTATTGGAGTCTGTCTGCTTAAGTTTTAATTATAGGACTGAAAAGACCTTTGTGAAATGCTGTTCTTCCTTGAGACTTCTTTATTGTTTTCGCAGCATAGTAAACTTTGCTAATAAAATTTATCTCCTATCACCACCTCAACAACAACTCTACATTCTCCAGTCTTCTTAATATTGTAATTTTCCTCCTGAAAATTCACACTGAATTCTCATACATGTAGAGAAACTGTAGAAAACTGCTTAATATTTGTTTGTTTAATATTTGTCTGCATCATACTAGTTCTATAATATTTGTTTCTTTGTTCTTGTATTTTGATACAGATTTCAGAGAATGATGGAAGTAGCTGATGACTCCTCTCATTTTCCTTCATATTAAAAATATGTGAAATATCATTCTAGAATAATAAGCTTAATCCTTAAATACACACCATTCATTATCCAAATATTACTCAGATTCCTTTTATTTTTCCTAAAAGATAATAGCTCTTCAAATGCTTCTCCTAATACAACTCATCCATTTTAGCCCATCAAAGACTGAATATTGATTTAATTGAAATCCCCCAACAAAATACCTTACCTGTCCATAACAAAACATATTAAAATTCGTAGTAAACTGTGGAAAAGAGCCTTGACCCCACTTAAAATGTACAGGGATAATTTTCCTTTAAGTGATTTTTGATTTGGGTGTATCTTCTTTCCTATTCTTCGTATTGTAAGACAAAAGAAATAGATTTACCAAACTAAAGATTTATCAAACTACTTTTCCATAATTCAGTGCCTCTTTGGGTTTGCTCTGAGATATATTTGAGGACTCCTCTCTTTTACTTCTTATGTTATTTTGGATTCATTCTCATGCCTCCTGCCCTTTTTTTTTGCCTTAAAGTACACATTTTTACCTCCTCTATTTGGGTAGGCTCCATTTCTTTATAAGAATGCCATGTTTTTTCCTGCAAGTTCTTCGTTCTACTCTGAATTCTGCTCTTGCAAGATCCTTCTGGGGGATTAACGTGTCACACCGGTGACGTGGCATCTGCTCAGGAAACTTTGCAAGACGCTTGGCAAGTGGCAGACGGCAGGAAGCAGGGCTGCTGGCGTCCTGGGAGCACGGGCTGCCGTGCCAGCCTCCGCTTCCCAGTGCTCCGAAACGGTCCCTTGCTCAGGCTCTTTGCAGTTAGGACTGCCACCTTCTTGCTTAGCTCTTGGGAAGGGACTGGGTTGACGCAGCTGAGGGGTCTGCAGTTGGCCATGGGTATGTGCTGGGTGTGAGCCCTGTGTTACATGAGCACTTGTTTCCAGATATATCCAGCCTCTGTGCTGCAGGAATGGAAAGATGGACTCATTCTAAGGAAATCAGAATTTGGGAGTCTGATGCTTAAATCCTGATGTCCCTGTCTGGTTAAAACTGAAAGAGAGTAGGTCAGAATGGGTTAGTCATGAGAAAACTTGACTAGGACCAAGGTAGCTGATGGTCCCTGGGGCACGAGCGGTGTCTGGCTGGACTGCAGCAGCAGCAAACCCAGCATGTAGATTAGGGGATCGACTTCACCCGAACCGGGCTCTCAGGGGCATCCTTCTTTCTCCCTTGCCTCGAATTAAACCAAAACACCCAAGAGTCTCCTTTACCCTAAACTAGTTATTTATGTCTGTATGACCTAACCAGTTAGAAAAGATGAAAAATATCTCTGAAGTGCAAAATATTTTCAGGCAAGGCTGACTCAGATTGCTGGGATGCCGAGTTATTGATCTGTAAGATCACCAAACACGGAGCAAAATTTACAAGATTAAAATCACATAATGGAAAAATAAATATATAACAGCTGGCTTATTCAGAAGAACCCTTTAGCAGCGAGGCTGCAAATAATTTTATTCAGTTCTTTGGCTTGATGGTATTGTTTAAATGTGCATTTCAAAAATTTGAGTTCAATTTCATCAGGGAAATGCAACCTGTGTACTTTAGAGGTATAATATTTTCAGTTCTTTCATGTTTAAAAACTAATTAAGGTGAAATGAAAAGAATACATATAAAAGACTTTGACGGTGAGAAAATATACTTTCTAAATATGCCTTTAAAAGAATATGCCATATTTTGGACAGAAAGCTACATGAAATATTTATCTAATCAAAAATACATTTCTTTATATAGCTCGCTGTGGTATGCAGCAGTTCACAGAGTATCCTGTCAATTCGCATGAGATATGGGGTTTTAGTTCAGGTCTTTACCTTTGAAATCTGAAAAGTGAAGAGCATTTGTGATATGTGGTTATTTCCTGCCCCAACCATTAGATTAGTTTGATTTGAAATGTGATGGTTTTGCCCACTTTGGCATCTATTGCCTTCTTCTTTCGCCTTTTTTTCTGGGATGCCCCTAGCTTCCCGCGTCGCCCTGGTCTGGTCAGTCGGGCGGCGAGTGCCGGGGGCACCCTGGTGCTGTGTGAAATGCTCTTTCCCTTGATCATTTGTACAAATTCTCCCACTGTGAAACCAGGGGAGAGCCCAGCTGGGATGAGGATCGCCTGCTACAAGAGACAGGGAAACTTCTGTTCACCGAGGGGCTAATAGACTGTCTCACTTTAGTAATTTTGCAAGCATCTTTACTGTTCGGAAATGCATTAAACCATTGTCCCTCTTGGCAATCTGCTATTAACCTTCTTTCGTGCTGTGATTAGCCTTCTATTCATACTTTGCTTCCTGGCTATTAAGTAGATTTTAATTGATAACAGGACTTCACCTTTTTGTCTTGTGGCTTCCAGACTGATTGATTCCTTTTCAGAGCAGAACTGCCTTTCCATGAGGTCTAGGGTGAGGTGTGAGGCTGTTTGATCGGAGGGCTGCGACGATGGCCGGCACTGGTGCCTTGGCAGGCCAGCTGAACTGCACTCACTGGTTCCCCTTTGCCTAGTCGTCTCTTCTCACTCTAAAAACATGTCTTTTAGGTTAAAGGAATTACTTTCAAATATTGTGCTGGTTAATCCCTCTTATGTTATACACAGAGAGATGTTTTTATAACACAACTCACTCCCTTGTGATTTTCTCAGGTAATTGCACTTGGTATTGATCTGAGGCCTTTGGTTGGCAAGTCCCAGCACAGGCAGTAAGAACGTTTGCAAAGATTCACCATTGCTTTCTTGAATGCACATATTAATTAATTTGACACAGCTTTGTCAAAAGATATAATAAATATCTGGACTTGTTGCCTCAAGATTTGAGTGTTAACTAAAATAAAGCCTGTGTCCACAGAGAAGACAGAGACCTGACGTTCTTTTCTTTTATACCAGATGTATTAGAGGTATTTAGGAATGTCTCACAGGGCTGCTATAATCAGAAGTACGTATATGTTTTTGTTGTTGTTGTTTTTGTTGTTGCTCTAAAGAGGAAACGAAGTTAAGGTCCAGGAAAAAGTTATTTACCTCCTGGAGAGTGAAAAAATGAATTTGGAAGGAATTACTGCACCCAAACCGCAGCTCTTTACGTCCTGACTGGCATTGCCTTATAGCTTAGTATTGGTATGTGTGCCTGCTGCCATGAATACATATGACTATATTTACAGGTAATTTATTTATTGGCTTAAAAATACATTATGCAAATAACTGTATCAGACCAGATTTTCTTCTTGCAATCTCCCCCAAAATCAGTACCCAGGACCACAGCAAAAATATATAAGGAAACAAGATACTTTAGAACCCAATTTATTATCTCCTGCTGGTAGCAATAACCTGAAAATAACAGCAAATAGTAAAATCCAAACTTCAGACAGACACTGGTGCTGGGAACAGCTGTAGTCACATTTATAAAGGATAGATTCAATATAACAGCTATAGAAATGTGCAATGTTTCAGAGGCTCCCAGATTAGCACTTGATTGCTGTTTCAAATTTAGTCTATAGATTGAGAAGAAATGATTTTTAAAACATATGAACAAGTGAAATAAATACACTGCTGCTCGAAGCAGAGATATTGGCTCCCCTTCCCACTCTTCCCTTCCCTGACTCTTGTTTCTACCTTCCTCCTTGCCCCCACGAAAGCAGACTAATACTTTTTCAAAGCAAATAATTCCATAAAAAGCACTCTCCAAAATGCCTTTCCAAGTCCATTACTGCACAGAATCAGAAGGCTGCCCAGTGTTTAGGGATGGGTGCTGCAGCCTGCTCCTGTACGGGGGCCTGCGCTGAGCTGTTCCTGAGCCTTTGCGGAGCGCGTCCCTGCGCCGGCAGACAAGGAAGGTAGGGATTTCCTTCCAAAATAAGGATATTGGACCCAGTGAAAATCGCCTGTCCTTTCAACTCTCTTGTCCTTGGCCTTCCTTTTTCTTTCTTTTTTGCTTTTACTCACACTGTAATTCACTCTAAGAACTCTAGGCACCCTTGGTTGTAGCTCTTCAATAGCAAGTGCTGGAGTGGAGCTTTTATCTAGTGGTAAATTTTACCTAGAGATCCAACAATTAATTTTTCTTTATTAAATTCATACAGGGAAAAGGGACATTGCAATGAAACCTTGAGTAGAGCAGAGAGAGACTGGACATTCTTTGAGTTGACTAGGTGTTCCGAAATGTATTTTTGCAATGTATTTCTGCAAGTGAACTCTCCAAAAACGCTATGCAGTTTTGCCAGGTTTAATGCTGAAAGGCAGGTTAAGTGATGAGTGAAGCTTCTTCATAAAATATATACTCTTATCTTTAAAACTCTAATATCTCATTCTGCCCATCACTTTACTTACACAGTCTCTAGAAAAGGTTTGTTTACTTTAGCATTCAGGTGAATTGGATTTATGCAGACTTGTAATCTCTAAATGATCATGTCAAAGGCCATATAGTGTCTCCAAAATCTCTCAGAAAGTAGTCTTTTTACTAAAGAGTTCTCTTTCAGGTCAGAATGAAATTTCAGCCTTTAATATTTAATCCAGCTCTTCTGAGGAGTCAAAATCATAGGCATTGATACTAGTCTTATGTCTCAGCTTCAGTACTTGCAGATCAAAATTTATTGGGATTTTGAACGCTGAGATCCTGTGTAAAAAAAAGAAAGCTGTGTTTCTCTTTAAATGATTCATTTGAAGGCAGATTGTAAAATATCAACAAAAGAAAAGATTGCTAATAATATTGGACATATTTTAAAAATCCTTTTCAAGTCGGTTCCATGCATGGAAGCAAAGAAAAATAAAAACATGAACATGAAAAATAATAATAAAAAAGAGGATAAAGCAATTTCAGTAGCTATAAGAATTAATGAAGTCGTGGTAGTACCATGGCAAAGTAAACTCAAACAAGCCTTTGCCTTTTGAAAGACTGCTCTGATATTGATTTATCTAAAGAGACAGCCAAATTCAGCCCATAATGTGATTAAGATGCAATATCATGTAATGACTCAGAAGATAGATTTAAGCGTTGTTTTCCTTCTTTTGCTGTTCCCCCACTCCCTGTAAGTTAAAAGGTGAGAGAAATAAGTTGGAAGTGGAAATCCCTGACAATAAATGGCTGTACAGGGGGAACTGGGTTTATGGCTTGTGTCAGCACTGTTGGTGCTTGGAAAGTCAGCGTGGAGCTGAGCCTGCTCCCCCACAGCATGGGGCTTCCCTCCTGGTGTCCCTGTGCCGTGGGATGAGGTCTGCGGGTGCCTGGGGATTCCACTCCATTCCCTTGCTATGGAATTGTGGAAAATAGGCGCTCAACTTGCCATTAAAGCACCCAGTTACCACTACAACTGCCCTGTTGAAGATGGATGACTCCGACAAAAGTTTAAGTGCCCTGCTTAAGGGAGGATGAAATTTTTGCAAAATCAACTTCTTTTTTCCCCCCTTTTTTCCCCTCCTTTTCCCTCTCAGTTGTGAGACCTGTTGCTGGGAAGCTGTGCCCAGGCCCTGCGCCTGCGACCTTCCAGCCGTGCAGCGTGCCCTGTCCCTCGGAGTGCAGCGTTTCCTCATGGGCGGCCTGGAGCCCCTGCGCTCCCGAGACGTGTCCGGAGCACCCGGCTAGGCGAGGTGAGCGGTGCATCCATCGTGCAGCCCTACCAGGCTGCAACTGAGAGCGACCTGCGAGTTTGTGCTTGGGCTGTGTTTTGCTGAAGTTCTTGGAATAAGAGCATGCAAATATTATTTAATACCCCTCCAGTTCTTAATTGCCTCGAGTATGTATTCTTTGTTTGCAACACATTAAGCTTCATTACAGAATTGAATATTATTACTTGGGAATTACAATGTTTTCAGAAAACAAAACAATTTTTTAAGAGGTTAGAACTGGTCAGATTTTTTGCAATTGAAAAAGTTTAATATATATATATAAATATATTAATATATCTATTATATATAAAATATATACATTTAATGCAGAGTTTTGAAAACCTCTTCATTTTTAAATTATTTTGAATTATTTCTTTTTACTAGTAGGAAAAACATGAAGTTCACTCTGTTGTATTCTCTGGAATGTTTCATTTTTTATTTTGTTTTCTGTTTTATGATTACTGCATATTTTCTTTTGCCTTTCTTATTTTTTGGCATTTACATAACAAAACTTGCTGAAAGACTCTTGCATACTGGTTCTGCATTTTATATAGCAATATGACTTTTGGATTTATTCAGAAGGACATAGATTATGTAAACAATTCTTTCATTATTTTTGTAACCTTTTTCTTCCACTTTACATTTGAATCTACCAATTTAATAGGCTGTCATTTCCAAGCAGTCTGATATGCATTATGTATCACAAATCCTTACACCTTCGTAAGGTGGAATACTAATTTCTTGGTAAACTGCTCTGTTGTATCTCAAAATGAGTCTTTTCATTAGTGGATTACCTGGCAGAGTGTAGATGCCTTTTGTATCTTAATTTTTTTGTGTTTTTCTTTTTTTCTTTTTTTTCTTCTAATGTGTTTTTTACCTTAATATCCTGTTATTTCCTGTATTTGGAGATGTGTAAAGTCAGTGAGAAGGAAAAGTGAAAAATTTGTGTTCTGGAATACCAAAAAAAATTTGTGTTCTGAGCTTCTGTGTGCTCAGACTGCGGGCGCCTGCAGCCGAGCGCCATCCCAGTCAACTCACTGGTTCCAAGTGGTGCTCCCTTGTTTGTGATCACATCCTCAACTTCTGTGTGCCCTGTATAGTCCTCTTGCTAGCAATTGCTGAGAGGAAGACTTTTTTTTTGCAGTTTTTAAGTTAATTCAGTGTCTCTTTTTCCAGGCTTTAGAATGAGATACAGACGCGTGGTTGCAGATCCTGTGGGCACTCTGGCGGGTTGTCCACATTTAACTGAAGCTCTTCCTTGTGAAGACCCAGTGTGCTACGAGTGGGTTGTTTCAGAAGGAGTATGTGTGACTGACCATGGAAAATGTGGGCTTGGACACCGCGTCCTCAAGGCTGTATGCAAGAACTACAGAGGTTGGTAACTGCCTTAAAACCCCCATATTTATTGTGCTTCCATTCAGAATGTTCTTTTGTAGTTATTTGCAGTAGGTACTCATTGAATTTTTATGAAGCTGCCACATTTTGGAGTTGGCTGTGACATTCTGCATAGTGCTAATACCACCCAGGATTTTGCTTGGAGCCCTGTGGGCTTCCACTGAGGCCAGCAGCACTTTGACCATTAACAAAATTAATCTGGACCTTTGTGTTTCTTCTAGCCTGAGGTTTTGGAGGGCATTTGGAATGCTTATCCCATTTGAACAACCCACTTACAAGATCATGCTAAGGAATGCTTATTTGTGCTGCCAAAATTAATACAAGAATTAGATGTTATATAAATGAGCTGATTGTACGGAGTAATACCTCGCTCGCTTGGCAGCAGTTTGAGACCTGCAGCGTGTTCAGTTTACAACTTGTTAATAATGAATAAGTACATTTTGATATGACGTTTACAAACAACCAGCAAGAGCTTATTGCTTGTACATGGTTTGAACTTCAGCCAGGAGTTTCATTCCTTGATAAGGTCAGTGTTGTCAGATCTTTAGATTCAATTACATCGAGCCTGATTTTGCAGTCCTTAGGCGCACTGAGACTGTAGTATCATCTCAAAAGAGGCAAAAATGGAGCTACAGAGGCTAGAATTATAGCTGAGTTGGAGAATTTTTCTATTACGTAGTGCTTAAACTGATCACAAGAAATTGTTTCCAGCTGATAAAAAGATGCATTAATTGGCAAGTGATTAAAAATAGTTGGTCATTATGAGGCATTAATAACTGATAGAATTAAATATGAGCATAGGACTCCTTGAGGCGTGGTGCCTTTGAGTGATGTTTCCTTCACTTAAATGTTCAACGAGGTACTTCAGGCCTCACGGTACCCTTTTCATTACTATTTCTCTGTGCAGATTCTAGTTGCAATAAGCAGTGCCGGAACTTTCTTCTCCCACTGTCTGCTCCCCAGGGCAAACATTGTCACTCTGCTCAAACATTGTCACTATATTCAAACATCGTCCACTTCTAATTTAGGAGATTTTACAAGGAAACATCCAGATCACTAGGCAGATTAGAAACGCTGGTTAATACTACTTTTAAGCTTCTCTGAATCTTTAATCCAGTAGGATAGGACTGTCAACATCCTTAAGGGCGATGTTGAAAATGTCAATTTGTTTATCCTTCTGTCAATCAGTAATACTAATCGCTCTGTGCATAACCTCTGCTCCTTCTATAATGTTCTCTTAACAAGATTCCCACTGAAATAATCGGTACATTTTCCAGGATAAAAACTGGAGTAAGCAGCAGAGCTACACAGAGTGTTTTGCTTGGGGTAGATGGCTGGTTGGTAGCTGGAAGGTGATAGGAAATCATGACAAACTGCAAGACAAATCAGCTGTGGGAAAAATGGCAGAAGGGCTCAGAACTTATATAGAATTCAAAACTCTGTGCAAGTAGCTGTGCTAGCATTTTGGATAGCTGCTTTACGTGCAGTTTCACTTCACTTCATTGTCTTTTGCAGAATTCACACCTATGTCCTAAAATCCATGAATTTCTGTAGCCCCTGCCTCGTGGTTACTCAGTGTTCCAGCTGAATGCCCAAAGAAATGAAACACGTGTTCCTTGGACCCTGTTGAATGACAAAATCTGATGTACCCTGGGCAGGGGTTGACTATGGTTGGGAGGATGTGCCTGCGAGACATTTTCCTTCTCCTGTGTATGCCGGGTTTTGGGCAGGATGCTCTCATCTCCTGAGGCCGTCAGCTGAGCTGGCTGCAGGTAGCCAAGCTGGGCGTCCCATTTGTGGCAGAGGCTGCAAAGCCTCCTGCTTCTGATTTGCAGCAGAGAGGGTAGGTGAGAACATCTGCAGGACTGGAAAGACAGTCGTCTTGTCACTGGGGCTCACACTGCGGTTGTGAGCTGTTGGTGTCTGGTCCATATTCCTTGAAGGCTCCCTCTTCTGTAGGGTCTGAGGCAATGGTGTAATTAAAATAGGGAGGAAATAATGGGCAGAATTGGAAGGGAAGTTCTTCAGGTGCGTCTTCCAAAGAAAATCATTCATCAGGCTGTTCATTAATTAGTTACTAAAGTATTGTGGTGGACAGAGGTTTCCTTGGGGAAAGCTGTGAAGCCAAAAGATTATTAGAGGTCTGGAAAAATGAGAGATACTACTGACAGCTACATTATATGGCTCTGTGATGAGGTACATGGGTGTAGAATTCACATCAGAGACTGTATTGGAAATCTCTTTTTGTATTCACAAAAAAAACTCCAAGATTTTTCTCAGTATTTGTTATTTAACTTGTTCAGCAAGGAATTGAATAATCGCCTGTCTATAGGGTATTCCTAATCAGATTGTTGCAAGTGTTTGTCCTCAAAAATTTGGACAGTTTTGATTAGAAGCGAAAAACATCCCTGTGTGTTGACTGGATGAAAATAACTCTCTGAAAAACTTTCCGCTTGCTTTCTTTAAATATTGATGCTCAGTAGATACAAAACCACAAACATGGTCCAAACCTCCTTATCTTAAAATACAACTGGACAGTAGCAAAAATGTATTTTTTTTTCATTTTGGGAAAATAATCGTCTTTCATATACTGTGCCTGTGTAGTGGCTGCAGGCACCTTGAGTAAAGCCCAATGAAAACGCCCTGACATTGCAGTACTCTGAAGAAAACGGAGAGGTAAACTGGCTCAGGGACAACAGGTAAAACATGAGTCCCAGCAGGAATTGGTGTGCACCTGCACGGCTGCTTTCCCAATCTTCCCATGTAGATCTTGAGAAAGACAAGTGGAATCAGTCTGTGAAGGTTGTTCGGCTTCAGTCTGATGAAAGTAGGAAACCTCTTTAGTGTCATTCACATCTGTATTGGGCTGCTTTAAAAACACACAGTAGATTGAAATGAGATAAATGTTGAAGCACACTGCTATGCAGAACTGCACACTGGGCACGGGGGACAGAAAAGCATGCTTGGGTTGCACACTTAGCCTGTGTAAAAGAAATACAGCAGTAAATTCCTGGCATAACAAATATACAGGTAATTCATACAATTCACTCATTTCCCAAGCATTTTGTAAATGTTTCTTACAATGTTCTGAACAAAGTCTCAACTATCAGTGATGTTCTTAGACTATAAAATGTTATTATTCAGCATCATCATCCATTTGGTTGCAATTCCCACGTGGTCACTGGCTGGTTTGCTTGTGGCTGCTCTGATACCAGCAGAGGAGGCTTTAGGAGCAAAGTCAGTTCCTCTGTGAATAACCTTGTGTCCAAATAATAAAAAATATAAATTTGTATCAAAAAGGGCTTCATTTTTTTAATCAGTAGATCAGCAACAGAATTTAATTCAAAGATATTCTGATTCTACTGATTCTACTTTGACTAACTTTGACTTCCAGTTAATAAATGTAATCAAGCAAGTGTAATGCAGATTAGTAATAAAACAAGAATAGCTGCTAAGCAACTGCTGTGCCTTTCTAAATTATCTGCTAGTCTGGATTACTTCATTTTGGGGGAATTTAAATTGCTAGGATTTCTTCCTCTTGAAGAAAGTATCTTTTTAATATTGGTTTTCCTTTTATTCACCTGTGTAATCTGTTTGGTTCTAGATGGTCAGTATCTAGAACACGGCACTTGCTAGGGATGCAACTGATTCTCTTTTTTTTTTTTTTAAGCATTAGTCACTTCATTGAAAAGTGTCTGTACTGGGATGATATATGTCTGTTCCTAAATTTCAGTTCAGTTTGACAGGTTTATCACTAGACCTGGAGAAGAGATTTCCTTGAGTCCAAAAGTTTTCTTTCATGTTTTAATGGATTAAACATTTCATGTTTACCTTTCTGTAAATGAAAAGGACCATTTTTAAAACAAAATTAAAAAATGCATATATATTTAAAGAGGATATAAATATTATAAAAGCAAATTATTTTTTTCTAGATTGAAAGAAATATTTAGCTTCATTCTGAAATTACTTTTTTTCCTAAATCTTCTCCCAATGTCTTTCCAGTCTGCTTTTTTTTTTTCCCTTCTGCAGATTTCTTCCTTTTCTTTTTTTGGTTCAGTGCCCAAACAGAAACCCATTATTCACACAGTTCTATTGACAGAGCAGACACTAAAATCCTGTTGGAATTCAAGCAAAGAGTAAAGGGAAGGAAGGTAATCAAAGCAGTGTTATTTTAAGATCCAATATTGTGTTCTGCCAGAGCTTGACAGTGAAACTCTGCGCTTACCGAAGGCTGAAGAGTCTTTGGGGGTAGAATATTAATAATGCTGTGTTTAGCTACCTGTCTATACTTCCATTTCAATCGCGTTGTATCTTTAGGTCCCCAAAAATGACTGTCTGCAGAGACAGCTTGCAATGAGTGTACTGCTCGGGGTGGAGCATTGCAAGAGGCATCAGCATTTGCGACAACTTTGCTTTTGGTCTTGTCCCTAGCCTCGAGTAATTACATGGAAAGCATGTATTGTGCTTTTTGGAAACTGAAAATATAAAACAAGCATGTACAAAGCCTCTAAAAGTGCTCTGAGTTCTTCTCAAAGACGACAGTATAAGTACAAAACCTGGCTGGTTTTATTCCTGATTCAGTGCCTGGAGCTATCAGCTTTCTGAAAAGTTCTGATTTAATATAAATCTCTGCACAGTCCATGTCCTTATTTGAGTTGGAGTGAACTCTTGATTTTTCATGTTGTAATGGATTAATGATGTAGAATAAATTTGCAGTCTGTTTAATTTCTCAGAAAAACGTTTTGCTGTGTTAAATTTACTGAAAGAAAGTTTTAAGTATGCTTCTTTTGCTATGCCAGAATAAATTTTAACATCTCCAGTGATAGATAATGTCCAGTGACACCTCAAAATTTAGTAGGTTTTATTCTGTAAGAGCAGCATTAGCTTAGGTTGTATTCATTCCTTATTTAACAAAATCAAACTTTTGGAAACCAAAGAAGCAGTTTTGTTTGTGAAGTTAAAATAATTGCTTTCAAGTTAGCATGGAAATGTACCTGTCTTTAATCTGACTATACCTGGAGTAAAAAAAAAATATATTTTTTAGCACTGCTTTTCTCAAGATCTGCCTATACAGTGAATGTACCGAGGCGGGTTTTAACTTAGTGAGGAGGACAGGTGAAGGACGCGCTTCCAGTGATAAGGAATAAATGAGAGAACAAGGTTTAGATAAAAGTTATATGGCTCAGCCACTGGATTAGAAATGGTTCATCTCTGCTTCCTAAATTATTGTTATTCAGAAAGGCTGTACAATGAATTGTACACTTTGGGGATAAAATTCACGCATTGTCATCTTCAGCAGATCTCGCAGAGCTCGCGGTGGGAGTTTGGCCTGAATAAGGTCGGATTCACGTGTTGTGCTCCACCACGGACTATACATGAAAGGGCAGACTGGAGCCTCGGCAGCTTTAGCTGGGGAGATTTGGGTTTATTTCTTAGTGAAAGGTAAAATTGTGCAATTACTCAAAGCACTTGGGGCACACTCTTGCTGAAACAGCTGGAGTCAGGAGTACGGTGCCAATACAGGGTGAAATTAGGTCTAGTGACGGAAGGCAGAAGGGTTATGTGCTTCTCTCTAAAGGGCAGCCTCACATGGTTCATTTCTGTGGGTAGGTTCCTTCAGTTTTAAAAGCAAGTTGTGTGGTTTGCAGCTGTGCTGTGGCTGTCCTGGTGGCGGGAATGGCCGGTCACCCATAAGGCAGGAAGACTTGGGACCCAACAGGGACCCAGCAGGGGATTCAGCTCTGTGTGGCTGGCAGACGGGGGTACCAGCAGGGATGGGTGATCCTGAAGGAAATGTGCTGAGCTCCTGAGGCGTGGGGCCATCTCCTGCATGGATAGACCTTCGGTAGATAGTCTGCTTGTGAAGAGGCTTATTTCTGCCAGCAGAGATCAGTGAGCGGTGGTGTGAAGTGCCTCCCAATTCACTTCTGTGACTTCCTGTACAAAAACCAAGTTCCTTTTCAGTAGCTACTGCTCCTTCTAGTGCCTAATGTGTCCAAAAGATGTTTTCAAGACTTCAGAGCAGTGTTCAAGTGGTGAAGGTGAATGCTGTTCCTTCCCTGTGGAAGTCCCAGAAGGAGGAGACGATATTTTCAAAGATCTGTCTCCTACTAGCAGAAAGTGCTGTTTTTTATTAAATCAATCTTATAACAAACTCTTTATTCAAAAAAGTATTTCTAAACCATTTTTTTTTCCTTCAGGTCAAAGGAGTCCTTTGTTTTTTTCAGTTTGACTCCTTTTCTAATTTCCCAATTACAAGGCTGAAGTTCATTGTATTTTATAACAGCGTATGTATTTATAGTTAACTTTGTTAATCTGGAAAGCAAACCTTAAGAGACTTTTTTTTACCACTCACAATATATTGCAGAAAAAAACTCATGCTGCTTAAATGAGAAACAAGAGGAATACCTGTTAAGTTCAAGTAGCAATCCTTGTTTTCTCAGTGGAATTGAGCATACAGTGGAAAATACCTTTTTTGGCTGCTTTCCTTGAACTAAGTATGACTTCACATGCATGTTGAGTTCATTTTCTTTTAGAGATTCATTGTATTGCTTAGGGAACACTGATTAAACAAAGGGGAGATGTAAATGAGCAAGATAGGCTCCTTTTTGAACTCTGTTTGGAAATATTTAAATGGTAGATAGAGGACCGCGACTAAAATTAATTCGAAGACTAATATTTGCTTACAGAAGAGGAAGGATCATTTTGAAACACTGGATTAGGGACCAAGTTCTTCTAGAGTAGTTACCTGGTGGTGGCTGAGGTTACCAGGAGGTGCCACCCTGGCCGTGGGCCTACCAGGAGCACAGCACGGCGAAGAACTTCTCTTGAGCATGGCAAGAACTTGAGACTTCCCAGCTACTCGGCTGGTAGTTCAAGGGGATGTAAGGTAAATCTTTAAAGGTCTGCCGGCTCTGTTGAATTTGGTGTAAATTAGTAAGCAGCTTCCCAAGTTTCTGGGGTATGGCAGATGGATAAGCAGCGTGAGGGCGTATGCTCCTTTCCTGAGAAAGGCGTGCTAAAGCAAGCCAAAAGACAACTTGGAATGCACTAGAAATATATATATATTTATTCTTAATAGATGAAAAAGTGTCCAGTGTCTGGTTTGGTGAGCACGCTTTAATGAATTGGTAATGAAAGGTTTTTTTTTTTTTCCAGGAGAGAGACTCAAAAAAATGCTAAAAGATTTTAAGTCTAGAGAAGATCATTAGGGTAAACAAACGCCTGTCTGTAATTTATTGCATTCCATATGTGAGGACCAGTGGGCTAGAATCCAAGTGAGGTTGTATCTAATGGAAGGAAAGCTCCAGCATGAGTTTAAGTGCATTTTGCACAAGGTAGAGTTATTTAAATTCAGGGAATTTAGTCTCACAAATAATATGGAAGGGAATAAACTAAGTGCAATTGCGTGTATGGAGATGGGTGCGGGAAGAGGTGGCTGGAAGCAGCCTGCAGGGTTTGTTCTCCATCTCGGCTCTTCATAAGTGGCAGTTTGAGCAGCCCTTTTACAATTGTCTTGAATGCTATTGAGTCAAAACTGAAGTACTGCTCTTTCCTGGAGTTTCTTCCTATCAAGCTGTTTATGAAACAGATGGATTGAAACAAATTTAGTTGCTTGTTTTGAGGTTAGTGGGTGCTGGAAGTGAAGGCTCTTCCCTTCAAATGAAATGTTTTGGCAAACTTTTCCTGAGGAATTCAGTGGATGGAAACTTTGGACCAGTTTGGTTTTGGAGCCTGCTGTTCTCTCATTTTCAAAGTAGATCTTCCTCTTAATTCTAATTAAATATTATGAAACCAAGATACTCTGATAGACAGCATTTGTCAGGTGGTCCTAATGGAAGGAATAAGCTTCTGCTGATACAGCAGAGAAATTACAGTGAGTGTCCATGGGATACACGGGATACAATTTCTAACAGTTAGTATTTTTTGGCAAAATTCAGTGCTCTCTGTGGAAGATCCTTGTACAGATTGTGGACTACATTCAGTGGACGTAGGTTACACTAACATGAAGTAACGGGTTGTGAGCAGCCAGAAAAAGGAAAAGCTCCTTTTTCTGCTGAAAGTTGCAAGCCAAGCTGTTATTTTAAGTATAGATTACAATTATCATATTTATTTCTCTGCGTTGACTCGCAAATTTAATAAAAAGGGAGCTTTTATAAAGTACTGGAGTGAAAGTGAATTGGTGCATTGAGAGAGATTAGCTCTCTGAGGAGATTGAAAACAACTGAAGTGGCAGCATTCGGTGTTTTTCTTGCTTTCTGTCTGTGCGAAGCACATCTGTAATTATCTCAAACTTCGCTTACAAGAGTTAAACAAGCAACAGGATAAGATGTTCGTAATTCCCTTTCAAATAAACAGACTGTTCAATTTGTTCAATTTGTATTTTTAGGCAGTTGGCCAAGGGAGTGTATATAGGAGACGATGTTTCTTTAGAAACCAAAGCGTCCCGTATTGCCGGGATGCCTTTTCCAGTCTTGAAGCTGGTTCCTCCCATCTGGTGCAATTTTAACACATCCTTTTTCCGTTCTGCTGCGAACGGGTGGGTGTTTCCTCAGAAATTCCTCCCATGAGGTGGGAATTGGGTGTGTGTCGTCCAGCCCTGGGTGCTGTGGTCTGTGTTTTACCATTACTTGCCTGATAATGGGGCTACCATGGACACCTCTATACTGACCCAGCAATCACTGGGCCCAGGAGCAGAAAAACGAAGAAACAAGAAAAATAAGTCAACATATCCCTGCCTCCTGGGTCGACACGCAGCTGAAAGCAGTGCTTTTTCCTTTCGTATTATCAAACAGCTATAAAATAACAAGTCTTTTTTTGTAGGGAATAGCTGGTGCTCTGGTAGGGCTGGTGAGTGCCCACGCGTCGCAGCGCGCGCTCCTGAGCGCTTCCTCTGAAGCGGCTGTGTCAACGTTTGAAGCTGATGAGGGATGGACCTTTTGGCCATCTGTAACGTAGTGCCTGGTGTAAGAGAAGGTGATCCTGTAAGCTGGAATTCTGTATTCATTGGGTATAGAATGTAACAGAGCAAGCGTTGCGCCTGGCTTCACCAAATTTGCCATTTAATGCAAAGTTAGCTGTGGTCTGTTGTGTGTTTAATACTGTGTCGAGGGAGAGGAGAGCCAGGAGGGCATTTTGTTCTCGTTCCTGTTGTTTACAAATAAAGCTGACTGATTTGGTAACTGTCTTGGAAACTTACTGAGGCTGTAAATTTAGCAGAGAGCTCCCTGGGCATGCATAGATCTAAAGGTAATAGTTTCTTGCCTATCAATAAGTAAGTATCTTAAGACCTTTACTTTTAATGCTATATCCAACTTAAATCCCAAGAAAATAATTCTACTCCTGCTGCTCATTTATATCATAGTAGTCTGCATTAATTCAGACTAGGCTACATCTTCTAATACATTATTTATTTAGGTCTTCAAAATGTCTGTAGTACTGCGTGTGGTTGACAGAGCATATTTTTGTATGTTAATAGTATTTGGCAACCTGTTTTCCCAAGACACTTAAATAAATGAATGTCTTGAAATAAAGCTGTGACTTAAAAAGCCCTATTTTTTTCTGTCAAAACTACAGCATCCCACAGCCTTTTGCTGCTTTCTCTCCTCTGCAACTGCCTCTTCTTAATAGTTCTGAAAAGATCTTCAATTCTTTACTTTTTTGTGCAAGGTGCACTTAGATGGAGGGTGAAGTGCGGAGCTCATATTTCCTGACAGTTCACACAGCTTACAAATAGAAATACACGGGAGGGCTGTGTAAGCGAGGCTGGAACAAATGGTGTGCAGGGCTCGGAAGTGAATGCGGGCCGGGAATGGATGTTGGCGTGGACATCCCGAGCCACACAGTGGGATTAAAGCCAGGAGAGCGGCCTGCCGTATGGTTGCGTCTTCGCTTCCGTGATTGATTGGGATTTGGGAACTGCTCTGTAATAAGTTGTGAATGCTGTAAGCTGGCCTCGTTAATGAATATGTTTAACGGGAGGATGGTGGGAAAAATTAGCAGGATGGGAAAGAATGGCTCGGGATAGGCATTTGTGCTGGGCTGCAAAGAGGTGGTGCTGGGTTTGGAAAAGGCTAGGGAAGGAAGGAAAGGTGAGGAAAAAGGCACCTTGGGCCGATTAAGCTTTCCTTGGAAAGCAGGAATGAGCTGCAAGGGGAGACAGGATGGGAAGGATGTGAGAAGGATGTGGGACCTGCTGAGCTCGGAGGTGAGGGGGCTCTGGGGGTCGGCCTGAGAACGTCCTTGTCCCCCTGTCGCCGGTGACGCTGCTACCAGGAAGGGGCCGCAGGCGCCTCTGCTTGTGGGAGCGTTGGGCAAGCAGTGCTCACGCCGCTGTCCCCAGCTCCGGAGCCACCCTCACAGCACTGCCAGGAGCTCCCGAAATTCCCGCCAGGGAGCAGCTCCTCTTTGGCAGGGCTGGGAGGAGGGTTTGCTGCTCCTGGCATGTCCTGACTGGGAAAAGGAGGATTTAGGTCAGATCCCCCTCCCGTCCCAGCAGAGCCAGCCCCGGTGTGGGGGGCAGCATGGGGATGAGCTCCGAGCGCTCCGGGCCTTGTCCTGCAGTCCTCGCAGCTCCATTGGCTTCAATATCTGTTTTCAAATTTAGCTATTTTAAGTACCATAGACTAAGATAATTATTTCATGAAGTAATATTATCTGCAAATTAACCTTGGATCTTTGGGTAAGTTCAGAGAGAGAGAGAGATAAGGAATTTTATCACAAATTGCCAGACTTATTGAGTTTAATGTAAAGGCCGTGGCAAGTAATACATTTAAACTGCATCTAAGTAGAAAAGGCCAGGATATCAAAGTCTAAAAGCAATAAGCATTAATTTATTCAGAAAGTTTTTTTTTTTCCTCTTCCTGGTTTATATGCTCTTTTTTTCGCACTGTCATTTAATGAGGTTATATTCTGATTGGAAAAAAAAAAGATTTTTATTTCACTAGATAAAACTTAGCTTTTTAAAACGTCGAGTTTGCCCGCTCTTGTCTTGCAGCCTTCGCTTTGTGCAGCTTGGCTGCTGGACTAGCAGGCAGGAGGGCAAAAATCCCCCTTCTGCAGACTTTGGATTGAGATCCATATTTTCCTTTTCCTTTTCAGTGGTAACTAGTATATCTCCTGTAATTCCCTTCAAATATTCCCTGGCAATATTCCTAGATGTTTCTTTTGAAGGTTAAATGCCTTAGAGTTTATATACTACAGTACATAGGTAAATCAGAATAGGCTAATAAGTCTGTACGGTCGTCTTCGTGGCAAGCCTGCTTTGTATCTTGGATATAGCTGGAATAGCGCAGAGTTTTAGCCCGGTTAGTGGGCTCAGATTCCCACTCTTTGCTGGGTGAAGGACTGTGCTGGAACCTGCAGCGCTGGCCTGGGTGTCACTGCCCAGTTACACCTTCCTGTTGGCCAGTCCAGAAACATCTCCTCTGTGTGGGCTGAAATTGGCATGAGTAAAGATCAATAATTAAAATAATATTCCGCAAGGTTTGCATTTTAGTAGAGCAGTTTGATTAAAATTGGATCAGCTTTTTCCTCTCCCCTGAGCAATATTGCTCGCTTTGTTGCTAATGAAGTGGAACCTGGGCTGGGATCAATACTGATGAAGGCACTGGGGGCACTTGCAGTTTCTGCCACCTTTTCTGTACTGCGGGGTGGGAAGGGACATTCTAACAGTGCGCTAAGTAAGGGGAGCGGTGCAGCTTGGTACCAAATCTTGAAGAACTGATGTTAAGGTCGCCCTTCTGAGATTCCCAGGGACTCATGTAGGTTAGCTCTTAGTTGATCAGACAAAAGTAGGGACTTAGTTTTCTTGGCTGATGCGTCTTTGGCTCCCTCGGTGATGTCCCGTGGTGTTAACGTGTTCTCTGCACTGGGAGTTACCACTCTTCAGGTGTCAGCTCTTGCCGCTGAACACCGAATGGAGCAGATGCCAATTCCTTCAGCTCCAGGCTCCGCTGCAGGTTCTAGTACCACACTCTTAAATGCAGTGTGGATGCCATGGAGTTTCTGGCTAGGGTGAACTTTGGATCCTATCAGTTCTGGAACTGCTCCCAGCTCAGGCAGAACATTTTAATACAGCTACTCATGAAGCCCACAGGTTTTGGCAGTGCTCTCTATATGAGTAAGTCCCCCAATACTTTGTTCCACTTTACTCTTGTCTCCTGACTCCTTCAGTGCTTTTCCAAAATATCAATATCATCTTTGAACTCTTGGTGCATTGCTTCCTTGAAGACTTCTCCTATTCCCTGCCAGCGACAGCAGTTGGAGGCCATCTAAAGCAATTACTAAGTGTTTTGGAGACTTTACTTTGGCTGCCCTATCAAATGTGTGCAGTGAAAGCAGGATTGCTATGGGACCTGTTTTTTTCTCATCAGGGCATCTCTATCATCTGTAGACTCTTCTTAATTGGAAATTACCCACTCTTATTAACACAAGAGATACCCTTTGGTCCCACTTCAGACACAGAGTAAATGTATATAGTTCCCACTAAAGATAGTCTCATCCACACACTGTAGGGTGAAACTTTGCCCTTTAGTGTCTGTTCTGTTTCTCTTGGAGGAGAATTTCATTTTCTAGTAAAGGCAATAAATTTTTGGCCGCTCAGATAGGTGACTACAGAGGTTCATCATGAGAATTTAAAGAAATAAGCTTACTAAGAAGATGGATGGTGACAAGAGGAGTGAAAGTTGTTATCCAATCGTTTGTCATGGTCTGGGATGTTAAGATGTATGGCTAAGAGAGTGAAAGGTGTGTAAAAAGTTCCTTTTCCAGCACTTGGCTGATCTGTAATAACTTACCTTGTGCAGTCAGCCAGTGTTACGCGCTCTCTGAAAACTCATTTGGTTTGCATCTCTTCATATTCGTAGTACATAAGCAATAATGCGTTATATATTGCTAGGATGTATTCTACACATCATCGAAGTATAACCTCGTGTTACTGAATATACTAGCAGACGTCTCTGGTGCTTCTATTAACTCCCTTTTCTCCCTGTTCTATCCCAGTCCAGATGTTAACATTATCCATCTTCCCTGTTTTACCCATAATGTTCTGTTCAGGGATTTCTCCAGAGATTTTTTTCTCTGAATGCATTTCAGTGGTTCCCTGCTTTATAGTACTTTTCCTCTAGTTCTTTCCATATCTCAAGAGTCTTAAAAAAGTGCTGCTGTCACTGGGTACAGGGTCAGCTAGTGAAAAATCAGATTAAGCATCTGATCTGAAGGATGATCAGGGGCCTGGAACATCTGCCTTATGAGGAGAGGCTGAGGGAGCTGGGCCTGTTCAGCCTGGAGAAGAGAAGGCTGAGAGGGGATCTAATTAGTGTGT
>JAWLRI010000907.1:1876011-1964593 GCA_034781795.1 Crypturellus tataupa | reverse complement strand
AAATTTCCTGACAGTGAGGGTGACAGAGCACTGGAACAGGCTGCCCAGAGAGGTTGTGGAGTCTCCTTCTCTGGAGACCTTCAGGACCCGCTTGGTTGCAGCCCTGTGCCACGTGCTCTGGGTGGCCCTGCATGTGCAGGGGGGTTGGACTAGACGACCTCTGGAGGTGCCTTCCTACCTTAGGCATTCCGGGATTCTGGCATGGCTTGTTAGAGCGTGTGTATTATTTTAACACTTCCTGCCAAATTTCAATGTGTTGGAAGGTTATGTTGCTAGTGAGGTGACTTAAAGTGTTTTCACTTTGCAGTGGAATACAATTCAACTAAGTCTCTGCAAGCAGTAAAAATCTTGTTTATCTTGTTTCAAAGAAACATTGCCCATTACTTGGTAACATGTAGATATTCCTTGCAAAACAAACGTGGTCAAGCCCGAACTTCTGAAATTGTTCTTGCCTTCTATACATGGATCTTCTCTTTCACATATATAGGTGCCTGTATCTGTTGGTACAGAATCTCTTGCCTTCTCCTTGGTACACAGACCACTTGTCTTAGTACAAAGCCTGTGATTCTGACTGCGTTGCTCAGTGTGGTTTGCTGTTAGGCTGTGGTGTGCAGCCGGAATAGCTGCCCTCAAAAGGCATGGGAAGCCTCATTTGGGCTTGCAGTGGCACAGAACAGCTCAGTAACCTTAATGTGATCAATTCCATTGACTTTCATCGCCACTGTCAGCATTTGATTGAACTCCGTTAAAATATAAGCCTCACCTATTTCCCCCAGCCTGTTCCAGTATTTCATGGTTAAAAAATTTAATTGGCTGAATGTATTCAGACCCTGCTCTCCCTAGCAGCCCTGTGTGACTGCAGCGAGGAGGGGTCTTGTAGTGTTGAGTAGCACCACAAAGATCAGAATGTCGGTGCACCTCAGAGAGGTCTGGTGGTGGATTAAAGTCAAAGTTTGGCCCCAGATCTGCAGTTCAGGTAGAGTTTGATGTTCCCCCAGTGTGGCTGTATCTGTCTGTGTGTGTCACCGTCGTGTCCTCGGGAGAGGAGCTGTTAGGGGCCCCATGAGCCTGGGGGATGCTGCTTGAACCACCTCTGACCGGGCGGCTTCTGCTGCCGGCAGAGTCCAGGTGCTGCCTGGGGGGCTGAGATGGCCGGCTGGGGTGGCGGGAGAGGCTCAGTGCAGGCTGCGGGAGGCGGGAAGCGCTGCTGCAGAAGCCAAGAAAAGAGCCTTTTCCTATTTCCACCTTATCTGTGATTGAAGAGGTGTGAGGAGAACACTGTACGCAGAAAGCCAAGCCAAGCCTTTGTTTCTAGACGGTTCTGAGGTCCCTAATCAATGATCTGAAGGCAATGTGCTCAGTGACCTTTGGCAAGAAAGGGGCGGTTGTGCCAATATTATACCTGCAACTTGAGTCAGCGTTTGCACTTTCTCGGTAGTTGGTTGTGTGAACTCTTACCTTATTGAGCCATATTGAGCCATATCATTTTGTCATTATCAGCCAAGTTAAGTGATCGCTAAATTTTGTCTTGCTTGCCTGTTGTGATATTTTAATTGTCCAGATGCCGTTAGTCTTGTACAATGTTCCTTCCTCATTTTAAAATTTGATTTCACGTGATCTTCTTGGCCTCTCAATTTTAATTTTCCATCTGACAGCAGCAGGTACCTCTGTTGGTACTGAAAATACTCAGCCTTATCTCCACGCTGGTATTCACTGGCTTACACTTAAGTATCTACGAGCAAGCTAAATTCTTTCTGTGAGCTCAGATTTGTCTGCTTAGCTGAGTTGGGAGCTCTTATTACCCCACTATCCCGGATGAACGCATCCTAGCTGGGTGAAGTCAACAGGATTTTTACTGCTGATTTCACTGCTTGTGGAATCAGCCCAGTTTACCACAACCTGTTGGTAGCAGAGGCTACACTTTAATCCTTTGCTTCTTTAGACTTTTATAGTGCTTAGGAGTCTGATGGATGGAGCACTCTGTTAACATCGATCAAGCCTTTTGGTTACAGCTTCTAAACAAACACCAGCATCGTCTTTTTCTCCCCAAGTATTCTATATATTAATGCACAAGCCTCACATGAGTGTATACTGTAGCTTGGACAGCCCTTTTAATGAAATGGGTTTTAAATTGGAATTTTAAGTATGCATGAAGACTGTAGGATGCCATTTGCAGTGTTAGGATTTCAGTAATTAGTAGAACTTTACCCTGTTTCTGTGTGGGTATGCACTCTGTTGAGTAAAAGTGTTAATAAATAGAAGTTCAAGGGTAAAATTTTATTGCTGTTTATGAGAAGAGAAAGAGTAAATTAATGTGTTCATGCTCATATATGTTCTGAATTTTGAACACTTTGTCTATTAGAAAGTTTGTCAAAAGGTGCTTATATTTGAAAATAAAGATAAAATCTGAAGGCTTTAATATTGTTCTTTCTTATACACATAGTCCTTGAGAATATAAGTGTAAAATATCTCCTGCCGAAAGCTATTGTCATAAAATGACACATTCCCATTTTAATAGCTGAATAATCAGTACAGAAATATTTTCTAAGTTGCAGAGCAGTTATTGCTTTTTTCGTAGGTAGAATCTTTAGTGGATGAAGCCCAAATTTGATCAGATATTCTCCATTTTTCCTGTTTCAGTTCTTGCTTTTGAACAATGCTACCAAATACCTCCTGACAGCCTTGACACTTCAGGATGCTTAAACAGAGAGGACTTTACATTTGATTTCATTTCCTGATTCTGTATTTTCCTTTAATCCAGTAGTAAAGTTAAAATAGTGGTTCTGCAAGAGTAGGTGAAAAACTCTTTGAGAATGACTAGTTTGTGTCTCTGCAGGCCCTGGTTGCATACATCTTATTTGTGCTGCACCAAAGCAGAAACAAAAGCAATAGGTCAGCATGACGGATTGGCCAGGCGGGCAGGCGTTGGCGTGGGCGCCTCGACTCGATGAGCTGCGTTTGCCGGACCCGCTGGCTCAGCACATCAGCCCGGCCCGATGTGGCTGAGGAGACCCTGGCCTGATGAAATGTTGACGTCAAGGAAAATTCCTTCTCCTCCGCTTGCTCCAGCTGCTATTTCTGTTGTCCCCTCATCCTCCTACCTTGTCTGTCTGTGAGCAGAGGGGAGGTCTGAGTTTGCAGAGCCTTTGTAGAAGCCTTTGAACACAGTCTGCAGGTTTTGGCTTCATTGCTTGGTCTGGACGAGCTCTCGGGCTCTGTGTTCTGGCAGCTGCCGCCCTGGTGGCTCTGCGCACATTTCCCGGGTTAATAGAGTCGTGCCAGCCAATGTTCCAGGCATTTTTTTTCTCCATTTTGCTGTGTAGATATTCAAATGACAGCATTCATCTTCATCAGAGCAGAGAAGAAGAATGAAAAATTTCCTGGGAAATCATTTCACCAGACAAAAGGAAGAGAAAATAGAGCGTGGTGCCTTATCTAGACCAGAAAATCTAGAGCAAACCGCAGGCAAGGGCCGTGCCTCGGGCTGCTGGGAGTGTGGCGCTCCGCTAGATCCGTTATCTGCCGCCTTGTAATTACACTATCTAAATACAAGGGCTTCCCCTGCACTGCTTATGAGGAAAGAATTCTTGTTGAAACAATAGGATTTTGTCAGAATGAGAGAAATAATCAGTTTCCAGTTTCCTAGATTTTTGTTTTGATGACTTTGAAACATTCTGGGCTGTGAATGGACTAGGGGGAAATAGCAGTATTTTTTTCAAAGAATAGCAACCAACTTTAACTCTACATAAACTTTCTCAGGCTGCAGAATGACGAGAAGCTTTGCCAGGTAAACCTTGCACACTTGAAATGATCATAAATGATTCCCTCCCTTAAATTCTTTTGCTGATGCCATCCTCACTGAACTGTGAGCAGGTTTAGCCTGCAGTTACAGGAGCATCAGTGAACTAGTTATAGAAGGTGAAACAGTTTAGGGATATGATGTGCTTTAGGGGCACTAAGGCAGTCGCAGCACTGGCTCTAAGGGTGGGCGTCAACTATTAGTGATGTAATTAAGGTTCCGCCTGCATGGGCAAAGTGGAAGCACATGGAAAATACTGTGTTTATTTTAGGATGCTGACTCTGATCCCTCTTAAGTAGAGAGTGATTTACACAAAATACAGTAGGAATTAAAACCTTCTCTTCTAAAATCACAATTTTTTATAATGAAAAGGTTGAGGGTATCTCAGAGTGTATTAGCTGAGTGTGACAACCCAACTGAGAGCTCAAACTGAGTTCAGTTTGATACATGGCAGTATTGTGGTTACCACCAGTCGTAGTTTGGGCTTTTTATTGCATTTGCTTACAACAGATTTCAGCTATCCATTTGGACTCTCAGTTCATGATTGTTCTGTGTTATTGAGTGTATTTTCCTCATTATTCTGGTGTTTTTATAGCTGTCTAGCAACATATTTTAATATCGTTCCATTCAGAGTTTTGTGGATCAATTGGAGGCAAAATTGCAAACCAAAATACTAACTACTGTTAGTATCTGTTAAAAATAAAAATAGTCTAGCAATAGCCTAGTGTTCAGTCCGCGTTCTGAACATTTCCTGATATATTGTGGAAGCTCTTGGAACTGCTTTACAGGATTAGACCATGCTCAGTGTCTGAACTTGAGCACATTTTTTGTGTTAACTGCTTCTAAATGAGCACTTATTTTTAAGTAGTTGGCATAAATCTAATTTTAATTTACTGTTTTCGTTTTCTTTTGCATTGATCTTCTTTGTAGAGATTCAATTGCAGACTTGTAGAAAGATGTTTTTCAAAGAGTCCAGATGGTATTTGCAATTATTTATTATCATTAGCATTCACCGTATCTGAAAACAGGACTTTTGCCAACTTAGATAAACCATTCCTGTTCTACTCTTGTTTGCAATATTTCAGTGTCTGATGTTAATTACAGCTCACTCTTGGGGCAGTTTTTTGTGGCTAGATAAAAAATGAAGATTCCGCTTTTCCACAAATTGCTAACACTTATTTTGGAAATGTAATTTGGATTTTGAATGATTTCGTGAACAAACCATCAAGGTATGTCATTAAGAGTAACATAATCAGACCAAAAATCAAAGTAATCAGAACAGTGGGTATAAAAGTGCACGTTTCGTGCACACACACTTTTTTGCATCACTTCTTAAAGAATAAAAATTTTGTGTGCACCTCCCATTGCTGTTGTTTGTCCTTCTGCTATTTCTCCTGAGTTTTAAGAATGAAGATGACACCTGAATGGTGCAAAAATAGAGTGTTTAAAAATCACAGGTGTAAATTTATCAGTGATAAAATCTACCTTCTTTATTTGGAATTAAAATGCCCAAATACTACCACTGATATTGTGCTGCCCACTACACAAATACATAACGTGAGGTGGAGTCTGTGCACTCTCGGAATAAGCAAGGGGACTCCTAATAATTGTTTTATCTTAGAAATGTGAAAATAAAAGGGTGTTTTAATAGAACATAGTATTTTAATACATTTGACTAGTGCATGTAATTGGCTTCTGCAGTATTTTGTGTTGATTGCCGTTTTTCACAAAGCAATACAGAGAAGGAAGTAGAGGGACACCTGCTTCATAGTTATGCCGCAGCACCGATTTCGACAATAAATCTTAATTGTAATCAGTCTTGATCAACCCACCTGGGTAGAGTCTGCATTTGTATGTAGCAGGGGGTAGTGCAGAAAAAGGAAGAAGTTCGAAAAGAGAGGAACAAAGAAGGGAACATTAGTAAGGATTGTGTTTAGTCCTTACATCTTCTGCTCCCAGGTTGCTGCGCTCTGTTAATTATCCGGCGCAGCTACGGGAATTTGCGCTCCTCTCCAAGGTCGCAGTGAGTGCAGTTTTCCCTTCAGATGCACGTGAGCAGTTTCTCCTCTTTGGGAGGGGTTGGGCCATGAGGTAAAGTTAACTCTTCCGCTCTTCGTGCACGGCACAGCGGGTGCAGGTGCAGGTGCAGGCGCTGCCTTTCCGTGACTAGTGCTGCTGCGCGACAGGCGGTCACAGGGGTTAGGGAGGCAGCGTGCCCGGGAAGCTGGGGCGTTTTCTCCCCCCTGGGCTGGTGGCAGCTCTCTAGCAGGGCAGCACCTTGCGACTGGGGCGCCTGCTGCTTGCTGCAAAGGCCGGCCACAGAGCAATTCTGGTTATGTGTATTTACAGCAGTAGTAAAGGGTACACTGGCCAGACCACAGCAGGGGATATGAAGGAAGGAAAACCAAGTATCGCTCCTTTCCAGCTTCTTCCAAGCGCTACATGCTACCCAGGGACATGGTAATGGTGAGGGCTGCAGGCAGCAGGACAGAGCTTCTTTGTGTTCTCCAGTGATTACATAAAGTATGTCCAGAGAGATTATTTCTTCTCCTAACTTACTCTCTATTGACCAGTGTCTGTTTTTTTTTTCATACTTCATGTTTTTACTTTCCTGTTTCCTTATTCTCTTGAAATGTTCCTCTGTATTCTTCACTGTGAGTGACGCAGTTGAAAATAGTTTTTACTTTATCTGTTGCTGTATTCTTTCTCTGTTACAGGATCCACCTTTATTTTCTTTCTTTTTGTTGTCTCGCTTTCCTTTTTGTCTGCAATGTTTTACTTAATGCATTTTTTTCATAACTGAATTTTAACAAAGCTTTTCAACTCAAGCCCCTAAGGACCAACTTTTTTTCCTTGCTTTATTTTTTTGGTCCTCATGGGTGATCCCGGCTATATTTGGGTTTATTTCTTCCTTTCCCCAAGAAAGACTATTCCTCTCAGTTCCATCTTTTGTTTTTTTGGGGATAGCTCTTTAGCTTCATTCTTCTTTCTTGTTACTTCATTCTCGTTTTCTGTTATGGGGTTCTGATAATAGTGATGGACTGCTGCAATTAAATTTATTCCATACACCACTGCTTTCCTTGACAGACTGACACTGCTTGTCACGGATGTTCTTACCTACTGACTGGCATTAACAGAAGTCAACCAGGAGCCAGGAGTTTCAGTCAAGTGTGACATTGGTCTTCCAGTCCAAAAGTCAATGTGTGCAGGAAGACTGAGCAGCAGCAGCCTGGGGATGTAATAAGGGATCACTGAAACTAGCAGAGCAACATCGAAGCAAAATCAGTGATGTTACTAAAACACGTGCATATCCAAAGCAACTCTATCCCATTTCTCCTGTTGTTATAGTTTGATTGTTATTGCTTTTAACTGCAGCATTTCTGTTTGCTGATTAGATGTCTAGGCCAAGGCTTTGTCATCAGACTGCTTTCTCCGAAGGAGATACGCAGTTGCCGTCAGCAAACTGGCATGCAGTCAATATGAATTTTTTGGAATTTACTACTGTCTGTTGACATCTTATTCTGTTACAGGCAAGCATTTAATCAAAGTTTATTGTCATTCTTTTCTGAGATTTAAATGGGACATAAAATTTTATGATATGTATAGTATTTTAGATGACGGCTTCATTATTTCCACAGAATAATTTCAAATGCTACAAGGAGAAATATTGATGTCAAACTGGTAATTGTCATTAAATATGCAGCATTTTTCCAGCAGTCATTTGTGCAAAAAATAAATTTTCAGTGCTTCCTGGTAGCAATGCAGAGGCATTGAAAATGCAGTTCCTTCACTTTGGGCCTTTCCCCATTGCAGAGACCTCCACACACATGTGCAAAACTGAGATTTTCCAAATAATAGTTCAAATTTTCCAGTGGAAAAAAAATGAACATGGTATAGTGGTGATTGGTGAAAGGAGGACATTAATTCATTAAATTGATGATCTTTCAATTGCTACTTCCTAGTGGGACTTCTTTTTTAGCTCCTTCAGTCTTCTCCTGTCCGGTTGAGTTGGCTGCTTTGAAAATTGGCTTCTTTGCATTTCCCAGGCTGTAACACCTTTTGCAGAGCCACGAGGCCCTTCAGTGGCACGTGTAATTAAAGGATGTCTTGGGAGCTGAGCGCTCGGGTCACTGGGAAGAAGGAAAATAATGTGCTGGAGCTGGGCTTCCTGGGAGGCATCATGAGAAATAGGCAGCTGCGGGTTAACGCTAAACTGACTTGGATTAAAATGTTCCTGTTGATTTAATGCCTCACAATGCCAGGACCGTGGAAGTGGCTTGTCCGTTCAGCATTCACAAGGCAATAGGAAAATAATTAAATTTTCTGGAAAAATATGTTCATTCTTTCAAAAGGAGTTTTGTAGTGTTCCTTTTTTGCTGGGAAGATTTTTATTCATACGAATATAGAGGGACCAAAAATTGCAATCAGGATTTTATTTCTCCGTATGGGGTTGTAGTCAGTTCTTCACTTTCTTCATGACTTTTTCCCAGATTTCAAATTAGGGGACTAGGTAATAATGCAGTCTTATTAGCAAAGATGCTTGCAGTAATGCTGTTTTTGCCTTATTTTCCCCAGAATTATTAGACCCTCATATTAGAAGAAGGAGGATTAAATCCATCCTATTTTGAGAGTGTTATCTGTTGAATATATCTTATAGATTTAGCTTTAATCATTAGTTAAAAAGTGAAGTGAGCAAGTGATAAATACCTGAAGGGAGCCAGTGGAGATGGTGGCCATCACTGTTGATGGGTTAGATTCTGTTAGCAGTATCTACTTGAAACTAACTATTTTTTCATTTTTTTTTGAAATTGCCTGTTGCCCTTTGTCTTTGATTGCTCTATTTACTAATTAGCAGTCTTCAAAGTTTATTAGGCCACTGCAGTGAATATCGAGTGTTAACACAGTGTATAGTTACCCATGAAGAGACCTGCTTAGGGCTCTACCTAGGAAAGACCAGTGGTCTGGAGAAGTCCTGCCCTGCTCTCACCTGCTGCTACATGTAATTCCTGCATTGCCCAAGACGATATCTAGAACATCGTCGTCTGTTCTCAGGCAAAAAAAAAAAAATAAAGATATATATATATTGACAGGGAGCTAGGTTGTTATCAGTACTATCCTTCTCCCTGTGTTTCCTGAAGGTAATCCAGACTGGGATCCTTGTGATGTGATCTGCCATCCCACTGCTCTCCTTGCCTGATTTCAAATGCTACATCTGAGACCTAGATATATGTTTAGAGGGGAATTTGTATTGTCTTTAGTTGCAGTATTTAGGTGCTTAAAGACATTAGTCTTATTTAGCAGAGAGAGCAAAACTCCTCTAGGAAGAATTCAGATGACAATTCAGAATATCGGAGGTAAGAATTATACCTTCGAGCTGCTGGGTGAATGGCTAGAAAGCTCTGGAGAATGTAATGTCCCCTGTAAATCTGTGACAATGCATAAAGCACGTTTCAGCTGTATCCTATTTTAGTATTTTTCATGGAAAATGAAAGATTATTGCCTTCTTTTCTCATATATAGTAGTTTTCTGAGAATTCTGTCCTAGGTAGCTGGTGCAGACAAAATGTAACATTTCTGTATTAGAGCAAGCTAATAATTAAACCTGAGTGCAGTGGATAGAGCTGTAAGGTAAATCGCAGAAGTGGAGGCAGATTTGCACCTTCACACACTTGGTGGGAAGCTCTTTGCAACACAACCCAAATCTTCCTTTCTTTGCTGAGGACCCACGGATTGCAGCTTTTGTTTGCAGTGCTGCTGTTGCTGTTGCTTGCTGTAAAGCCTGTGGAACTAAAAGAAACAGTGGAAAGAGGAATTTTCTCCTTTGCCGCACTTCCCACGGTATGATTGCTCTGAAGTACAAGTGCCTCTTGTTAACCAGGGCTCATGGGTGGAAAAAGCCGCCCCCAGGAGAACAAAGTGTTTCAGGCTCTGAGCAGAGCAGGAGGTACTTGGAGTCTTGTATAAAGCCAGGTTGGGCTGGTGGGAGAGCTCCAGTGGCTTTCAGCACCTTGGCGTTTCCTTAGCGTGATCCCGAGGCCGTGCGTGGGGAAGGGCCTCGCGCACGGCAGGAGCAGGGACGTGTTTGCCGGGCCGGGGCCTGCGGGAGCAGCCCGGGCTGCCTCGTGCCTCGCGGCTCTGCAGCCTCATGTTGGCGGCGTGAGTGCCGCCTTCGGGCCTTCCCTAGGAATGTGAGCATGGGAAAGGAGAAGAGGTGTTTCACTGTTCGCTTCAGCAGCGCGTAATCTCCTCACGTTGCGGTATCAATGATTCCTAAAATCAAGCGTGACCAGGACACCCTCATGTTGTCTGCTGCTATACAGACAAGTTGTCAAAATCTTATCAGGGACTTTGACACCAAAATAACTCAAGGAGACAGTTGGAATGAGGCCTGTGGGTTTATTTGGGATTTTACATTATTTTTCTCTACAGATAGTTCTGGCCTCATGTATGAAACTGCACTGGTGACAATGGGTGAGCGTGAGTGACTCAGTAGGGAGAGCTGGCAACGACTGCCGAGTGCCACACGGCTGCAGCCCCGTGCTCCTCAGGCCTGCGGGCTTCCCGTGAGGACACTGGGGCTCTCAGTTTTGCTATTCAGCAGATGTAGAATAGCTCTACAACGACTGGTCCTTATAGAGCATTTCCTGATGACCACAGGCAAGCACGAGGGGGAAAAAAATGTTTATTTTCAAATGTCTCTTGCAGCCTGATAGCCTGCTGGATTCTCTGTTACTTCTCATAATATGCTTGAAAAGTTTTATTTGTGCCTCAGGGGCAGTAAGGCTGTCTTCATTTTGGGATGCGACTGCGGATAATACCGCGGTGCCACTGACAGCTTGATGCTCTCCTGCTAGCAGCTTGCCTGCCTCTCGTGTTTACTCACCGGTGCATGTGTTGTCTTGCAAAAACAATACAGATTCCTACCCTCGTAGCTGTAATTGCATTCTGGGCTGCCTCGTTACAGACCTCCTTTCCCATGGCGTGTGAGGCGAAAGAACTTGCGCTATTCTGTTGTTGCCATTATGAATATTATTTTTTTCTATGTATAATTGAGCCTGAATAGCCATTATGCACTTTTTTTCTAGATTCATAATTAAAGGAACGTGAAAGGAAAATATTGTAATTATTGTAAGGACAAAAGGAGTAACAGTCAGAGTGAGCTTGTTGCTTGTAAATAGCTCAATTTGAGCTTCAAGAAATTTCAGATTTGTAAGTGAAGTTTCACGAGTGTCCAGCAGCAGCAAGGAAGAGAACAGCGTAGCCAAGTCAATATCTGTCCAGAGTTTGTAGAGTTAATTTCTGCTATCATTGGAATTATATCTGCGGAACATTAGGTGTAATTCAGTGCCAAAAGAAAAGAATCATTTCATTTAATTTTTATGAAATATGTTCAATTATGCATTTGCCATAAAAATCTATGTAATTAATAAAGTCACTGGATATTTCTTTCGTTATTTGACTTTGCTTTTAATTTTAAAAACATAATTTTAGGCTGTAGGCATTGAGAGGTGCAACTGTTCGTCTGGATAGTATGTATGTTTGAATCCCCTCAGAAGTGGAAAGTCACAGTCATACATACGTGAGGTCTCCTCTGTCTCATCCATGGAACTGATAGGCAGCTTTATTCCCCTTGCACTCCAGGAGACTTGTGCATTCACTGGTATTATCCTTTCCCAGGACCTGAGGAGGAGGAGGGATGGCCAAGGCATTAGGAAGCTGCTCCCATCTCCATTATCAGTTTGCAAGATGCTTCTGGTCTGGAAGGATGGTTTTGTTCCCAGTCCCTTGGTTCATCTCAATAGCAAATATTTCCTGCTGGGACAGGGAACATCCAGTGGTTCCATTATTCTGGATTTCCTGGGGTTGGAGACACTTGGAAACTGTGTGTGACTAATTCCATAATGATGAAGAAGAATGACCAGAATGTCTATGAGACACTTCTGTGGCCAGCTGATGGGAGAAAACCATCTTCTGTGGGGATCTGTGCAGTTCACATTGTGAAAAATGGGTTGTATAGATGAAAAATATGGGATTTGTAGTGGTAATGGATTTTATATTTTTTAATGATTGAATCATCTTGTTCCCTTGTGGTTGCCACCTTTATGAAACAGACTGAAACCAAGAGGTTTTGCCTCAAACTTAAAATATATTTTTCTTTTTTGCTCTTCTGAAGAACCATCTCAGTTGCTTATTCTGAGTAATTTCCTTTCAAGCCTGAAAGCCAAACCAAATGTTCTTTTATAGTGTATTCTTCCACTGACAGTTGTGCATTTAACATAGAGCCTGTCTGTGGCTGGATATTGAACCGAGGCTGCACTTTGTTCTTATTTAATTTTCCCTCATTTGTTCCAGGTGAAGAAGTGCCACAAAACCTTTGCTCGGAGCGTCTCCGTCCTGAAATAGCGGCTTGTGAAGTACCTTGTGCCATGGACTGCGTCATCAGCGAGTGGTCACAGTGGTCTCCGTGCTCCCAGTCGTGTTCTGGCAAAAATGCCGAGGGGAGTCAGAGCAGGAGCAGGTCTATCTTGGCCCTTCCCGCAGAAGGTGAGTGGATATTTCAGGTTGGTCTCTGCTTTTTCATTCGAGGAGTTGCCTTGTTTTCCTCTGCCAGACGGTGTTTGGATCAGAGCTAACCCACTACTTGTCTGTACTTTATACCCAGCAACTAAAAGATCTTCAAGAGCTTCTATTAATGCATGTGTTACTTGGAGAAATTCTGCCACGGTTCAAAATTATTTACTTTAGCCTCTAAATTATTGAATATTTAAAGCCTAGCCTGGGCTGAATGTACTTCAGCTGCATCCTACACTAATGAAATTATTGAATGACCTAAACTCCTCTTATGAGTGTTTTTATATACTTACATGTTAGTAGTGATTTAGAAGGGAGGAAACTGTAAAAGCAAGGAAATATCAAAGGACCTTTATTGTTATTACAAACCTGAAATATGAAGGCTGAAATGTCAGCCTTCTTTTTCCATTGACATAGGTAAGTTGCCCTTGGTGAGTTTATATAATTTCCTCTAGATCTTCACGGAAGCATCATATATCTGGATTTAAACATTTAAACTTTACAGTGACAGATTTTTTACACAAACTATTTCTTAATGTAATTATAATCTTCCAACTGTAGTTATACATACAGTAATTCATTGAACATGTTGGTTTATCACCCAGCATTGCAGGGATACCACACATAGAGCATACAATTCATAAAACATTCACAGGTTCAACAGACTAAAGTCTTGTTGACACAAAAGAAAATACCTGTTATTGTCAGTGCTATGTGCAGCTAATCTGGCAGCAAAACACTTCAGATGCAGATCTAGTCTGGGACAAGCACCAGTAAAAGCAATTTTGGCAATTATCGTTAAGACTGCCTGCAGTTGCTGGGGCACTGTGGGGACTTGATCTTGCAAACCCTTACTCATGTGAATGGTCTTTATTCATATAAACATCCTATTGCACTTGTAAAGAAAATTGGAATTCTTCAGGATGAAAACTGCAATGTAATTGTAGATTGATAATAACTATATCTAAAAAAGTGTTTGAGATAGAAAATAATTCAAATGAAAAATGAAGTTTTCTTCATATTTTCGATAGAGGAGGCAAAATACAGATAAACACGGAATTAGAAAAATAGAGGAAAGTCTAAATAGTTGTTAATGTTAAGAAAAGAAGACCAGAAGTGCTGAGATCTTCTGGTCTGAAGGACTTCTGGATCTGACTCCGCTTCAAACACTGGGTGTTTCCTCCAAGCTGTTCAGCAGATCTCATAGTATGAGGAGCAGGGGCAGCTGACAAAACTAAAGAAGCTAAAGCAGGTTCAAAATGCCTAAGATAGAGCTGTGGACATGAGGTCCCTGATAGGGCTGCTGATAGGACTTGGAGAGGACGGGCTCTCCATATTTATTGTTTGTCCACTGTGAGCTGCAGAAAGTGGCTGGGCTCTTGTGCTGGAACAGGCATGAGCAAGAACTGCTCTGCAGCTTTCCTGTCCAGGAGAAATTTCCAGGAAGGAAAGTTTGCTCTGGAGGCCCGTTCACCTCCTCAATTTAAGCTCCATCATGGGACTAAACCGCTCAGAGGGTGAATGCAACGTGGAGCGTTGAACATGAAAAGGAGAGAAAGAGCACAGTGAGGGACTTGATTATCCAAATCAGTGCTGCCCGAGAAATTACTGCCTTTTTTTTTCATTTTTCAATTTGACTGATTGGAGCCGTTTGAGGTCACGCATTATGTGCAGGGACGTAGTCCTGCCAGGTGCTGAGCAGCCCTTTGAGGAGCAACGTCCCTTCATCTCCCTGTGGTGTTAGTGGGGCATTGAGGTGCTCTCTGCCTTAGGCATTCTGGTCCTGATGCTTTAGTTCTTAAAACTTGTAGCTCTGATTTTGATGTACTCTTGACATGTCACAAGTTGCCAAATTTTCCCTCTTGGAGGAGAAGGATTCTGATTTTAGTAATTTTTCCCTCCTTTCATCCTGAAATGGCATTACTCACTGCATTACTTTCTTGCTTTTGAATGTCCAATTCTTTTATGGAAAAAAATTGGCTTGCTGGTTGGAATTACAGTAGTTTAGCCAAATCTTTAGACATCAGTTTGAAAGTGGCTGCCTCAGAAAAGTGAGACTTCAAACTCCAACCCTCTCTCTCAATATGCTCCCTCTTCCTTTGCAGGTGAGAGTAGCAAATGGTACAGGGATATAACGTCCAAAACTGTGGTGCAGAATTGTGCACAGCCCTGTGCTTTTGGTCTGTGCATGAAGGGAATCTCTGTATTGGGACTGCTCCTCCTTGGGGAATTAGTAGGGAGAATGAGCATAAAAGTAATGCTTAATGTATCTTTAAACCTGACCATGGGTTTGCTGCGTGATCCAGGAATTTAAGGGGAGCCAATGCCAGCTGTGTGTGGGAGTATCAGCAAGGCAGCTGGGAAATGTGCTTCACCTCTTTCTGTTTTCATTATACGTCCGAATACAATTTTATGCAAGGCTAGTTTAATGGGGAAACAATATTTTAGAAGGTTGTTATTGCAGCCATAAAGGTCAGCAGCTTTATTTAAGCTGTATTTATTTATTTATTTATAACAGGAAAAAAAAGGCACTGAGCGGGACTGTCATTTCTGTGTATTTTTTTTTCCATGACTTCCTCCTGCCTTTGGCTCCCAGATAAAATATCATATTTCTTGGACCATTTCCAGGTGGGAAAGCCTGTCCGCCCGCACGCGCCCTGCGGGAGCACCGCGTGTGCAATGAGCACCCGTGCACGCCCGTCTTCTGGGAGACGTCGCCCTGGAGCGCCTGCTCCGAAGGGACCCCAGCGTCCAGGCCCAACGACACGGTGCCCTGGAGCGCAGAGGCCGCCTGCGGAGTTGGGCTGCAGACCAGGAGCGTCTCCTGCACCAGGAGTGGCTCCGGCCACATCGCGCCCAAGAGGTACTCGAGGAGGCTGCGGCTGGCCATGGTGCTGCACGGTTGCCCTGGCTGCGTTGGACTTGAGCGAGTGATTGTAAATAAAATAGATGAAATATGGAGCGTTTGCAACTGGTTTAGGGAAATCACAACTCTCAAACTGGTTTTATTTCCAGACTAGTTCTCTGCTATTCCCCCTCTCCTATGAAATGGATACTGATATATGCTGATAAAAAAATAACCAACCTCTTTTTAATTCTATACCTAGAAGCAAGGGAAACTCACTTTGCAGTGGCATAGTGTTTTTGCCTTAGCTCTTTTAATATTCTTGTTCACAATTTGGGGAATGTTTTTCCTGAAAGAGAGTTTTGAGGAAAATATAAACTAGACCTGAGCATAATATTTGTCAAAAAATTACTAATAATACTCTAATAAAATAAAAAAATAATTAGGCCTTGCATTATCTTTACCCCAAAATAAGGCAGAGGAGTATGTGTGATACGTATCGTTCTGTCAATTTTTGTGTCTTTTATGTTGTGGTACCAACACAATGAAATAATGTATTCTGCAGTAAACATATTCTGAGTTTGGCTTTACTTTACTAAGCTAGGAAAAATAGTAGCACAGATGTTTTCCCTAATATAAAAAAATTAAGATGCTGCTAATTATTTTTGCACTGTTAATGAGTCTAGAGATTTACAGCTGAGTTTCATTTCTTATTGTAGCTCTCAAAACAATCCTGTTCATATAAGCAGACTGAGTTGATTTCAGTAAAGTTAATTAAAATTCTTGAGGTTAATGAGATTAATTAAATAAAAGCAAAGAAATTCTGTATTCATTTATAGCTAGCATCCATTGATGTACTGTAGCTTTGCCTACTTAAACACACTGTTTATGGTTCTGTGTAATGTTTAAATAGTTGTTTGTCCCCTTCACTTTTGAGGGAGTCTAAGGGGAAAAAGAATTGAAAGGGGAAAGTAAATATTCATGGGAAGTCAGGCTGTGAGAAGGGGAAAGGGAGCCCCGGTCTCCTTCCTCGCTGCAGCGCTGGGCAGGTTGGGCGCCCTTTGGGCTCCAAGAGCTAATCTGCAATTGCCGAAACTGAGGAGATTGTTCAGGGGCAGACTTTATGAAAGCTGATCCAAGTAACGTTGGGTTTTTAAAGCTGCTGCAGCTATAGTGCTGCGGCTTCAGGAATAGGTTATATTATGTCAATAAATAACCACTGCGTGTTGGCATCCTGAATTTTTCCTATTATGTGGTTTTCCTGATTTCACAAAGAAAAATTACACGGTACCTTATGAAGGAGCAAGCCAAAGAAAACTGAATAAAACCAAGAACTGTGCAGAAAAACCTTTCCACATCTTACTGGATAGATAACAGAATTCTGTCTTCTAGAGTACTCATGCTTAATGAGAAAAAATGTCTCTTTGTATTTATATTTTTTTTTAATTATACCTCTAAGTATCTGATTACCATCTTGGTCACAGAGTCATAACTTGAAGATTTTTTTATTATTATTTTCTAGCATGCTTTAGTGGCATATTCCTTTTCTAAGTGTACTCATTTGGTTACACGCATTCCTAGGTATTTTCAAGTAGCTTGTCTACAAAAAAAATATTAAAAATTAGGAAAGGCCAATTTTCTCCTTGTTCCCCCACTTGAAATGCATGATGTGCCAAATCCCCAAATATTGCCCCCTTGCCACCCTTCCAGTTTTAATTATTAACTGTTTCTGAAAATTTTATTAGAATGTGCATTACATTTTCATCATTTAGAAGTTAAAAGTTAATTAAAAAATCACAATGTTCTTATTACTGTACTGTATTGTGTAACATTTCAAATAAAAATCTAGACCTCCATCGTGAGATGTGCCTGCAGGTTCATATCATACCTCAGGAAGGTATATTTATTATTGAAGAAAGCAACTATTTGCTTTCTTCAGTAATAAATACAGCTCTTTTGCTCCGGTGAGCATCATATTTTAAGCATCCTATAGAAAGCTACATGCAGCCTTCAGTCAGCAGGCCAATCCTCACAGTTTTTTAAACTATGCAAGTGCACAAAATAGAGTTCAGCTACATGAGTGCAGAAGAGAAGTGAGGCCTGCTGTGCGCAGGAGTGAGGTCCTCACTGTGACACGCGCACGGCCTGACAACTCTCTGAGGAGGAAGATGTTTCCTGCAGTTTCCTGCAGTTTCATTTCTGACTGCTGCTGCCGTATCTTTGTGTCCGTGTTAATAGATGTCCAGAATCCATCAGGCCTGAAGCGGTGCGACTGTGTCCTCTGCTCTGCAAGAAGGACTGTGTTGTTACGCCCTTCAGCGAGTGGACTCGCTGCCCAACAACTTGTCAACCAGGTAAGCCTTTAAGATGAGAAGGAAATACTGGGCATGCTGTTAAACCCGTAGCATTCATGGCATTTTCACATCATGTTTTCAGGAGTATTCAGGTGGCTCACGGTAAATAATGCATACATTGGTGAGCAGATGAGTCTTCATATCTTCCAAGACTGTGCTCAGATAAGTAACAACTGTCTTGAGGAAAAGGTCTGTCTTATCAGATAATCAAGTTCTTTAGCCATTCCCAAACATGTTTTTCAAGCAACTCATTCATGTTTGAACTATTTTTAATCAGGTGACCGCTTAGAAGAGATCTCAGCTTATTTTAAATTAGGATAAACCATGCTGACCTGTGATTTTACTGTGCTCCTTGTGGTTGCAAACTGTACCTTGCTAGAGCTGCTAATCATATGGGTTCCTGTAGTGAGGGCTCCTGGTCTGGGAGCTGTCCCTCCACCTGCAGCTGTGTCCATCTCACAGCTGCACTGCATCTTCAGAGGCTTTTTCTCGGGACTACTAGAGAAAGAAATTTTCATATGTATCCAGGCACTGGATTCTAGTAGAAATAGATGTTGTTGCATTAATATTGAGGGAAGCGCCACTGTAAATTGTAGTTTTTCAGTTTTTGTTGCCAAGACTTCTGGCTCCATCTGAAAAGCAGAGACTTCATGTTTTCACAGAGAAGGAAGGGAATGGACTAAAAGGTCCAAGCAGAAACCTGAAGGATTTCTTGACATTTATTGTATTTAATCCAGGTGTTCCTGGTAGCAGACGCTGCTCTAGGGGGTCTTGGGGATTTCATGGGCAGGCTTGGGCAGCAAGATGGGAAACGTCTGCGCCAGGGCATCCAGAAGTGACCAGTGTTGCCACGGTAGTGAGCAAAGAGAGAAAGGAAGGACAAGTACACGAGCCCCTCCTGTGCTCACATCCCTGGAGCACAGGGGATGCAAGTGTAATGCCTTGTCCATCAGGGGATTCCCTCCTGCAGGGAAAGCAGAGCAGGAGCAGGAAGGCACCGAACTGTTTAAGGAGGATTGGCTCCTAATGACCAGGTTTGGACATAGAGGTTCTCTTTTATTTGGAATTCCTTCTCTGCTTCTGCCTATGATGCAGTCTGAAGCCCAAGTCCCCAGTATTGTATTGCTATATATGAAATTGCTATTTTATTTGAAATGTATTTCTCTTGACAAGTGTAGATGAGTATAGAGGGTTGGGTAAGTCGCTTTTGCGCTTTGCAGTGTTTCTTTTCTCTAGCTGGTAAGCTTTTGTATAATAAATATTTAGCAAAGTTTCTTTATAATGATCAAGTAGTGGGTTTTTTTTTTGTAACAATTGTGTGTGTTTCTGTAATTGTTCAGATGAAAGTCCTCCTAGTTATCAGAATACTGCCCTTTTGCTGGCAGCTTCCTGGGTCTTCAAAGATTCTCAGTGGATGCTCTAGCATAGTCCTTGTTAGATTTTACAGGAAAATTAGTTGCTTTCTAAAACAGTGAATCCTGTTTTAATTAGCAATTTATTTTTAGACTTTAAATGAGCTGCCTATGAAGAAGTAGAATAAATTACCTGGTAAATTACTTTGTTTATTAAATAATAGTCTACAATTAAAATGAGAAGAAATTAATTATTTAACTGTCTTGGCAGTGTTATCGTTTTAATATAATTCTAAATTAAAGCTTCTTAGATGGGGGAGTTTGCTTTTTGACTGATCTGTTATTGATACAGCTGCATTGTAAGATTTCTTTTTTTTAATTTACATTGCACAATTTAAAAAAAAAACCCTCAGCATGATAATGAAATTGTGAAAACACTAGGTGTATATGTGTTGCTGAGTGTTTTGATGTTTTATAGAAAAGTTGTATTTAATGAAAACAATATACAGATGGTGAATTACTAAGCAGATCAAGCCAGAGCAGGTATTGAATGGCAAATGCAAAATTAAATGTGTACCCGCATAAGATCAGAGCTTAGGCAAACATGCAGTCTCTAAATCAGGTTTACACAGAACTTTACCAGTTAAGCTGTTTGTAGTTTATCTGAGCAAATGCATCCAACAGTAAAAAAAAAAAAAGCTGACATTTCCCCTGCATTTAAATGTCATCAGACAACACAACAGGCTGTCTCCTGGCAAAGGATTATCTCACACCTCAGGAGTGTAGACAGCAGTGAACTCAGGGCAGTAACAGATGGATGGACAACATAATTCACCAAAGAAGTGCAATTGATTCAAACACCTGTTGGTGAGTCAGGGACAGGGACGTTGTTACAAGTTATTGATTCTCTGCCATTTCGGATACTTAAAGGCGACAACTGTCTACCACACTCCCCTGTAATATATCTATTTTAATTGGTCTTTGAGGATAAACTGAGACGAGAATCAAAATACAGGTTACAATTGTGAAATGGTTTAAGTGGGCAGCAGGTAGGTTTCCTCCATCACCAGCAAACCCAGTGGCCAAGGTGTGCTGGGGCAATAAATGATTTTGGCATGGGTGGTGCTCTCTGGTCTGTCAGCATAGATATAAAATGGGAAGGCTGAAACGTGGCCACCAGCCTAAAGACTCCACAATGAATGCCATTTTTCATTGCCCTCTTGAAAACAGATTGTTCAAGCACAAGCTTCGCATGAAGTGACAGCATCTGGACAGATTGCTCTGATCTAAAGCTGAGAATACCTAAATACATACATATATTATGCATATACATATATGAGTATTTTCAGCTGACTTTTATTATTGAGAAAGGTGTATGTATTAACCTAATCAGTAAGCAAATAGGTGAAGGTTTCTGCTTTCTGATGTTCTGCAGCTGAGCGCTGGGGAGGCCGGAGGCTGTGTGAGGAGGTGGCGGGTGCTCCAGGCTCCCCTTCTCTGCGCTGCGTCGGGGCTCCCGCAGCCCCTCTGCTCTTCCAGCGCCGGCCAGTGGTTTCACTGCTGCTCAATACTGTAAACAAGTTTATGTGAAATGTTAGCCTGTAACTCTCCAGTTTATTTCCCCCATGATTTAAATCAGTTTGGGAATGAGTTGGGGCAGTAGATAAAAATTTGTGGCCTAGCCAGGGTAAATAATTCTAGTGACCTTTACTTTGGGTTGGGCAGTTTCTGTCAAGGATCTGCTGTTTTCTATGTCATAAAAAAACGCACCCAGAATTGGCTAGATTTAAAGACTTAGTCATTCAAAAGGTCTGTCCCCACAAAAGTACTGGAGAGAACGTCAATTTTGGTACCTAAAATCTTTAGGATTGATCCCGATCATGCCTGTGCTTACAAATCCTGTGCCGCCTGGGTTTAGTTGTGAAAGGCTAACAGCTTCATGTATGTAGTGCTGATTTGAGTGGTCTTAACCAATGACTTGAGCAAAGCCTAATTTTAAAGTTTAAAACAGGCCTGATTCATGGATTTTCCATACACTCCTATCACAGCGATCTCCGAGTGCCTGATCCGGATCTGACAAGCGTATCCAGGTGCCGCAGCCAGCACGATGAGTGATGAGCACTGTCAGTCGCCCCGTAGACTCAAATGGCATAGTCTAAATGTCTCTGTCCTTCTGTCCCTGCGATGGCAGATTGGCATTTCTTTGAAGAAAGGAAGGGAGATGACTTTTAAAATCCTAGAAAATAGCCTGCCCCCAAACATTTTCAGGTGGCATTATCAAAGTTGCAAAGTCAAGGACATAGGAGTTAAGGTTGTCTTGAGACCCTGGGGTTTGATCTTTCAGGAGGGCAAGCAGGCATATCTGTACTTGAAATCAGCTGAAGTTGAGCTTTAAAAGTGCAGTACTAAATAATGCTAATACTCTGGAAAATCAGACTATAACAATCTCAAATGATGTATAAAAACTATGTTCATTAACATTTGTGATGAAGGCTGTAGAAAAGCCAATGAGGAAATTCAATTTTGAAAATGGGGCCTGAGTAATGTGCAGTAGATGTTGAGGATAATTTAGTTTCTTCAGGTGGAGAAAATTGCTGTGGGAAGCTCATTTAGATTCCGTACTGATTAATAGAAAGGAAATGGCTAAGATTCTAATGGTGGAAGATAATTTGAATGGAAATCATCTCAAAGTGACAAGAGTTCATGATTCTTAGGAGAAGGAAAGAATGGCAATATCACCAAGACAGGTTTAAAAAAGATGGACTTCAACAAACTCAGAGAATTGGTGGCTGTACCTCATGGGAATGTGTTTTGTGCAAACGGAGCATGGAAAATCTGGGAGCTACCAAGAAAAACTGTTCTGAGGTCTGAAGCCTGACTGAGCAATTATGCTGCTTCCCATCTTGAAACTATTTCAATAGTAGATAGGAACGGTAGCAGAGGTGAACAAATGCGTGCATGCCTGTAGAGAACTTGAATATTCAGGCTTCAAACTGTGAAAAGAGAAAAACCAAGAACACAGCTAGCATGGTTCTGTTTTTTCTTTTCTCATCATCAGAATTGTTCAGAATCTTGATTCCTTTTTGATTTTCAATTTGTTTCAGAAAAATGAGAAACAAGCATGTAACTAAGTATGGGTTTACAGTAATGCCTAAAAATATCGAGAAGGGAGAATAAGTTATGGGAGGATATTCAATAACAAGAAGAATTGCATAAACAGAGTAGCTATAAGAGAAAGCTAAATAAAATGTATGTCCATTACTTAATGAGGAAAGAGGGAAAGGCAACATAGAGAATGCTGCCATGCTTTCAGTCTGCAGCAGGAAAGGAATAGACTGAAAATATGGATTTCACTAAAATAGGTGTTTTCATGTCAGCTGATCTGCATGAATAGAAAAGGAAGTAATAATACAATGTCAAGGCATTTAATGACTGTCTGCTGGGATAGAAATTGATAGGTCCTAAACATTGATTGGTGCTAAATTGATATAGACTAAACAAAACCCAGTAATATAATAAAACAGAAAAAAAAAAAGGAAATTATGGACTAGAGCTCTGAATTGTGTGGGAAAAAAAGAGAAAAACATTAGTCAGATTATCAACATCTTAAATATGAAAATAATAAACTGGACAATGTGGATTTGTTGAGTGAGTTCAGCCGAGTCTCTTCTCTTGGCGGTGTAGTTGGTCTAATGTGAGCATGAAGGAAGTGGTAGATTTTTGACCAATGAAACTGGACCATCTGCCAAGTAGGGATGTATATAAACTGTTCTTGGTTCAGTTTTATTTGATATTTTTCTTAAAAACCTCAGAACTTGAATAATAACATTTGGAGATGATACATAGCTGGAAAAGGTAGCAGATGCAGTAGGCTATATATTAAATGATGTTGAAATCTTTGAGAAATTGCTCAAAATGTGTCTGGGGAAGGAAAAATCAATTGCATAAAATGGGAAGTAAAGACATCAGTACTGTCGCAAGGACCCCTGGAGATATAATGGACTACAAAATGAATGAAAGTCAACAATTTGAAATGGTAAAACTCATATGGGTTTTAAATGGTCTTGTCATATATAAGACATTAAAGATTTTACTCTACATTGCACTAGTGAGGCTGCAGGTCAGATTCCTTGACTACTGTATTTTGAGGTAGTCACTAGTGAAAGGTGGTTGAAGTAGGACATATAAAGAGCTTGTTTTGCCTAGTCTAGAACAAGTGAGACTTAGGATAGATGTAAGCCCTTCACCTTTTATAAAGGCTATTCAGCAGTAGGTAGTGATCACACATTTTTCCATGTCTGGTGAAGTAAGGTAAAAAGAGATATGCTAAATTCACTGCAGTGGTGATTTGGCTTAGATTTCAGGGACAAGGTCTCTGGGAGGCTTTACTGGCACTACAGTAGGCATCCCAAGGGGATTGCAGACAGCTGTAGTGGCTGGTGTGTCCTGAGGCTGTTGGGGATTGCCCTGGCCTTCCTGATCCTGCTGCCGGGAATGAGCTGGCATAGACAACCTCAAGGTACCTTGCAGGTGCCTCCTTCCTTGGCAGTGACCTCAATCTTAGCACTGGTGAGAATGGAGGCTTGCTGAGCTGATGCTTGTGGAGCTGACCAATTCATTGGATTTGTATCATCTGTTTGACTTTATCTTGAGCTTTCAAAATAACATTCCTACAAGCAGGCTATTTTACACACTGTTTTTCTCTCTTGGATAAGTTAGATTTGAGGATGTCTACTATTATAAGGCATGTTTTCTTGGTCTGTAATTTATGTACTTCTATCAAGATCCTTTTTCAGTGTTCTGGCATCTGTTTTTGAAGGGAGAATACAGGAGCAGTAAGAGCACAACTGCCATGCAGGTCACTTCTACCAGCTCGCAGGCTCCACCTCGGACCCCCTGCACAACCAAGGAGCCTATTCGACCCCATCTGTTTTAGCTGTGAAATGACACTGGTCCTATCTCTTTTCCACCTCTCTCCTGCTGCGTTCCAGCACCCAGTGTGCTCTGTTGCAGACTTTATGAACCCTACTTCTACATGGATTGACCTTGCATTAGACTGATGTTAAGTTTAGAATTATCCTCTGTCGGTTCATGCTGCTCTTATGAAGAAATTACTATTCACAATTTCCAGGCCCTCTAAAAGCTGAGTTGCTGGCAGCTGAGACCACCAGAATATGTTCTCAAGAACAAAATCTTTCATGATAAGTTTCTTTTTTCCTCTTCATTATAGATAGTTTTTTAAGTCTTATTCTTGTCTGATTTGATGTTCTATAAAAAAGCCTTTTTTTTTTTCTTTTTTTTTTTTCCCTTCCTTTTTCTGAGACTGTTGATTTATAAACGTTCCAGGTGCACTTCTCTTGAACTGCTTGTGATTCTAAAGCAGGCAGTGATATCTTTTGTTACAAAGTACTGCTCCCCTTGCTTCTTTGGATAGTGCCAGAGGGCTCATGTTCTCAAAATATAAATGTAATGCATGACATTTTTTAACCAAGACAGCTAGATCATTCACTCAGGGTGCCAACTGTGTGGCAGGCAAATTTCTGTTTGTTTTACAGGCAATGCCACAGCAATAAAGCAATCTCGGTACAGGATAATCATTCAAGATGCTGCCAATGGGGGACAAGCCTGCCCAGACACCTTGTATGAAGAAAGAGAATGTGAAGATATTCCTGTCTGCCCAGTGTATAGGTAAAAGGAATAGCTTAAAACCAATTTCTTGCCAGTGGCTTTCTGAATTTCTAGAAATTAATCTTTCGGGATCATCCAGTACAGTTTTTATCAGAAAATAACATACAACTGGAAAATGCAGGGTTAGAAGCAAATCACAGTGTGTGAATAATAAACCTCTTGTAAAATGCATAGTACAAGTACAATTTAAATTGGAGATTTCAGTGGATCTGGCATCATCTAAAAAAGCGCAAGTAATCACACCTCCTAAAAAAGGTAACATCTGGGTTTGAAATATTTAAGAAAGGTATTACTAGGAACTCCTCCCTGAATATATGCAAAATCATTGTAATCTATTTTGGGACCACAGGCACTCGACTGCCTTTATCATAATTGTATGCATATTGCAGAAACCTTGTCTTTTCTCCAGGCTCTCTCATTGCAGTGAATAATATGCACTTTAAAAATTTCTGATTAGACAAACAGTACAATAGGGCAATTTCTCACCACTGTTCATTAAAATTCTATGACCCATCTGCTACACAATGTTAGTAAATAGAAATATATTAGATCTTTCTGTATAAACCTTCAGCCCACACGTCCTTTAGGACATGATCTCAAAGCACAGTGCAAAACTGAGTGTGGTGACAAAACGGCAGTTGTAATAATCTCAGCTCTGCAGAACCCTGTACTGTGTAACGTAGAAGCCAGATTATGTGAAACATCAGCTATACAAGAAAGAGTTTGCAGGAGGGCCTGACTACAAAACCCACTGAAGCTGTTTTATGTCATTTTGAAATATACCCTACAAAAATGAGGAAAGGCAGCATGGGCAGAGGGTGAGTTTTCTAGAGGTTGATCCTTGAATCCAGGTGTTACTTGGCAGTGCTTATACCAAGGGTAATTACAACTTTTAAAACTATTTTTTTCCTTAAATTTTTGCAACATCTCATCATTGGTAACTCAGCTTTCTGGAGTTTTTGCTTGTAACTATTAGCTGTCTTCCATTTTTCACCACTTCAGTAATTAACCTTTTTCTTCTAACAGGTGGAAGACCCATCGATGGAGTCACTGTGTCTTGGTGCCAGATTCAGTGAGACAGGACGTATTAGGACACAGCGAGGCCTGTGGACATGGTTTACAATCAAGAGGTAAAATTTCTCCATGCAGTATTTAAGGTGATGGTAGATAAAACATTTAAGTAGGGGCCTTATTCTTTTACAGTAGCTGATTTAGAAAAAAAGATAACGGAAGTGCTTCACCCGGAAGTGTTCTGGGAAGTGGTCCTGTTGCAATGTTTTGCTGTTGTTTTGCAAATCCAAGCTCCAATATCATGATGTTGTGGGAAGGGATATGCGCTTGATATGCAGTTATCCTTACACTGTATCCTTACACTGTATCCTGTTGTTCCTGGCTAAAGATGAAGCATATGCGCTTCGAAAGAACTGCCCGTGGATTGCTACAGAGTAATCTGTGGTTGCTGTTACAAAATGAAAAGAGAAAATTTCTCGTCATTTTAGAAAGATTTACTAGTAGTTTGCTTGAGGCCAAATTTGTCTTAGGACTGTTTGAGAAGTTCAGCGGGTAAAGGCTTTGGGCTACTGCCTTTTGTGTGATTAAGCACTTGGAAGATACAGTGATCCGAACAAAAGAGTTAAGACGAATTTCACGATTGAGGCTATGAGATCAGAGTCTGGAGTGATTGCAGCAGATGGCTTAGAGATTTGACTGTTGTCAGTCTGCAGGGAAATCCAATAAAACCTTTAACAAAAGGTTATTTTTGTTGAAAAAAATACTATATAGGTATGCTAGCTAAAGAAGCTTGACATAGTAATTTACTCCTTCAGAAGGTTAGAACCTATTCTTTAAAGATGAAGTGAATTTGTTACATAATCTGGAAACAAAGGAAAAGAAAGAAAAGCCCTGACGGTATGTGGGCTGTATCTGAAAGAAAAAAAAAAGTTTCAAACTAATGCTCTAAAGAGGAAACATCTTTAACTAGGTTTTGACCACGAGCCTTTCCTCAGCATTTTCAAAGGGAGCTCTGCAAATTGTCCTCAAATTTATTCCTACTTTCGTACGTGAAGATAATCTTTATGCTCCAGTAGGTGCACAAACTTTGTATTAATATTACTTGGACAGAATTTTAAGAGTAATAGAATAGTATCATGCCTTTTTTCTGCTGTGTAAAGAGCCATTCAGCTCTGAACTCTTCAAATAGAAAAATATTTGCTGTTTTGGGTGCTGTTTCATGGGAAAATAATCTGATAGCATGGTGATCTTAAGCAAAAATTATTTCAGCACCAAGTTCACTTTTTATATTTAACAGTGAGTTTTCATTAGAGCTCTGGTTTTCATAATTATATGATATGATAGAACCAATTTGTTGGTTATTATTCAGGTTGAATGGGGTTTCAGGAAGATGAATCCTTGAGTGAAATCAATATAAGAAGATTTTCAAGATGTTTTCTGCAAACGAGGGGAGCAAACTCCATGGAGAAGCCAGTGAAAGCTGTCTCTGAAGCTAGCTCTAACCATGCTGCTTCTGAAAAATAAAACTGCTAGATGTGCAGTAAGTCTGTATCTTATTGATAAAAGTAGTTAGTGAGGGAAACTTTTAGAAAGCTGCTGAAAGTCTTCAAGAGCACCTAGCGTGTGAGGAGGGTGGATGTGCCACCATCCTGTCAGTGAGCAGCCCTGCAGCCAGGCAGGTTGAGTGCTTATACACCCTGGAGGAGCTTCCCTCCTCATAGATCTCAGCACTTCAGGGCTTGTGATCCTGTCATTCTCCAGCCTGAGATTTTTGGAGATTGGAGATCTCCACTTGGAGATTTTTGAATGAACATGTTAGGCGAGCCTGGGGGAGCTGGATTTGTTCAGCCTCGGGGGGCTGCTCTTCAAGTGTTTGGTGACTGTGGCGCGCTTGTGTTAGAGAGAAGATGGAGCTGGACTTTTCTCAGAGGTGCACAGTGAAATAACAAAAGGTAACAGCAGATCACAGCTGTAGTGAGGCAGACTCCTTGATTGCCCACAGAGACTGTAGATTCCTTGGAAATTCTCAAATTCAGCTGAAAAGGGTCCTGACAACCTTTCTTCCTTCAAGATCAGTTCTGCTTTGTGCTTTGTGCTGGACCTCCAGAAATCCCTTTCAAATGAAATATATATTGTGTGATTCTGGGAGTCTATGTAAGTCCTTTATGGGAAACTGCCCCATTAATATAAGGACTCCAGGTGTTATGGGTACATCTATAACATACATATAAATATAGAATATGTATGTTTTCCTGCGATATTCGGGCTTTCTACGCCTGAGTTTGCATTTCAGGTACCAGCAGCACTCAGCTGTTTTAGTCACTAAGTGCTTATTCTCCAAAGAGCATTTATATGAATTTGCCCAATTTCTTTTTTTCCCATGTAACAGCAATTACCCTCTTGCCATTGCAGATAATCAATCTTACTGTATTTTAGAGTGTCCATTTTTAGATTTTCTTCTCCCATCCTTATCATGTCATGTAAATAAAAGGATTTCAGTTTTCAATGACTGTCATATATGGCCAATTATAAGGCATTAAATCCATATCACTTGCTTCTAAATTTTGAATGTGAGCATGTGTGGAGGGAAAACAAGTCTGAAATGGCTTTCAAGGTTTATTCTTTCTCTAGGAGAGATTCTGAAATGCTACTTACAGTATCTTGCTTCATGAATATTTTCACTGAAATTGCATACAGAAGTACCATGTAACATGTTGAAAATACCAGAGTTTTTCTGTGAATAATAAGCAGAATAGCCAAATAGATGACAGCCCTCTGAAGCTGCAGTTCTCATGGCTTTATCTTGGAATGATATTACATTATAATACTAATTGCAGCAACTTTTTGTTTTGTACTCAGCTTCAGTGGACTAACTTATGCAGACAACAGTCATACACGTGTGGGAAATTTAGGATTTATTATTTAAACTTCATTAAGGAATGATTTGCAAAAAGCCCTCCTGTTGGGGCACTCCAGAAAAAAACAAAGTGGGAATTCTGCTGTTGCTTGGCAGTGACAGAGACAACATTTCCAAGAATAAATGAAGAGTTCTACAAGCTTTTTTTATTGCTACATAGCTGTCATTTTCCCAGACAAGTGACTAATTTACTAGAAGGTGTCAAGACTGTGAGAAAATTGCTTCTGCTTCAGATGCCCTTCAGTGACTTTAGTATTCACTGATGTTTGTGATGGAGGATCCTCCAGAAATGACCTGTCACTTTAGTACTGACACGATCAACCACCTTAGACACTTACATTTTGGGGGAAAAATGTGTTGCTCATTACAAGGGATTGTTAACATTTAATTAGTGGATGGAAAGCCTGTTTTAAGCAAGTATCTTTGAAGGTTTTTTCAAAAGCTATGGGATAAAATAAATAGCCATGTATTACAGACCAGGCTGATGTAATGAGGCTCCACTTCAGTTGCAGTCTTGGAAATACAGTGACAATGTAGTTATGAAAAAGTAGTTACTTTCCAAAGAAGCTGTGGAAGTGGAACCCATCGTGTCCTGTTTCTTCTGTTCTTGCCACATCGTGACTGTGATTCATTTTTGGGATTTGACCATGTTTTCCCCCCATTACCATAGACCTCGGGTCCCTCTTGGACCTGTAACCTTCCCGGCAAGGATCCAGAAGTAGCAGATATTCTTGGAGAATGATTTCATGATTTATGCACAGGAAAACAGCAATAAAGCCACCCGTGCAGTAATGAGAAGCTACTTGCTCTGCCTGGGAGAAGTGCGCTCTGCCTTGTCCACCTGAGGGCACGGGCTGGATCAATACGGAGTCGTGGTGCTCTCATCTCAGCACACGTGCAGCTGCGTGCACTCTGCTGCTCCCCTTCTTCAACCAGGCTGGAAAATTCTTACCATGTGGAATTTGTTAGATCGCTGGGGATAAATACAATTCATTTCAAGGAAAAGGTTGATATAAGAGTTGGCAAGAAAAGATAAGGTTCCGTGCAGCACCAAATTCAGGGAATTTAAGGCTCCTGTCTCTTTCCTTCCAGGTTTCTGGCTCTAGGTTGGAGATTTTGCGATAGCTGTAGTGATACTGCAGACAAGGCTGGTTTTAGACTAAGCTTATCAGACACTTATCTTTATGAGAAGAAAAACATTTTTTGTGTGTGTTTAAATGTGAGGATTGTTCAATTGAAATCTAAAATCTAAAGTATAAACAGCTGCTCTTACAAGCATAGTTTTTAATAAGTTAGTGACATAAATTAATGTGCTTTTAATAAATTAGTAACATAAATCTTCCTAATAAAGATGAAAGAGTGAATTCTAGTGTTGTCTGTGGACACTACATTTACCAAAATATTTCAAACAGGAATCCTTTAGTTGTATTATCTAATGTATTTTCAAGCTGTGGCACAGTAATGGCCAGGTACATTACTCTGGTTTCTACTGAAATTATGGTAGCCTATTTGTAATGAGATTTGCCATCAAAAAAGCATCAGGGTAAATAGCCAGCACATCTTATTGGCTGTTATGTGTGTGGTTAATATAACTGCTGATTAGCTAAGTAAGCAGTTTTTGTGTGTTATAATTTCATGATCTTACAGAAAGCTTTTGCACAGAAATGCCAATTTGGGGAGTTGCATACTGGAGCTGCTTTATAATTTACAGGTTGCAGACTGTGTCGTAACCTGAGGTTTGGTTTTGAATGCAGGTATGATAGTGAATGTGGCAGAGACCTCCTGTGCCGTTAGGAGGTGGCATTTTAGGAGCAGTATTTCACAGGAGAGTCCCAGGTGTAAGTCTGTCCAGTTGACAGCAGCCTACCTGCTCTCAGTAGATCCCTCCAATATCAGCATCAATCGGAAAGGACCTGACTCCCGAGCATCTTTGAGGACTCCCCACTTCTTGCTGCATGTCTGCTGGTGTCGCCGGCCTGGGGACCGCCTCAGAATCAGATGTGGTGGGGACAGGAGCAACGCTGGGGTTGGGGAGCTTGGCAGGCTGCCCTGGAACGAGCCCTGCTGCGGGCCAAGTCGCGGCAGCCCCAGGTGTCGCTGTGGCCTGGAGTGACGAGCAGCGAGTTTGTGCCACGCTTTTCACGGAGCCCCGGGCGTGCGACCCCATTTGGAGCGGGGCTGTCCAGGAGACACGTGCCGTCAGGGGCCAGCGCGATAGCACAGATGGAAAATAGCAGCTGGGGTGGAAAAGAGTGGTTATAGCCAGGATGGGAGCAGGGTCCGGGTTGTGCTGGCAGGAGGATTTGGGAAGCGAGGCCTGTCTGGCAGGTGGATTGACGCTTTGCAGGTGGCCTTTTCCAGATGGAGAGTCCGTGCGCACTTCCGTGCGTGCCGTAGCCTTTCCTTCGTGTTGCCGTCGCAGCACGTGTACATCGGTGGCTTAGCAGACCTTCTACCTATGCAGCCTTTCTAGGGAATATTGTAAATTCTCGAGCTCGGCCTTATCTATATTTTTGTTTTCTCATCACTGATAATGCAATTTTTAGCTTGTAAACACACAGAGGGAAATAAGGTGATAAGAGACAACCAAAACAGAATCAATTTGCTATTCTTTGCTCTTGATAATTTAATTTCTCTCTACAGCAAGACAGGGGGCCGGAGGGTAGGCAGCAAGGCACATGGAAAGCAGTACAAATAATATTCCTTTGATTTTAGGAAGAAATGGAATGTGGTCACACGTGTTACCCTGCCTGTGTGCAATAGGGAAGCATGTCCTGGAGAAATACAGGATAAGGTGTTTGTGCAAAAAGCACATGCAAAGCTCCGTTATCACTTGTTTGCTGTCAGTCTGGAAGGCCACTTCAGACTGACAGCTGAAGACTTCAGCCTCACTTCCCGTGAGGCTCGTTCCCTCATTCCCTTCAGTGTTTTCACTAACAATGCAGGTAACGAAACGGCACATCTGTAGTGCATCTGTGCAAATTGCAGGTTGGAGATACTTTAAAAAGCAGCATAAAGACTCAAGTTGAATAATTGGAGAATACTCTGATATTATAAAAGTGAAGTTTTCATTAAAGACAATAATAAAAAATGTGTGGCACTCGCACTGTGTACAAACCTGGGCAGCAGTACTGCAGAGCTGGGTCTAGAATTAAGAATTATGGATTATGAGTTATTAGCATTATATTATTGCAAAAATTGTAAATCATAAAATCGTGTATTAATTTTTCTTCCTGTCCTCATCTTTCTTCACTGTCAGAATATCTGGAATTCTCTACCTTTAATTGCTGTTTTGTCAAAATATCATCCCAGTTATCAGAGGAGATCAATCTTTCTTTCTCTTCAATCTTTAATTTTCCTCTCCTAAGTGGAATCGCAGCGAGTCCTCATAAATATTACCTTTGTTCATTGAGATTCACCTATATGTGTATATAAAGCAAGTTAGCCACTGGCAGGAAAAATAGGAATGAAAATTCAGTGATAAAAGGCTGAAAATATAACTTAAATGTATAGCTGCATCTGTTGTGCTGCACAATAATTCATTAATAAATCTAATTATATGGCTTAACTATAAACCTAATTATATGGCTTATATGGGATGCAAAACGTAAGTAAAAGTATAAACCAAGAAAGGAGGATCATGATATTGTGTTGCTTAGTTATCCTCATGAACTGCATGTCCCTAGTAATTCTGATTAGAAAACTGTACATCTTCCTTACAGCACAGCCACATGCGTATTGATTTGTTCATAAAGTTTAAGTAGAACCTCTTGAATATGTTGGACTTGAAGAGATGAGAGGACTAATGTGGTATTCCAGCACATTTAGGAGTACATTCAGATATAGAAACCAACACTTGTTTGAATAATGGATTACAATTTTTATAGTAGTGTGTTTAACAAAATATGACTAAGTCTTGTTCTTATATTATGATTGCAACAATCTGAAATTATAATGAAAGGCTGTTCCCCTGGCTTACGGACAGACCATGGAGTTTATCCAAGCTTTAGAAAGTAGAACTGATCTGGAGCAAGCGAAGAGGGTAACAGGCTTATGAGGCAATGTGAGATGTGCCAGATAAATCAATCTGAGGATATTGTGGCTGCCTTTGACTATGAAGCAGTTTAATTTATGAGAATTGAGGTCATCTCCTCCTACAGGAATCATCCGAGATCCATTTCCTGAAACCTGGCAGCGCAGCATGTGCATGTAGCTATGGGCAGCATAGGGCTGGGATCTGAAGCTAGATAATGATCCGGGGTTGGAAATAGACCTCATGTTGCATGGCAGCCCACTCATCTCCACGTAATGTGCTCCTGTAGACCAATTTTTCTTTACTTGGGTCTTAGTTGATAGGACAAGGGGAAGAAAGATTGATACTGATTTCCAGTGACAGGTTGTTCACAGAAGAATGATAATGGACTGCCTGGCTTTTTTCTTGAGAAATGCCAGCGGACACTGCAAGCCAGGCACTTAAAACAGAGCTGCTGTATTCCAGGTTCAGAGCAGCTTCCACCTCAAGTATATCAGCTGTAAGAGAGCTGGCATGACCTTACTTTAGAGCTGCTAACTACTAGCAGGAGAGACTCCAACTCATTTCTGTCACTGCAGTCTTATGCTAGCAACAAAATAATTGAGGAGACTCTTAAGAAAATTTGTCCTGACAGTGCTCTGTATAGTGCACCATTTTATCCAGAGGCAATTCAGTAATCTGTAGTCTTCCTGGAAGATAAAGATGATGAAGAGTAAGTCAGATAAATTACATATATTTGATTTCCTTCAAAAGCGGGGCATTTTAGTCAATTCTATACAAGGAAGCAAGCCGGTTTTCTAGCTTAGCTATATACTGTTCCTGTCTGATAATCAAAGCAGGCGTATCTGCATCTTAGTAGCTCACACAGCGTTTATTTTCTGGGGAAGAAGAAGAGAAAAAAAAAGGCAAAAAACAACCACCTTGATCGAGTAGAAAAGCTTTTGAAGCCAGAAGGCATAAACAGTGAAAATGTATATTACAAGTATGCACGAATAGAAGGATTGTTAAAAGATCAAAATAATGAGAAGTAAAGCAGAGGAACATCAAAGCTTTCCAGGCTATGTTTTTCTGCCTTGATTAGGAGGAGAGAGGGAAGAGAGGGAGGGGAGAAGCTTTAGATCAATAGGAAATGGCCCCATCACCTCAAAGTTAAAGTCAGCAGAGCTTTACCATCCAAATATGCACAATTTACGCGGATTGCTGGGGCATCTCAATCACAAGAGTCCCCGGTGATCTGACAGTGCTCACACCACATTTACGAGGTACACAGAGAGCCTCAAGATCATCTGATCTGAAGGAAACGCCTCTTCAAATGTAGGGTTAGATAGATTTTCATTTTGTCTTTCATCCTCTGATTAAATTCGGTTCTCTTTGGTCCTCCCAAGCTTTCTTTCATCTAGCGTGTAGTCTGTACGATCTAAGCAGCTGTGTGGTGAGAGTCATTTTTGGGGTCCTTTTTTAAATGATGGATTGTCATTAAACAGAGAGTATGGTAGATGAAAGTGGTCCAAGGAGAACCAAACTGTGCTGAGACATACTCAGGCAGATGAAAAACATAATGAGGGATGTAATGAAGAGCAATTGCCCCCTCAAACTGAAGACAGGCCCTTCCAATTAAGACTTTTTATAGTACCTGCTTCCAATGATTTAAAATCCTCATTATAAACAGTAGTTTCAGGCTTGCCATTGAAATCTGGGAACCTCCTATGATTATAATAGTAGGCATGGGGAACATGGTCCGTGTTTTGTGCAGAAAACCTTTTGGGGACCACAAGTGGATTGTAAGTAGACCAGATCATGCAGCCTTGCATGCTCTTAATCATAAATATGGGAGCCACTTCTTTGTGTTTTATTGTCATACAACCTGAAGCATGAGAGTTTATAACCCTTAATATTTTATATGAGCTCATGCAACTGTCACTGTAACTATCCACCAAAAAATATGTGGTCTTTTTCATACTCTTCATCTCTTGCCTGCTGCTGTGTCTAGTATCCCTGTGTTCCATGGGTTAACTGTACTGTGGAGAAGTGGTTTTAGTTTCTTAATACTTTCCAGTTTAATTGAATCCTCCTTTGCTCTTGAGACGTTTAAGTCTAATTTGATCTCCTTTCTGTTTGCTATTTTATCTCTCTTTCAGCTCCCTCTTATTCACCTTCCTGAGTTGAAAACAGTCCCATTCAGTACTGATTCAAATCCACTTTTTGCTTTTATAAAGTTTTAATTTACTTCTTGTTATGGTTTTGTTGTTTACAAATCCAAAGATAATTCATCCCAAAGCTGTTCCAATCTATGAGGAAATTGTTAAAAATTCATCAGAGCTGGGCATGAGATCTGAGGTTCTCTGGAAAATGGCTTTAAGGAGAATTTTTCTTCAAAATAGCCACTCTAAACTGGGTACTTTGAAGCATGACCAACAATGAGCAAGTTTATTACAAAGCTTTTAAACTCTTAGTTGTCTGAAAAACATTAGAGATGTTCTTCTCCGAGCCATTAACAACAACAAAAAATCTCTTTTTTGTCCATAAAAGCTTGGTCAATTGAAATACCAAATTCTGAGCCATTCCAAGATGATGAAGACAGGGAGTTTATTCCTGCTGTATGATAGCACCAAAAAGGCTTTTTTGATACTTGTTTACTTAAGCAGTAGCAGAAGAAGAAATGGGCAGTCCTGGTTTATGAAATCCTGAACCTGCTTAAACCAAAGAAATATTAGAGCATTTGGTTTTCAGAGCAAAAAAAAACCCAAAACGTGGAACTCTGGTGAAATGAAACATGGGGACGTTATAACAAGATGCTGAATTTGATTCATAACAGATATTCTTCGCTGTCACATTGCTGAGCTTTGCCCTGCCCTTGAGGAATCTTGGTAGAAGTTGAATTTTGTGCTTTTCCCTATCCTACGTTAGTTAGAAAGCATTTCTTCTTATTGGCTATTATTGAGTTAAGTTTCTTAGATATTTAATACTCTACATGAATGCTAACATGCTGAGTGGCAGAGCTCATCTCTTACTGTAATCCTCAGGCACAATATTGTGCCTGATATGTGACATTACAAAAAGGCAAAATCAATCCTGACATCATGTTCGTTAAATCTGCACTTACTATGTTATTCCAAGAACTTCATGTCCACAGCTGAGTTTCAGAGAAGGTTTAGGTTTCCGTTGCAGAATGAACAAATAACTTTAGCTCAAATGTTATTTTATTTTAAAAATGCCACAATCTTACTTTAAAAGGGGTGCACTGGAGTGAGTGTGGTGGCTGGAGAAGACGAGGCTATTTATGAAGTGCTCGTACTTCAAGCTACTGTGAGTAATTGTGAAATGCTTCCAATTACCTAGATTTTAACAAACTTTCATGTATTAGGAAGATAAAAAATGGTGGTTCCTAATACACAGGGGATTGTTAATTATGAGGTAGAAATTTTCTTTAATGTTCAGAAATATCAAAAAATCTGAACAGTGTTTTTGCTGTTTTCTGAAACAATATTCTTATTGTAAAAGTAACACTTAGAGCATTTCCCTTCTCTCCTTTCATTCTGGTATTCTCATAGATTTGTTTCTCAGATGACTCAGAAGAAGATTCCATATAATGTTATGATAAATCAAGAGCAACTTCATCCAAAAAAATTAGAGTTCCTGTGGAATAAAATCACTACACAAGAAAAAGGCATCTCTGTATTTCAACGGCAATAGATAGTCATGAAAAAAATGTTATCTTCTAAAATGATTTTTCTAAAGTCAATCTCTTTTTGGCAGCCCCTGATTTTGCTTTGCGCATGCAGCATTTGTACATGCAGGACTGCTCATACTGGCTTTGTAAAATCAGCAAAGTTAGGAATTGTGTATTCTAATATTTGACATTTTTTTCCCAATGTAGATAGAGTATTTTGTAATGTCAAATTTGGATCTTGGATGTGAAACCCCATAGAAAATGTGACTTCTTGCCTCCTTTTTGGCCAATTCTAACGTCAGTTCAAATTAGTCTTTTATAGCAGTGCTGAGAAATTTCAGTCCTGTAATCCTGTATTTATTTTCTTTGATATGTGCTGCAGGTGATGGAAATTTCTTCTAGTTATCTCGTGTCTTCTTTCTCTTGTATATTAACTTTTTGCATTATTGTTTCTATCTCAGTCTTTGTGTTGGTGAGAAAAACGTTTGAAATAGAGCTGTGCTATAGGGCGGAATCTAACGGACCTATTAAAATGGAATGGGCTTGTCGAAGGCCATCTATTTCAGCATCTGCTGAATCCAGAGCAAAGCAGATCAGCCCGGCCTCAAGGGCCGTGCTACGTGATGGGGCAGCACACCAGAGGACTGCTGTGTGCCAAGAGCACAGGGGACGCTGTGGCTGCCGCCTTCTTTATTCCTTAGTACACCTGTATGTATATAGGTGCTTGGACAAAATTAGTCTGCAGGGCTGCACGGGGATGCCCGAATAGGAGCACTTCAAGTCTTCTTTTGTGTTTATCCCCAGAGCGTGGGATTTGGCCGTGATCATCACAGAGTGCCCAGGGGATGAGGCACAGGGGAAAACACAGGAATCCCTTTGGGACTGTTCTGCTTTTGCTTATTTAAACTGAAGGAGCTGGCAGCGAGGCTCTGTGTGACGAAGAGCCGGGCTGCGGCGCTTGTCCCATGGTGGTGGCAAATGGGACCTGTGTTGCTTGGGAAATGTTGCTTGGGCCAGAGGTGCTTTTCTGAATACATAAGCCTGCAAATACACAGGAAATACATTGGTGCTTTAACATAAATAGTTATCCTCAGTGCTTAGTTTCACGGAATATAAATTTTCATCTAATCTAAGCACATCTGTTCATAATAATTAACTTCTGTGGCGTGTGAGAAGAGCTACATCAGCTGTACGGGATAGCTTTGTTCATCATGGTGATTAATTGGAGCGTTATATGAAAATGGCTGCTTTTTATTCATTTTTGGTTTTAGATCGTGTATCTTGCCTTCTCTTTCACTTTACTTAAATGTAAATACCTTGTAAATCCTGTATGAAAACACAAACTTAGCAATTTTGGGTGCTCTGGTGAAACTGGACAAAGGATTTCTCTACTTCAGTTGTCTTATCTGAAGACTTTGAAAGGTGCCTGTCCTTCCTAGTGATATGGATTTCACAGGTGAATGTAGATATTACAGTAACCATGAAACAAATTCAGAAGAATTACAGAATTCCTTATGAACCTGATGGCCAGTATATCCAAGGGGGTGGCATTAATAATGAATATATTAGTGGTTTGCAGGTGGTCCTGTGGCTTTGCAAGTATTAAATATTTACTGTGAGAGAAATAATAACCCGAAGTGTTTCTAGAAATTAAATATACTGAATTCACAGGCTTTCATTTAGTCAAATTTTGAGCGTGTGCGTTGTGGAACGTAAGCTCTCGGGTTTGTGAGGGAAGAAAAGCGGCGGGTGCACAAGCACAGCTCGCAATTAGAGCTCAGCCCGCGGGTAATTTCATCACGGGAGCCAAACGGTGCTTTTGTGCCATTGTATTTTCTCCCAGGGCAGTTGTCATCTTATTCCATTACCCGAAAACAAGTTAGTGCTTGTTGTATAGATTATTCCTGTTCTTTTATTATTATTACTGTGTTCAGAAGTCTCGTCTTTACTTTTTTCCTTCCATTTTTACAAGGTGATTCAGCACTTGCCAGTGCGATGCTGTGGATAAGTAATATGCCTTTACACACGGCATCTCTACAGGCAGCAGCGAAAATCACAGTATTTCCTTGAGCAAAAACTTTCCCTTTAAATTCTGCCTAGAGCTGTTACCACCAGCAAACGCTGAGTACTGAGCGAGAGCATCCTGGTGCAGAACGAACCCGTGTGGCCTGCGGACGCAGCGGGCAAGGCGGGAGGAAGCCCAGAATAGGGTGTAGGAAGGAAGAGCAAGGACAGAAAAAAACGGAACTCTCAAAACTCAAAGCCCTCACAAACCTGTGGCTGACCCAGTTCTGTTGTGTGCCCTTGTGGAGATAGGGATGGAGGAGGTCAGCCCCAGGTTTCATGGGTGTTAAATCTGCCGAGTGAGAATGGTGGAAGAAAAGAAATAGCATTTACTGAGCAAAAATCTGACAATCAGGTAAACTTGCAAGCTGATACGAAGAAAATTGCCTACTATTTAGAACAGATTTTCAAAGTTGCACAAATAGTACTGAATAACAGATAAGCAAATACTTTCTTGAAATCTTACAATGACTGGCATAAACTCCTTGATTGAATTATATTGCAAACAGAATACTGTAAGGAAAAATGGCTTTACCAGTTAGAGTTTTGTCTTTATTTTATTTTTTTTTATGAGTTTCTTATTAAAAATTCAGTACCAGGATTTTCTCAGAAGATAAACTAGACTCAACAAAGAAGTTAATGTAAGAATAAGCTGTTGCAATGGCATAAATGAACAGATACAATAAGCAAATAAGCAATTTGCAGATAGAGTCAACACTCCATGAAATGTTTATGAAGGCAATATTTAAGATCTCGTAAAATCAAATTGTGTTCCGATACAATGACAAAAGTCAGTAATAAAGCAACAGTGAATTGGGCCCAGAGAGAATAATAAAGCAAAAGTCTGGTTTGTGTTTCAGAGCTTCCTTAGCACTAAGCAGGCTATATGTTTTTACTGTAACTCCACCCAGTCTTTGCTTACCCACTTATTCATTGCTGGAGTCCATACATGAGATTGAGATTGCTCAAGGCATGTGCTGTTTGATGCAGTGTAATCTAATTTTTAAAAAAGGCATTTGGGTGTCATTTAGCCTTCATGTGCCGAACATTTTTAGGAGGTTGTCCTGAAGGAAACAAGGTGTTTCCTGTTGAGAGTTCGATCTATAGAACTGAATATATAAATATTCAGATATATATTACATAAATATATGTAATTCCAAACTGTATAGTCCTGTCTCCTTTTGCAGCACCAAGTGTAGCCATTCTGCCGCTGAGTGGTCACTGGGTTTGTTAATGCAAGTATGGGCTGGACCTGGGTCAGACCCTACTGAATCTGAAACACTGTTTTGTTTTTAATTGGGGATCATTAATAACCGCTGTCTGAATACAGCCTTCCTGCCAGGTTTTGTTCAGTTCTGTACTTATTTTGATAAGATATAGCCTGAGTGCGATAAAATTGTGACTGTCAAAAGCCGTTCTGAAAGGCAGTTACATAGCACCCGCTCTGCTTTCTTTTCCCAGAGCCCATTTATTTATTGCAGAGAGCAAGTTGAGGCGTTTAACATTTCTGTTGCCTGTTATTGCTGTTCTTTTTATCCTCTGAATAATTGTTCCTTCCAGTATTTTTGTGCAAATTAAAATTAAGCCGATGGACCTGTATTTCCGTACCCATCACCTTAAAAAGAAAATAGGGTTGCTATAAAGATAAGCCTTTCCTTTCCCAGTCTGGTGATAACTTGCCTTCCCTCCAGGAGCTCCAAGGTGCTCGTTGCTGACATTTCATCACCCCATTCTTCCAGCACCCTAAAACGAGGATACGTCAGGACAGCCAGTTTCGGAATAGCCGCCTCATCCTTGACAGCTCTTCGCCCTCTGGAGGCCTGAAATCTTTGTTTTAACCTCTTTGCTTTAGTTACTAATGGCAATTCCCCCTGCATGGCAGCCGATGTGCAAGGCAAACTCTGGCTGTACCCGTTATTTTGGGAAGGGGCAGACAGTGCCCTGCTCTACTGCCCCTGCGGACGGGTCTGCTTCTGCCTTTGACATCCTTGGCATTAACCTTTGTGTTCCTATATGGTAGGAATGGTGGATAAACATTTGAAATAAAAAGAGTTAAACATTTCCCTGCTTCTCCACTATCTTTACTCACATTTTTTTTTGGCCGTGGTAAGAATTAATGGCATCTTTTAATTTAGATGTATCAAGAGTCTTTATCTCCAGTGTATGCTTACTTTTTTCTAAAACAATTTTATATAGCAGTGTTAAATGGGCTTCTGTCATCTTGGACAACTTAGAATACAAGAATCTATGAAAAAAATTGTGTGACTCTCTGCCTTTTTCCTTGTTTGCTGTCTGCAAATGTCTGGGCTTGTCTCGTCAGGACTTCTGGGCTATTGGTAGAAGACGCATCAGTACTGTCAGTTCCATCTGCTTTTTCTACTGTCAGAAAAGCTTGTTGTATTTATTAAGATGGACAGAAGGAAAAAGCTCTGTGTTCAAAGTTTTTACAAGCATACAGAAGGGCTTTTGCTGCCGTTCTCCCCAGTGCTTTCTCCATCCCAGGCGAGAATCTCTTTTATCAGGGATTGGAGTCTCCGGCTGGGCGCTCAGCTCTGTGCAGCAGCCCCGACCTTGCCAGGTTCCCCGCTCACTTCCAGAGCTGGTGCCTGCCCCGGGGCACATGGAGGTTTGGCCGAGACTGGCGGTACCAGCTTTGGGTGTAGTTTTCCAAGAAACACACTCTGCTGCTATGTTTTAAAGATGTTTGGTTTTTTGAAGTTTTCGCTGTATGTTTGCAGTTGTATGAGCACTTAGCACAGTGGGTTCTCAATTGAAATACTTCTCTTTTTTCTTTGCCTTTTGGACAGATTACAACTTTATATGCGCTGTTAATCATCTACTTTCTAAACAGGTTGTTTAATTCGGTGTTCTGGCCTTTTATGACTTTACCTGGGTGCTTGGGATCCCCTCGTGGAGAGCGGTGGGGATGACTTTGCTGCTCATGCCTAGTGCTTGCCGAGATAAACAGCAGGGTGATTCCAGCTTTGCAGTCTCCGAGTACCATATAATGACCTAGTCATAATTTTTGAATTGGCTGTCAACACACATTAAATCAGAGCACCTATTTGAAACAGTAGTATTTCATAAGCTGCATTTGACAGTTCATTATCTTATCTGTAAGAACTCCTTCCTTCCTTCATCTCCCCTCAAAAGCAATATCCCTGCGACTGAACTTTTAGTAAAAGTCAAGATCAGAGCTTTGGAGTAAAGTTATATATGGGAATTGCCTGTCTCCTCCTTGAATATATGAGCAAATCAAAAGTACTGATATGGTAATCTAAATCTACAGTATGTTCTCTTGCATTTTATTGAAACAAAAGTACAGTGAGCTTTATTGGCCTTTTGAAACTGTTCTCTTTAGTAAAACTTCCTTGAGAAAGTTTTAGAACTGCATTTAAAAGGAAATAAAATTTCAGGAATGGCACTAAATTACAACAGTTATTTTTTACATAGCGGCAATGGATTTTATGCACATAGTTAGGCATAAGTAAGATGTCTATGTAAATTAACTGAGCAGGAATATCTGTGTTTTCTGAAAGAAAACACAAAGACCTTTTGATTTCTGTGAGGTCCATTTGAGTGGGGAGGAGTGGGAGGTGCTTTCAATAAGTAGTCTGCATTTTTCCCTGCATTCCTAATTTTCTCATAGCACAAATACTGTGAAATGCACTATCTTAATGTGGAAGACTGATTCCATTTGGCTTCCTTCGATTAGAGGAGGCTGGAAAGCAACCTTGCTTTTGATTGTAGGAACAGTAGCTAATATGCATGAGAGAATTTTTGCAGAAATCTATTTCAATTTATGAACTAATTTTAGTTTGATTTGACCATATGCCTTGCTAATATGTTAAAAAATCTTTAGAGTATATGAGCTTTTAATTGCTTTGCTAAGTGCTGCTCAGAGTTACAATCTTTCTAACATGTTAATGTTTCCGGTAAGTTCAACTCCTGCCTATACTTTGACATTATGCTGCTGCCAGTGATGAGCGTTGTTAATTCTTTACACTTTTGAACAAAAGTCTTTGTTTGACTTGTGACCTGGTGCGAGAATTCATTCCATGCTTTCTGAAATTCCTGTTCCAAACTCTGAAGGTTATTTCCGACACAGGTTATTAAGGCCTTTTTAGTACATCTGGGTTGCCAAGAGAACCACCGACCATTCGCTCCCGCAGCAGACAGGCTTCGAGGAGGTTTCTGCATGGCTGGTTAAGGTATTTGCATTGCTTTTTAGCATTTTGATGAACAGTTCTTGGACGTGCGGAGGGGGCAGAGAGGAGCTGCGTGGCACCACAATAGCCCTGTTGTTGGGGATCTGCTGAAAACAGTTCATGTCCCCTCATGTCCCTCTTCTTGGCAACTTCCCCCGCAGAATCTGCACACGCGTTTCTCCTGCCTCGCCATGAATATACATGGAATGCACAAGTGCATGGGAGTGCTAGCCCCATTATTTGACCTTCATCCCTTCTGTGGGATTCCTTTCAAAGAATGCTTTTCCCAAGAAAATTTTTCCACTCTGTTGCTTATAGCTGAGCTCTGAACTGTCCCTGCACAAGCTTTTTAATGTCTTTAGTTATCGCTGTTGCCTTTTCCTGTGTCGGCCATGGCCTCTTCTTTGGGCCTCATCACATTTCCTTCTCAGGGTGCCCGTACTGGGGTCAGTGCAGGTGTTGCCGGGACTCACACGCAGCCCTCCTGGAACACTAGGAATCGGTGGCCCAAGGGCCTGGTCCCTCTGGGAGAGCAGGAGGGCTTGGGGTTTAGCTCCGAGATGAGCAGAATCCTCTCCAGCTCTTAGTCACATTCAATTTTTATTGTTCTTTTTCTTTTATTTTGTTGAATTTTTATCCTTTTCACCTCTGTTGCTTTTGTTGTCAGTTTGAACGTTGGGCAAAGAAATTGTCAAACTCCAGCTCTTGTTCAAGTCCCTTTTACCTGAATATTTTTTTTAATACACATCAGTGAGGACTATTGATGTCGGGTAGAGAGCCAGGAAAAATAAAAATCAAAGTTGTTTCTGAGAATCCTCCTGTTCCTCATTTGTTGATTCAAATTTTCCAATTTAATTTGTTTCTCCTTTCTTCCTTGTTGCCTGTGACCTTGCAGAGCGTGAACGGAGGCGCCGCTTCTCTGTGCCTGCAGGAGTCACAAGGCTCCTCAGGAGTTTAGTGAGGGACCTGATGTATTCCCCGATATGCACCCGTACTATTAGTGTTGTTTTGATCTCCCGAAGAGTAATGGTATCTTTAGGTTTTGTAGCAAAATACACTTTGCAATTTTCTCATTGAAATAAATTTTGCATTATTCTGAGTAAGCTTAAAAACAGTGCTGAGGTCTTGGTATTTAATAATGTAGTAACAGAACTTTAGGATCTAAAGTTCAGTAAAGCCAGGATTTAAACTCTCTGGCATTGTTGCTGTTCTGTTAACCATCATCTCTTCACACATCTCTCTGCAAGACCCCATTTGCCTCAAGCTGTAATTGGAAAATGGGATTTTATTACAGATCTCTTGGATTAGCTACACAGGAGCTGCATTGGTGGAAACTGGTTTTGATGCATGTGAGTGAGGGTTTATAATAATATTTGCTATGTTTCCCTTCTAAAAGAAGCTAACTAACAAAAAGATACATTAAGATCTGTATTAAAGTTATTAACTGATAATGCCAGAACCTGGTCAGGATAGGATAGAATAGGTTAAGACAAAGGTTTAAAGAAGAATTGAGACTGAAACAGTGAAGAATATCTAGAAAAGGCAAAATACGGTTACAGCACTTTCAAGAATATCTCTGTTCTGTGTAGCTATACAAATCTTAATTTATTTAGCTGTGCTATGTCAACCTTTCCCATAGGAGCAGACTGCTGGGACTTCATGGTGTGTTACAAGTATCTAGACTTTCATTAGAGCAAGAGTTAGTTTCCCAAGTATTGCACATTTTTATTGAAAGTCTCATTTCTTTTGTGCTTCTGATAAAATAAAAAGAATATAACAGCTGCTATTTACTGTATCTTTGAAATACTCTCTTAAAATTTGAAACATCAGTTCTGTTTTCTGTAAAGGAAATGTGAGGTGAATCTTAATGGGCTTTCAAAGTACTGAGTTGGTTCTGCATTGAATTGGTTCCTAAATAATGTAGAGAATTAGCACTTCTGGAAAATTTTGGAACTATCTCATATTACATTTCCTTAAAGAAATGGTAGTGCTAGTATAATAGGCCATAATTTTTGTTCCCTTTACCTGAACCATGTACCTTTTTCTCTTGACACCAGCGGATAAGGCTGCTAGATGTTTCCCTGGCTGATTTTTATGAAGCCAGTGTCAGGTGTGAGGGGCTGCTTAGGGATCTCCCACGACTGGAGCTGCAGTGGAGTTGCCGCTTCCGAGCTGGCCTTGGCTCTGCTGGCCGGTGCTGAGGAGCTCCCGGAGATGCCGAGGGTGCTGCCCCTCTACGGGAGTGGGAGCCAAGATGCCTGGCGGTGGCTCAGCCGTGCTCGGACGCGTGGATAAATGCACATGAAGCATTTCTGGGAATCGGGAGTGGGGCTGCTGTTGGGGCATTCACTGGCAGCAGGTGAAGACCCTCTCCCAGAGCTGAGCTGCCATTAGGGTCCTTTATGGTTCTGCAGGCTATTATTTTTCCTGATTTTATTCTGTTTTTCTGTAAAAAGCAATCTTTTGAAGAAGTCAAAGAAAAACACAGAATATTTCTGTAAAATTTGTTTTATTCCATATTACTTTTCCAAAGCAACCTTTCTGTGCTTTAAGTGCTCCTCACGTTAAGCCTGAAGTGTCTGTTCTTGCTGTAAAGATAGTTGGCAAAAACCTTTTGCATCAAAAAGGATTCACGTACACAGCAATTTTGTGGCAGAACCTGCTCTGAGCTTTAGCAAAGATGAACAGAACTTCACATGTAGAAAGAGGGAATAAGATGGGAATCAAACTGGTGATTTATTATAACCAAGATTAATGGTCTGTGCTAGAAAGAGTATAATATAACGAAACATAGGGGTATCATGGTCAACTTTACCCTTAGGTTAGCTAGAATTAAACATATGAAAAAAATCTAAAAATATTAATACTCTTCCAGCAAGGTGGGAAATATTGTTTGTTCTGATGCAATTTAAATTCTATTGTATTAGTTTGTTTTTATTGCATTTGATTGTTTTGCTGCTAAACAAACCAACTAATTATGAATCCATTATTTCTAATTGCATGATCTGAGCCAATGGTAAAGAAATCATAAGAGAGAACTTTTTGTGGCCGAATATTGTGTCTGTTACACATGAGCAATCCTACAGTAATCAATCATGCTTTGATTGTGTAATTGCTTTAAAAACAAATGTTTCATTCATAGGGACTAGAACAAAATTTTGGTAGGACCTGTTCTTTTCCTGTGGAAGTGAATGTGAGTTTTGCCATTTGTTTCATTACAAGCACAATCTGCCTTATAATCCTCACTCAACTGTAATGATTAGTTAGAAGCTTAAAACGAGTTACAAAGGCTATATAAGAAATGCTTTTTCCTCTTTTTTTTTTTTTTTTTTCTGTCTGCTAGAAAGGAACAGAAAATGATCATATGAAAAACATAATGCACTGGGAGATATCTCCCTTTGAGTTTTGTCTCTGATCTTTTGCCTTGTTTTTAAGAGAATGGAAGGAGAAAGCAAATAGTCCCTTTAGATCTGTTAGCTTCAAAAGGACTGTAAAAATGAACTACTAGTGACAACGATCTTAACAACAAACATAACAATAAAAAAGAATTGCACTCATCTTTCCTTAAGAGGAAAACCTATTGGTACTCCTTGGCTCACATTAAAAAGTTCACTTAACATGATCCAGGAAAAATATGAATTTTATACTTATGGTAATCAGAATTTTAAGTGCACTATATGGAAATTTGTCCTTCAGCACCTTGGATGTTCAGCCTATTCTGGTGAGTTGCCTTTTTTTTTTCCTTTTTTTTTGGCTTTTTTGTTCCTGTTTAAAAAAGAAAGTATGCCCTGAGGTAGGGTTTTTGTAAAATACTTTTTTTTCCCTCACATATTAAAGATGTTTTAAAAGAAAAAAATTCTATATGTACAATTCATGCAATATTGTGAAACTCCCCCACATCAGACTGCTGTTTGATCTTATGGGCACTCAAACCAGCACACTTAGGTGTCCTGTTGGGCAAATCCAATGCACAGCCCAACATGTTGGATTTCTTGGGGTTCAGCCCTGCGAAACTTCAACGTTCTTTTTGGCCCTTCTCCCCTTTCATCCTTTTCTAAGTACAGAGTGGCCTTTCAGTCTCAAATGGAGTATCTTTGCTTTGGCTCAGAAGGAGGACAATATTCTAGAGAGACACTTAATTTAGATATCATAAATAACGTGAGCGTGCACTTGCATTAACTTCAGGAAAAGCACACTTAGTTATTTATCAGTTTGGGACTGGGGGTGAGTAGCCAGGTTCAGACCCGAGTGCACTGAACGGTCCTGTGCTTCACTAGAGGAAACTAGTGACTGAAACGCAAAGTTGTATGCAGGACCCTGCATGCAGTGTGCTCTGGTGCTTCAAGTATTTTTAACATGAGTTTCCATGACCAGAAAAGAGATATAGTAAAGGGGCCTCCAAATTTCCATGTTAGTTCTTCTTGAGCTCGGGTGTTTTGCCCCAGAGGGAAGGTAGGTGCCCCCCTGCGTGTTGGTACTGTCCTCTGGAGACCCAAAAACCAGGTCCTGGGTGAGCATTCCCTGTGCTCTTGCTTGGTTCTTGACTCTTGTTACCTCGAACCTGGTGCTTGCCCCACCTAAGCTGTAAAGGCCTCCTTGCAGGACCGCTGTCTGCTCCTGATTTTATGAAGTCTTGGCCTACTTTCTTGGATAGCTGTTCAAAGGTTAATAGCTCTTAGCTGTTGTAGAAAGGAAGATTCTTCAAAGTCAGAGGCCTTTCTTGTTGAATATAAGGGCTTCCTGATTTCTTCAATAAAATGCCTGTCAGGTTCAAAAAACATCTCCTAAATCCACTTGAAAAAACAGTCAAGGCAGAAGTGCTTATTCAGAAGTCTTGACTCCAAAACTGAAGACAGCAAGTAGCAATAATGGGAATTTGTGGGAGCTCAGCAGTTCCAGTCTCTTCCAGATGAGAAGGTAGAGACACAAACAGGATTTGGGACACCCGGTTTGATGTCGCTTCTCTTGGTCCCGAGGGACCTATGTAGCTCCTTAGGGGCCCCTCTCTGCGTTTCTCCTGCAGTATAGCTGCCCGCAGTGGAGGTCTTTCTACTCCTATCTCCCATGGCTAGACCTGTAAAACCTCTGAAACGCCTGGATGTCAGCACACCCTGGGAATATTTACAGCCTCCAGTCCCCGAGGAGGGGGAGAGAAGAGCTGGGCAGCGGTGATGGAGTGTCAGAGAGGACTGTGGTGTCTTGGTGGCGAGAGGCAGAATGAACAGGGTTAGGCGGAGGGCGAGATGCCTGGAAGGCAGATTTACGTGGAGTGGGAGCAAAGCTGATGGCGCTGGAGCTGGGCACGGAGAGCGGGGCTACCTCGGTGCGGAGGGAGGACGGCAGGCGGCCGTGGGAGCAGCAGGATTAATTGAAATGCTGCTGGAGGGGCCGTATATCCTGCGTCCCCGGCGGAGCTGTCGGACTGTGAGCAGCAGGCGTTGTGCAAACCGCAACGACAGGAGAGCGCGGCAGGCGCGAGCTGAGGAGGAAGGGGAGATGAACGTCTCCGTATGCTCGCTTGGACCATGGTAGTTTTTAATATAACGCTGGGGGAGGTGTAATATATGTCAGTGTTCTGCTCTGGATTTAACACCTGGGCTTTGCTGCAAAGGATTAGGTGGAGTGAAGCGGCAGTGCCTGCCTTCCAGTACAAGATTGCCAAATAGATCAGCCTTCACCCTTACAGGGCAATATTTTCCGACGTCCCGTTATCTGAAATATGATATGAACAGATAATTTTGTCAGACCCAATGGCCAGGGTTCAGATTGAAATGTCCATTTGGGCTGACAAGCTTGCGGTTGTGCCGAGGGCTTGGGTGTCTTCCAAGCCCTTCCAAGCCTGCGTGGGCCACGCTGGCCGGCTACAGCGCTCGGCTCCCGGCTCCTCTCATGACAGATGATCATACGGTGCTACTGGAAACTGGACTTGGCTGAAATAAAACAGGCTGGATTAGATTTCTCACGTTTTTAAGCTCATCCAGCTCTCACTAAATACAGCGGTAAGTGACAGCTGAGCTCAGGCCAGGCACCGTGCCTGCTTCCCAAGTGCTGGGCTAAGTGATTTTCTGATTTGGGTTTCCAGAACTGCTGCAAATGTCATGTTTGATTTCCATTTTGTGTCTCTTGTCTTATTTGGCATGTTTAATTCTCTCCATTTGCTACATTCTCAATCTGTGTATATAGAACAGGACATCTTACTCTTGTTTTCAAATAATTCATCTGAAGTGTAACCTCGTGACTGGTGCTACAGATGAACTGAACTCTAGTTCTTTCATAGCTGTGAACCATGGAAAGAGGAGAAAAAGAAAGTGTATTTTTGTGTTTTGTTTTGTTCCCTGAAAGGAGCAGAAGCATAATTTATTTCATAAATCATCTAATGCTCTTTCATTGATTTTCTTTTTAATAGAAAATGAAAGTAAAGGCAATTCAAAACCTATAATAAATCAGAAAAATGGAAAAAAATGTGCAAGATTCCTTAGATTGATAGTATAATGTAGAAGAACTCAGATTGCAGTTATTCACTGGCCAGAGTAAATTTGAAACATTAAAAAATCATATTATATTGTCTCTCTAGCCATGCAGAGTATGAACCACTGTAATAAGAAAACACTTGTATTAAAGTGCAAATGGTGCTAGGCATTGATGTGTCAATCCCATATTTTGTATTCGGTGTTGGAGCAGGAGGAAAAATGGGTCTTTTAGCCATATATTTCTCTTTATTCTTTTTCTTCTTAACGAGTGGGCAATGTTGATTCAAGGACAAGCACAAAATTTAAACACCCAGTCACACAGGTTAGTAAAATTGACATCTACAATTGAATTCTGGCAGTGATCAGCTGTTCCTAACCAAATAATCAATAACGCCATCTGTAAGCACCAAAGAAAATTTGTCCTCTAACAACATAATTTAAAATGGTCCCTCCTGTTATGGTCCTTTCTGCACAACGATGCTCGACATGTGACCTTCCTCCCACCCTCTTCTTCCTGGCCTACTTCATTCACATAATTCCCATTGCTTTCCTTTGTCATTTCCGTTGACATTTCCCACCTTTAATGCTTCCCAACACTCATCCAGGGACTTCGCTTGTTTAGAGGACAAGATCTTTTTTGGGGTCTGTGTTTATTCAGTGTTTCATTTGTTTGGAGAATTTGCTAGCCCTTTAGTATGACTTCAGGTATCTTTAATAGAATGGGAAATATGGTGATCTCAGAGTTGTTTTCCCTGCTGTGTAACTAGTTCCGAATCTGCTTCAGTTGCTTTTATGTGATTCTTCCTGTGATGCCCTTCCTGGCATTATTTGCTCTTTTTTTTTCCCTGACTTTTTATTACAGTTTTTATTACAGTTCCCCTGTATTACAGTTCCTTTCCTAAGCCTGGGGCTCGGACACCCTTCGCTTCTTGCAGTGAGCTCTGCTCGGCGCCAGGGCAGTGTTCCCAGCACAGAAGTTAAGCGTGGACACGTGTCAGGCTCTTGATCGTGAGCTCAGGTCTCAGCAGAGCCCCTGGTCTTTGTGCCCGGCGCGGCCCGGCCTGCGGTGTCTGAAGGACCTGCCATAGTCAGGGGCTCTGTATCACACTGAGGATAACCAAAACGCCCGCCTGGCCTTTTGGAGAAACCAGGTGTGGGTGTGAAGGAACATCAATATGGAAAATAAATGATATCTTGATTTATGAGGCTATGCTTACAGTCAGCAAGACTGAGTCTTTAAAGCTGATTTTAAAGGCTGTGCTATCCGTGAACGCCTTTTGCACGTACGATTAGTGAGAATGATGTTACCTAGTTACTGTTACACTGAGGGGTGATGAGAGTAATTACAACTTACAGGATAAGCATTTTTCGGAACAATACAAAGATAAACATTGCATTAAAATAATTACTTTGCCTTTACATGCTGGCTCTGATTTTTCCACAGATTCCTGAAATTCGATGCAGCGACAGATTATTACGTCGTCTTGTCTAACCTCCTGTTTGTTGTAGGGCACCCTGGTAAGTCCCATCAAGGGACTGACCCTGGGACATGGCTTCACTCGAGCATCCAACCCGAGCTCAGTGTCTGCAGTTACCAGGTCTTCTGTTCAGATGTTCTAACAACATTTAATTACAGACTTAGGAAACCTCTAATATAGGTACCCCAAAATGAAGTGCCACAGTTGGATATAATGTCACTGCTTGGTGTTTGATATTCACACAGCCTTTTACCCTTTCAATCTGTTGAAATGTGTTTTTGAGGGAGGATTGATTATAACTTTGCTAAATGAATGCGATTACTGAGAATGTCTGTAATTGGATTTTTGCTTAAGAGGAACCATATTTATGTTATCTTTCTTTATTGCCTGCAATGTTGTGGCCATAATATTTCTTTCTAAATGTATTCACTTTTGTCAAAGTGCCTATAGCACGGAGAGTCATGTGCACCTATGGAGAGTATGCCGGTTCCACCAGTTGGATGTTCTTTTTTTTTTTTTAATCAAGAGTGATAGAAAGTTGTCTAAAGATAGATTCAGTATCTCTGCAATTTGACAACATAAAAGCATTTGATTTCACCATGTAAAAGTTTACAGAATAAATGTCTGCTATTTAATTTTAATTAAAAGATAAATGTAGTTAAGGAATACCGCTTCCAGATGCCATATGCTAAGACGACAGCTTACAAATGTAGTTGCGAGTTTAAATATAAAACACGAAGACAGAGGCTGTAGTACTGGAAGAGCCTGTCATAGCTCAGTATCTGGACAGGAGCTGGTACCGGCCGCGCAGGAAATGTCCTCCCCAGACCATTCAATGAGTAATTGATTTCTGCCTCCACTCCAAGGGGTGGCATCTGCAGCGACGTCTGCTGCTAATATTAATGACTAATTTGTGCCAGCATCTTGCTGGGTGCATCCAGCCAGCTGTTCCCTGTCTTGGGCCTTGCCGCTCAGCGTGCTGCAGAGGTGCGGCATGCAAGCTCTCTGCTTTACGAAAATATACTTCCTTTTAGCATTTTAAACTTGGTTGCCTTAGTTTAATTCACTCTCTTCTCCTTTTTATTGCTATGCAAGAAGATCTACTTTCTGTGTGCCAGCCATTGCTTTATATTTATATCAATAGAATGGCATTAAATTGGCATCCTCAAGCTTGGCTCCAAGTGTTTAGTTCCAATTTGGCGGTGTTTACTGGTAGTAATAAGAAAGAATAGCCGAAATTTGGAAGGAAATACTGCATTTCTCCTCTTTGTGGGAATCAAGATTATAATTTGAAACCCTTTATCTGGCAGTGTCCTGTTATTAGCTGTTTCTATTCATACATTTGTGTCAATTTAAAATGCTGCAGAGATGGTAGAAATTGCACATTATGTCTAGGAGGGATTTATAGTTATGATGTGAATTTCCTCCATGCACAGGGCTGGTATAGGCAGTGTTTGCCCCTCAGGGGGTATCCCACTTAAAAGAATTGGGTGACACAGAAGATGCTTTGTGGTGCTGGTTTATCTAAAAGCTTTGTGGCAGAGGAGAATGAGGAAATGTTCTTCATGTAACAGAAAACACTTATGAGCCACACCAATCAGTATACTGAAACCATAAAAGAGAAATATTTTTATTAAATTCCCCAAAGCTCCCCTGCAAACCAAATTTGTCTTACTCTCTTTCCAGAAGTATCTGCATCTGAAAATATTTTTTGCTTAAAAGATAAAGGTAACATAATCAGGAAATAAGTTTGCAACAGGCAAGGAGGAGGTTACTCCTTCCGTAAACAAACTCAGAGCTGTGCAGCTGCCCATCTGCTGCTCAGGAGACCATTAAAATGCCTTTCTCTTATTATTTCATTTATTTTAGCAATTCGTGCTGCTCACCTCAAACAGCATATATAAGAAATCACATCATCCCTTATAACTGGCTTGCTGAGAAGGGCTTTAGAAGATCAGGCGTGTTCAGTTCAGGCTTTTGAAGATAATTAAGACCAGATTGCAGCGCTTGGGCATTGGCATCGGCTTGGAAGATGCTAGCGGTGTCAGAGAGGAAACGAGTTCTCTCCATGCCGGGGCCAGCCCCTTGTTTTGTGCCCTTAGAGCAAGGAGAACCTCGCTGCCCTCCCAGCCAATCTATGCAACTGTCACTTGGGCATCCGAAGAGCCACTCACTCGTGTTTCATTATTTTTTGTCTTAACTTCCCTTTGCCCTCACTTCCTATTGCTGCTAATTTCTTTAAGCTCCCTAATTTCTGTCAGATATTTGCCCTGATCTCATGCATTTCTATATAGTCATTACTTTAAATATAAACACCCTCACTGAACTCAGGGAATTATTTATATGCTCAGAATTAAAGACACCTGTGCAGAGGATGGGGCTGGTCGATAATAACTCATTGCAGCATGGCCTGTCTGCTTTACTACCGATATTTAACAGTTCCATCACTTGTGTCACCTTTAATTAATGTCACGAATGAGTTGCAGTATTCTGTCAGAGTAAATATTGCAATGTGATTTTGCTGTTATGCAATTGCAAACGTTGATCCGTAGGTGCAAAGCGTCAGATACCGCTCCTTCCTGGCGGCCACTCGCTGCTGTGGCGGTGCCAAGAAGGGGGTCTGCACCCGCGCAGCCTCCGCGGGGACGGCTCTGCGCTGCCTCCTCCTCCGTGTCCTTGGTGAGGGTAATGAGGCTCCGTGGAGCTTGGCCATGGGAGTCTCCTACTTGTTTAACCTTCCTCGAGAGGGCAATTACGGCACCGTCTCCTGCAGCCTGGTGACCCCTGTCCTCACGCGTCCATAATTGAGAGCAGGAATCTCTCCAAGCTTCTGGCTGCCAGGGCTGGGAGGTAGGAAGGGTCAAAAAGATTGGAAGTGAAAGGCAAGGATCAGCAGTTTAGAGGTAGTTATTAATATGCTGATTTACTCTCACTGGAGTCTGAAGAGACTCTAGCAATTGCTTGCCTTTTGCATGCTCTTTAAAATGCTGATTTTTTCCTCAGAAATCTAAGAACATTTTAATAAATTATGTTTTATTTCCAGGTGGTTGCCACCTCAACCCTTTCTCCCATGCAATATTGTAGCTGAAAAAATAAAAAGAAAAAAGAAAATTCATGCAATTTATTTTCAAAGCTGTGCCCTGGTAAATCTTTTAACTAAGAAAACAGTGAGTCATATTTCTCTCTTTCTTCATGCACTCCTGCTTATATTGAGTGTTGGCAACAAGAAAAAAATATATGCAACCTCAAAAACCTGAATTATTTAGGAATCTCTGTAAAATAATATTGCAGGTTGTTAAATAATAAAATTTGTATTAAATCATTTCATCTTCTGTAGCTTTATGATACAAGGTGTGGACTTGCATGAAATCAGAGGGTGACATGACTAAACTCTTGGGGCCAGATTCAATTCCTGACTCTGTCCCTGACTTTATTACTGTAATCAATTCATGACCTATCTGTGCCTTGTTTAACCTACAATGTAGGATATAAATAGCCTATAATCCTGAAGATTTTTTGAGAATTAATTATTATTAATGAAATGAAAGCCTCCGTGATGTGCAGGCTATTTTTATTTAGTATAATTAGTTATTATTAATTCACTGAAACTTTAGCAAGTTTTATTATAGGCTTCCTGTGACAGAGATTTATACTTCAATATTTTTGTCCTCTCGTCATGGCTATGTGGTGCCCAGTGTCCCAGCGTCATTAATTCTGGTTAGCAGGTTAGCTCCAGAAGAGGACGGGGGGCCTGGAAAGAGGCTGCGGGTTGGGAATGAAACTCCAGTGAAATCCGTGCACGTGAGTCCTGGCCTGGCTCTCGGGAACCCCATGGCTGCGCACAGAGGCATCTGAGCCTGGCCTGGTAGGACCTCGGTTCCCAGGGGAGACCTGGTGCTCGTGCCTTGTGCAAGGGATGTAGCTGCCAAAGACGCATCTGCTGCTTAAGCGACTCTTTCCCTCATCTCACATGGAAACAGTGGCCGATTTTCTTCTCTTTTCTAGTTCTGTGGATGAAGTGATGAGGCGAGCTGAGTTTCATGGATGGTGTCTGCATCACTGTTTGGGAATCCTGGTCCTCATCAGCTGTCATCATTTGTTAAGCTCTTGCCCCAACACACAAAGCAGCCAGTTCCTTGAGAATAGCGTACCTGCATCACGATGGAGATAACAAACATGTAGAAATAACAATATGTCATTTTGTGAAGCTTCTAGCACAAGTTTGAGTGATCCATGAATAATGACCTAAAATTAAATCAGCTTTATACTGTTAACCCAGAAGATTGAATTTCACATAGAGCACAAATACCAACTGACTAGAGTATAATCCAATATATAAAGCGATAAAAAGATTTCTGTACTTTTATTCTTCAGCTGTTACATGCCTCTCGGAGAACAACGATTCTGCAGATGTCAGTGAATGCTTGACGTGGGCAGGACCTATGCCTTCCCTTGTGCAAGAGTGCCTCGTTCCCTGCAAAGATGACTGCACGTTTACCCCTTGGTCTAAATTTACGGCATGCTCTTTCGACTGTGAATCAACAAGAAGTAGAAGACGGTCGCTCACAGGTATAGTTAATCTCTTACAATATTTATCTGATGGCAACGCTTGCAAATACCATTTCTTAGATGTTGAGATGAATTGATTTCTAATCTGGTATTGGCCATTGCCTTCTTTATGCATGCACATTGCAGGGGAAAGCAGTGCAGAAAACTCAGTGGTGGAAAGAGAGTGTTTCATGCACATTGTAAGTTATATACAAGCCATTTTAGGCATAAACCAAATAAAGAAAACAGTAACTAGGTGGTGCATGAGCAGATCTGACTAATTAATCTGTTAAGGTGAAATCTGGGTAAAGTTTAAGACTGGGAGTTTTGTGTTCAACAATATCCAGTAGTTCAACACAACAAATTAATACCATGAATGAAGAAAACACAGTATCATTAAACTCATTTTGTTCCATTTATATGTATATATTAATAAAGCTCTCTAACTCAAGCCATTTCATGGTACATTTTCCCAAATTTACTGTTGTATATCGTAATTATGTTATTTGAGTGCTGGCCAAACTGAAAAGGTTTAAAACTGGAGAGCATTAATAGTTCAAGGCCACTTGTTTTATTAGGAGTTTTCTTTGCCTCTCTATGCTTGACTAAATCAAATCCAAATTAATCTTTTTTTTTTTAGAAGGTTTGTCAGAAATTTACTGTTATTGTTATTTGACATACTTCCAACTTCACATATATTTGTTTTACATTTAAGTACTATGGTTTAGCTGGGTTTAGTTTGCTGCATTACTGTAAGTTTTCTGCGTTCCTAGAGGGGAAACATCAAAGGCTTCTACCACTAAGTGATGTTTTAAAAATATCTACTCTGCGCGATTATTTGATTATCCGATTTGTTATTGTTGGAGTGATCAAATTTGAAGTAACTTACAGTAACGTTATACAAACATAATGGAATCAAACTGTTTTATTCATGAGTGTGGCTCATTAAAAGATAAAGATTTCTCTTTTACACAAAAGTCTTTATTATACAATATTCTGTTTTTTCTGTCAAAGAATTTATTCTAAAATCTCTTTCTCAATGCCTGTATTTTTAAGTAAACAAAAGTTCACCATCAGAAAAACACATACCAGATCTTATAGAAAATGATAGTGAAAGAAATGAAGTGAGTAGTCACTTCTTGGTAGTCTTAAATATGAATTTTCTTGAAATATATGCGTGCAAGTTACCCCAGATTATGGTTCTTAATATTGCCTTTCCTAGTCCATTCTGCATCAGACAAAGCTCCATCCAAATAAGTGGGCCAAAAATGGTCTCTACTCATCAAGTTTTGATGCTGATCTCCTCCCTTGTCCTGCATTTGTGAGCAAAGGCCACCCAAGTGTGCCCGCTGGGAGGAGCGGCTACGACTGCACGAGGTTCCTTCCTCAGGGTGGGAAGGAGCTCTTGTGCTCGCTGCTCTCCCACACCAAGACTTTCTACAAAGGAGGTGGTTCTAATGAAACGGGAATCCCGTGTGGTGCTGCAGGCAGCAGAGAAATCCAGAGAGCGGGAAACTAGACGTTGAGTTTGCTTTGACCACTGCTCTGAAAGGGCAGTGGAGGAGGCTGCTGCTGGTCTTTGAATAAAACATGAAAATTGGAGCTGGAGACCAGAAGCCCTGAGAAAAAGCTCTCCTACATATGGACTAAATCCAAGGGTATAAAGAATGTGCTGCTTGGGAAATATTTTTTGGTGTTAAGAAACCTTTATCCATTTGTATTTCACCTTTTTCATATGGCTGTATAAATTTTACCCTTTTCAGCAGCATATGTGTATACTCGGAGGAAGGCTTTAACTTCATTAAGAGAGTCCATATACAAGCCATTGAGTGGGAATCTCCTAGCTGTTTGCTAAGAGTTTGCTTGCCTCCCAACCAGTTGTGATACTACTAGTCATTTTACTTTGTAAGTAATCATAGACTCTACAGATAAAAGTGGTCTTTACTAAAGAAGCAAAAGACTTATTAAAAAAAAACACAAGAAAATTCAAAGTTACTATAGTGAAAACAGTACCTTTTTTGACAGTAATATTATTATATTAATTAGTAATGCAGCCAAATATTCACTGTATACTGTGGATACAGCTGCTGTTTATTATGGATACAGATAGGTAAATTTTTAATATTTCATATTATTTTAATGTATAGTATGTACTATCTGTAACATGGAATGTATACAATATTCATTAGCATACAGAAATTCATGCAATCTGAAAAAGAAAAATACTATTTAAAGCGTTTTTTTCCTTGAAAATGTTAGTGATGGCATTTTTACTAGTCCGTGAAGATAATGAAAGTATCTCTGTCACCAAGTCTAATGCTACTACTCCTTTGTAACAAACCTGGAACGAATGTCACTTTTGCCCTCAAAATAGGGTTTTAATAGCAACTTCATTAGAGGGAGGATTCCTGCACAACAGATGGCAGGACAAATTGGAAGAAGTGTTGTGTGAGTGTGAGATTATTAGCAGCCCTGCCCGTGCCTGATGTGCTCCACATGGTAATGGCAAGGCTGAGTCCGTGCAGGAGGAGCCAGGCAAGTAAGAGCAGGCAGAATGCGCTGGCCTCTTGATCTATTACAATGTGCCCTTTTTTTGGACATGCCTGTGTATATGCAAAAGTCCTGCAATGATGCCAGGCAAGTTCCTACTTCTCCTTACATGTGTTAGAATGATTTTATTAGTACAGGAATAGAGAGAGAATTTTGGGGGACACGTACTTTTTTTTTTTTTTTTTTTTTTTTTTTTAATGTCTCATTGTGTACAATAGCAAAGAGGAAACATTGCTTTTGACATTGCAGCTTTAAAAAACTTTTTATAAAATTATTTTTAGTCTGGAATCCCGAAGGAGCCCTGGGAGGCTGTGAGGTACATAGGGTTTTTTGCTGCAGATGGATTCTCCCCTTCTGTGTGGATGCTGAATAAAAAGACATCCCGGAGTTCAGACAGCAGAAAGTTTGCTCCGTTTCACCTTGGCTAACCCATGGCAAGAACAGCACAGATTTTACCTTTCAGAGGTTGTACATGACCCTTTTGTTCCCTTGAGCAGTTGTAGGGATTCAGGAGCAGGAATTCTGCTCGTTACCTTCTCTCTTCTGGTAGCTGGCGCTTGCAGGAGGGGTTGATGTCCTCCAGGAGCAGAGGCTGGAGAGTCCAGCTGCAAAAGCAGGACTGCAGCTTTATTTCAGTTCTTCTGCTTCCTGAAGTTCCTGAAGAGGAAAGGTCGTTATACAGCCTCTCTAAAATCTTTTAAGGAATAGAGCAAAAGAAAACATTAAACAAAATGTAACCATTGAAATGCTTTATAGACCTAAAAGCTTGCTAAGGATTATCTTTTCTGATTTCTTCAAAGTACAGTGTTCAACTAATTTGTAAAGTAGTCTCAAAGAAGAAGTTTTGGCTAATGTAGACTACTTTGCAAGTTGCCTTAGCAACCATTGATTGCAAGGGGAATAGAGACAAGACAATCAATTTGTTTGCATCAGATAATTAGCGAAAAATGATATTATATAAAACTACAAAGAATTTTCTCAGCAGACCATTACTACAGTAGGACTTTGCATTTTGCTCAGTGCCCTATCCATCACATGGTATTTCCAAGTTTTCTGGTTGCCCCTGGAGATAAATACATTGTCCTTGCACTCCAAAGCACTGGCAAGAGCTAATATATGTTTCAGAAGCATTTCTGTGTATTAACATTCAGGTTGTCTTGGTTCTAATGTGTTGAATTCCTGCAAGTATAAATAATATGATGTGTTGTTATCAAAAGCAGCAGATGTTAAGCTAACGAGCGTATTTCTCTGGTTGGAACAGGGAGAAGCAGAAAGCGAGACAAATGCCAGGACACAGAAGTTTATCCTCAAGTCGAAACCGAGCCGTGTCCCTGCGAGACATTTACCTCCCAGCCTCATGGAAACTGGTCGGATTGCATTATCGAAGGAGGCCAACCAGAGTTGCAACTAGGAATGAGACTTCATGGAGACTCCAGGGAGTGTGGAAAAGGTGTTCGACTGCGAGCGATTGCCTGCTATGATAAAACTGGCCGGCTTGTGGAACCGTCTCGCTGCAGCAGCTCTGGTAAGCAGACAGTGAAGTGCTCAGCACCTAACCTCTGTGATGTTCCCTCCTGCATCTTCTGCACATGATTCCAGCAGTCAGTGGTCTCATCCTTGCAGTTTTGTACTAATCTCCAGCCTAGATTGATACACAGCATATTCTGCAGTTTGCCACCTTTTTGGGAGTCTTAGTTTGTGGTTCTGTCCTTGTAGCAGCTCAAATTCTTTCATTTAATCAAGTAGCCTACGTCAAACAAAAGCAGGCGTCTCCGAGATAGGGCAGAGATAGAGCGATGGGACAAGCAGGGAATGTCATTTCATCAGGTTATTCTCTCCTAGTCACCATAATTTGCATTTTATCAAAATCATTGCTCTAAATTGGTTTACAGACAACAGCACTTATCTTACCTTGGCTTCTGCAGGGGCAAACGTGTTCCTTTCCTGCAGCCCACCGAAGGCACTAATGCACTCTCAAACTTCCAGCCAAAAAGCCTGGGACACAGCACAATGTCATGTAGAGGCTTGGTGAGCTCTGTGATCAGAGCAGGGAAATAAAGTTTCAGGAAGAGATGAGTAAGTCAAGCAGGAACTATTAAAGTTTCTAAGGCAAAGGGAGCCGAGAAAGAGGAGGGGCTGCCCTGTGGAGAGTCCTCAGGATGAGGACCTGCTGCCTGAGCCGTACGTGGTAAAAACTGAAAAAAACCCCCAAAAGTAACTTAATGAAGTGGTGGAGCTCCAGAGTGAACCCAGCTGTTTGTTACTGTCCCAGCCGGCTGCACCGATGCAGGACGCCGCTCTGCGAGGCTGGTGCTGCAGCACTGGGCTCTGGTAGGGACTGATCTGGAGGAGGGATACGGGCCCTTTCCCTGCCATGTACCTTTCCTCCTGCAGAAAGGGAGCTGCTGGGGTTTGGGAAGCGGATTTGTCCGTGCAGCCACTTGCTCCTTTGAAAAACTCCAGGCTTTTATTGCTGTTATTGCTTGTCTATGGGGGAGGCTTCTTTGCATAACCTTGAAGCCTGTTTTCTGTCAGTGATATTTATGGGATGTTTTTAATGGCCAGGCCTCTCTCAGGGAGGTAGTAGGGAGTGGGATCCGGGTGCAGGGGAATTATTGTCCGTTTTCTTGTCCTTACCTTCCTACCTGAGGAGCCGTGATGGCAGCATGGGCCTGGCTCAGAGTGGTCAATCCTGTGTAGCAGAGCCCTTTCGTGTGTCATCCTGCAGTCTATTTCCAGAGTACTCCTAAGATTTGAATGTAGGAGGGCAATGAGGGCTGGAATGTTCCCACCTTCTGGCTGCCCACGGTGAAGAGGGACATAGGTTCCCTTTCTGTCATTTGAGACCTGCCTCCAAACCATATTATTTAAGTGCAGATACAACCAATATTTATGGTCGCTAGAGGTGGGAGCTCTCCAAATGCTCTTCTGAACACATGATTCAATTAGTAAGAGAAACAAATCATTATCCAATTAATAATTAGCAGAATGTTATTCAACCATGATAGAGAAGAGCAAATCCCAGAAGCAAGCAGAATTGCTAAGCCCAGAGAAATTATTCATGACAGGGTTTTCTAAGCAACTCTATTTGGCCCGCTCACAATTAATATCAGGTGGCCTTTTAACATTTGCTAGCTGACTATATCTATTTAAATCATCACCTTATTTATTGAATACCAATCACTGAGATATGCTTTATGGCAGGTAAGCATGTTCCTCTTCTCTTTCTTTCAGCTCTCCCCCGCCTCTATTTTCTGCACCTTCTTTTTGCAGGACAGGGCTCTGCTGCTTTTTTTTTTTTCTCCTGAACCAGGAGAAAAGTGAGAAATTCTGAGACTTACAACTCACTCCTTTGCTGAGTCCTTTTGAAGGTGTTTTTAAAATAGAAAGACAGACTTCAGCACTACAAATCTTGCCTTAAAAATTAGATTTAGGTTTGTCCCAGTCTTGATAATGCTGTGAGCACAAAGTACCTGGCAATAAGAACAGTCACTTTGTGGCTTTTATAGAGAGCAAACTTAGGTCTCCTACGTTCCCTCGGCAATGATTTTTACTTACCCTGACTGAAAGCTGGCTGTTAAACTTACCAGCTTCAGTGGGATTTAATTCACCCATATCACTGCGGTGTATTACGTGAATGTATCATAGTTACCAAGCGAACGTATCATGAGTTTGAGTCTGGTGTGAGAATTAATCACTACTCAGAAGGGGTTCAGAGCCTCAGGCCCTTAAAGTGAATTTTACAGGAAATTCCACATTTGAAAGTTGAACGAAAAAAAAGCCCCCCCAAGCCAGGTCATCTGTGCTTGTCAGTAACCCAATTGCACGTTCTCCTCAGCCTGTGTTACCTGTAGCTGTATTTAAGCACACTTCTCAAAAGGAAACATTTTTCTGCATAATATGGGGAATGATCACTACCTATGGAGGTCCAAAGGCAGTGAAGACAAAAGCATTTCAGCTTTGCCTTCATGAACGTTCACTATCAGCTTGCCTGTTTTTCTACAGTTTCTGCTGTTGGCCACTGTCAGAACCTGAGTATGGGGCTGGGTGCACCCTTGGCCCCACTCCGTGCAGCTGAGCAGCCTAGGGAGCTGCGCAGGTCACATGTTGTCCAGTTTACCTGTACTCATCATCATTTTATCGTAGAGGAAGCTCATGTTCCTTAGGTATAAGTTTAAAAATAAAAATCCTCTTTTTTTTTTTTTTCTGATTTTGTTACTCTTGGCACGAAAACTTTTCTCTGATGTCTAGAAAAAACCTCTTCATATGGCAAGCTTTTATGATAACTGCACTACCATTTTAGTGGTGTCATTATTCTCATGGCCCATTTAGTAAGCTCAGGAAATGACTGACCTGCCATTTCAAAAACTGGAGTTGTTTCACACTTCTTTTCCTTTCTCTAATTTGGAAATGCAGTTATGAAATTATGGATAGAGGTATCTGTCTCCAGCCAAATGTACCTTGCCTCAGTTAGTCTTCCCATTAGAAAACTGAAGTATCTTGTGTTGAGCTCTCCACTGCTCCAGAGGTTCAGGGGAACTTACTGTGTGGTCATGGGCTGGTAGAGTGTCCTCCTTGGGTGTGGAAGTTGTCCTGTTCATTGCATTTTGCTCACTTCTCTCAATCTGTCATCTCAATTCCTGGTGCTGTTTTTGAATTTGTGCCTCCTTTGTTTTGAGTTATTTTATACAGTTCCTTTCCCTCTCGTTATTTTATGCTATGGCAGCAGGGTATTTCATAATCCTAGAAGGACATAGGGTGTCTCATCTGTTCCAAATCAAAGGCAGGAGATTTCCATGTTCTTACACAGAGGTTCTCCTTTTGATATGAAGATGAATTCATGGAAAGCAAGATCTTATGATCTGTGCCTGTACTATTCAAATTCTACTTTGCTTGCAGCACCTCAAACCTGGAAAAAAGACACAACAGACACAGACCTTGGCTTTAAATCCTGAAGCAGTTTGCTGCAACTTACAGTCACCTTAAGAGTCTTTAATTGTCTCTAAGTGTATGAAAGGCATGACGGGGATGCCGCTATACATCCTTACTCACAGAGGCAAAATGTTATGTTATTAGGAGGTTGTTTGCAGCTGTGCAAGTCAAAGAGGGCAGAGGTGGTGCTGAAGGGTCCCCAGCACCTCTGCTAATGCGCCTTCTTCCCAGTTGCTGGAGTCGGAAGGGCAGGATTAGCAGATGGATGCAGCGCAAAGACAGAAAAACTTGGTGATGAGAAAACTGGGAGTTTTGGGTGTTGCAGCAAGAATTCCTGCCCCATTGAGGTGCAGCAGAGCCGCTGGCACCACTAGCACAAGCCCTTCCTCCCTCTCGATTAACCGTGTCCCTAATGTTGAGAGATTTAGGGCAGTATGCAAAGGTCATGGATCAGGAGGTTCAACTCCTACAGCTTAAAACCTTGTAGTATTAAGTCACATGAAGCTTGATTTTCCAAAAGGTCAGCCCACAGTTGCGCTATATTTCTTCCCAGGGCATTCCTATGAGCTTTACACTCTCTGACTTGAAAATGTGGGCCACCTGCTTAATCAAAATTGCCTGCCCTTAACCTGTGAGTTAACATAAGAACCTACTCAAAAACTCTGTGGTGTTTGATTCCCTGCACTTTCCAACCCTCAGTCTTTTATCTTTTTGTTCTATGAAAGCAATCTTTCCTTCAAGTCTAAAGCAAACCTGTAATTCCAGTATTTAGCAAAATTACCTTTTTTTTCCAACTCAAAGGAGGAGGATACTGAAAGCTTGCAAGTTAAAAGAGGAAGAGTTATTTTAGGAGTCTATGAGGCATTTTCAGGTAGCTTTTAATCACCAGAATTAATACGATTTCTGCAAAATGATAATTATGTAGCTCAAAAATATATAAGCAGAACTTGATACATTAGAGAAATGTGATCCAAGTCTCTCCTGCACTGAGAGCATACTTATCTCTTATACAAGTTAACAGGTTTGGAAAAAGAAAGATGGAAATGTGAGCTCCTCTTCCCATCTCATACATAGGAGCCTCAGTGTTACCTCTTTGACCCTAAAAGGGTGACAGCAGTAGCTGGTCATGGCACTAGTGCTTAAAGCTCACATGTAAACCCAGGCTCCAGCCTCTGCTGCACCTCCTTTGCTTGACTTATTTAAGATTTCTGAAACTCCTCTTTCTCTCTGTGATTTCTCTGTGTCTGTCTGTGGGATTTGTCTTGATGGCCTATTTATCATACATAAGCTATAGAGCAAAATGAGACAGAAACAGCCTGTCCAGACGTTACTGTTCTCTGCTTTCTTTGGCAAAGGAATTCAAGGTAAAAAGCCATCAAACAACCTCATTTCTAAATGGGTCAAACTGGCTATCAAAGCAGCTTATTTAGACAAGGTGCGACTTCCCTAGAGGCATTAATACACCGCAATGCACATTCACCAGATCTTTATCTTCTTACAGAGAGCAAGCACGCATCTTTGGAGAAAATATTTAAAGGATTAGCTATACGAGCAGCCGCATCCTCTGTAGGGGTCACATTTAGTCACGGTGATGTATGTTGGTGTTCCTCGACTCTAAATGTAAATCTTCATAGCATCTCCTTACCTCATCTTCCTGGCACTCTGTTGCACCTGGGAAGTGACCCTTTGGAGCAGCGGCAGTGCCGGGCGGCGGGAAGGAGCCATCTCCAAATTGGCTCTTGGCAGTTTTCCAAGCCGCTCTCCAGGGTGCTGGCTCGGGCCGGCGGCTCCGTGGCGCGGCCGCGCGCTCCACGTGCACGAGGCTGCGGGGTGATTTAAGCCCTTCAGTGGGAGTCAGGAGCTTTTTTGGCATAGAAATAGTAGCTGGAAATAGTCTATGAGCACTTCAGGAGAGCCTTGATAGCAAGTTAAAGCACTGGGCAGTCTGCTAGTTTACTGATTTCTGCCAGAGGCTAAATATTTTTGAATATTTTTGAAATTTGGCCAGTCTCTAAACCCTTAATAACTCCCTTATCACAAATATGGCCTAGTATGAAGCAATGTTCTAATAAAATGTTAACATACAAGCACAGATTCAGAATGGACGCTTCTCTCTTCAAGGTCTCATTCCACTTAGTAACAACAATGAGGAAATACTTTTTCTTCCTGCTTTTAATGAACTGTGTATACAAGCTTTAAGGTTCTGCTTTTTCTGCTACTGGAGAACATCATGATCCGTTTGAGAGATATGTAACTAGTGAAAAATAACATTATATATATAGTTGGAATTCACAAGATTCTTCTCAGGTCTTGCAACATTTTTCTCAGTCTTTTTAATGTAATTGCTTTCTATATGACTGTGATGAGCAGGACTTTCAGGTAAGTAAGTGGATGGCAAATTGGTGCTTTTTGAATGAAAAAAAATAATAGTTTTGTGTCTTCACTATGGTGGGGAGCTCTGAATTCAACTTTTTGCAGGTGGGTCAGTGTCTAAATAAATTGAACAGTAATGAGGTTGCTGATGCACTGCCCACAACGGCAAAATCGGCATGAAATGAAGAGAGGGATGAGCTGAGGAGGCCTTCTAAGATGCTGTAGATAGTGTGCTTGGTTAGGGAGTCTGAGCGACCACCTCAGAAACATGACACCATCTTGGTTGGAGAGGTTTGAAAAACCGACCCTGAGTTAGTGAAAATAGTCACAAACTTCAACCAAGTTTGGTTTAAGGATTCTCAAAATTATGAGTAAATGAGAGTTCTTCAGTGTGTTCCTGAGCCTGAGATTATAACAGTTAACAGAGTTGTATCTCTGTCAACCTCTGTCTGAGTTCGCTAGCCGGGAAAGTCTCCAGCAGAAGAATTTGAACTATGCGACCCCAGTGCTCACAATCACACTGCAAAAGTGACACAGAAATCTGTGAGGAAGTCATCAACACTGTGTACCAGGCATAGCTACATCACCAAGATGTCCTGCTTTGTGCAAGGGTGGTTCTCCATCTGAATGAGCCCTGCTGTTCTCCCAGTGCCCATTCCCTTTCTCCGAACACTGTGTCCCCACTGGATGTCTTTGAAAGTGCCTCTTTATTCCAAGAAGCCAGCTGCCTTCCCATGCCTGCCTGTGCATCAAGGTGACCCAGGGAAGCTCCTTGTCAGCACGGGTGGACATGCTGCTAGATCACCCTGCTCCAACTGAGCCTCAGCGCGGGGCCTCACCGTGGCTATCAGTGACACTAAGGAAAGCGCTCGCAAATTTTCCTGATGTTGTTAATGGTTAGTGGCATCTTAAAATAGTGTGAGTATAATTAAAGTATGTACTTGGGTTTCTCATTTAGCATCAACGAGACAAGCAGGAATTAAGGCAGTGTATTGATTTAAGCGCATCGATCGGGGAGGTCACCATGTGGCAGGAGCGGGTTTGCCGCCTGGGAAAGCGGGAAGGGGAAGATACAGGAGGCTGGAGCTCTTGGATGCCTTTTTGGTGGTTGGGTGACCTGTTCTTAAGCAGAGGACCTTGTGCTCGTTAATATGTCTCACGTTTGTAAATTAAGGTCGTAGGAACGTGAAGACAACCCAGGGAGAGGGAATTAATTTCTTTTGCCTGATTTTGAGCCATCAAACCCAGGCCATTGCTGCTGCTGCTGCTGCTGCTTCTTTAGTGCGCTGAGGCTGTTTAAAATCTTAACAAGAATGAAATACAAAGTTCATAAAATATAAAAACACCTGAGGTATTTTATGCTATTCATTAAGATTAAGCTAGAGAACCAAAACCTAGTGAAGTGTCTAGAGTATTTATTACTGCCAGTCCAGCTGGGTATTCTTCCTCAGAGTCATTTTTTTTCTGTTAAAAAAAAACACTAAACTTTTGTTGATATTCTGTGGGCCTCCTTGTATATATTTACTACATGTAGATGTAATTTGTGTGACTGCCTTCCTTTTCTTTTGCAAAGGCACGTGGTAGCTTTTGTCTGATGCGGTAGCATAATCGAAAACCTTGGCTAATTTGCAGGGTACAGGGGAGTGCGGAAGAGAAACAGAGCGGTTGGCGCTGGAGTTCAGCCACCCAAGTGCAGTGTCGGGGTCGCAGCTTGGCGGCTGCAGTGAGCTGGCATATTGTGTTGACAGTGCCCAGCTTTAAGTACTCCGAACCTGGCAGAAGGGCATCCCCAGTGGAGGGCTCCAACCTGAAATCGAGTTTCTGAGTGTGCCCCAGCAGAGCCTGAAATCATTGGCTCTCAAGCCATGTATGCTTTCCTGGTGGGGGAGGTATTTTTGGTTGTCATTTGATGGCAATTTTCCCCTGGCGATGGACTCTTGGCTCTGGAAGATACTTCCCGCGTAGTCCAAATAGCCCAAATCTATGTTGATGCTCAGAACATGCTGCAAAGTACATCTGGTTTTGAGCTACTCTGGAATTGGGCTTTTGAGAGAAATCAGATGTGTGAGAAAGAAGGGAGTTTGATGTTCTGTAGACAATTTAATTTTGCTCTCACCATGTATTGCAGAAACCTTGTTTTATTTTATAAATATAATAATAATGAGCAAGGATTACCTCTGGTCTTTTTCTAAATATCCTCTTTGCTATGGATTGAGTAGCCTGTAAGAAAATTTAGGCTAAGCTATTTAGAAATAGAAAGAATACAACTCTAATCATGTGCAGTGGGATGAGCTGCTTTCCTAATATTCAGAGAATGAAGGCAGTGATAAAGAAATTATGAACTACTCGGGGATTTTTTGGACAACAGGGATGATTTTCCCAGTTTTAGGGTAATGAACAGCAGAATATATAGGAAAATATGCAGCTGCTATCCTAGTTGATCCCAACAGATCCCAGCAGATGACTTTTCGTATTTGAGTAAGGCAAAATGACTTTGAAATGCTCAGTGGAGGAGCTGTCGTGATTTCACCATGGTTTTGCCCTCCAGAGTAGAGGTGTTCACTTGTGGGTGTTCACTTGTGTGGCGGGTCCAGTGAAGACCATCTACAGGGTAAAGTCCCAGGGTTGGAGCCTGCTAAATGAAAGGTGTTCCAGACTTTCTGAATACCTCAGGCGCTCAGTACAGGGAGCTGGGCCATCCATTCATGTGGGGAAGGACCTCCCAGAGAAGGGGACCAATTTCCACAGATGCTCTGGGATGTGGAGCCCGGATTTATTTGGTGGAATGAGAAGTTTCTGCTTGCATGAGAAGTTCCAGGTGAGAAGAAAGAGCAGTGTAAAGTCCTCTATTTTTCCTCTCAGAAAAGTCTCGCTTCTCAGTTTGTTGCACAGGGTATTACATGGAATGTGCTAATTGGTGGAGATTTTATTGTTTAGTCAAAAGATTAAATCTGTCAACTATGATGCTTTGCATTCAAGCCAACATTAGGTGTAAACTTGCCATTTCTTTAAGGAAGAAAACTGTGATGCAAAATCAAAGGAAATAAGGAATCATAATGCAAAGTCAGCATCAACCTAACAGCCTCAACAGGATCTATAGAGGCTCTGAAACTGAACAATAAATGCAACCTTTGGATGAATTTCATTAAAAATAACGATGAGTTAAACTTACGAATACTTTTTTACAAGTATTCACTGGTCTATTTAATCTTCATCCAGTCTCCTACAACATAAGGAGAGCAAAAGCAAGCAGGAATAGTTTAGCTAAGGTGGTCCGTTACTGGAGCTTTGCAAAACATTTTTATTTAGTTGGTGTTGGTTAATTATGTTCATTACAGTATCTCTTAAGTTCCCCAGCTGGCGAGCTAATAATGCATAAAACACCTCAAATCACTGTGTGCTAGAGGAAAGAAAAAAAAAAAAAAGGAGCAAGCATTTGTTCCTTGGCAATATTGGATTGTTTTCAGATGCAGCTGATGTTGTTGGCAACTTTAAGACTCTTGGACTCAGTGACGGGGTCAGAACTGTTAGACTTGCAGGACTGCACAGATTTACCAGAGTTGTTCTATGTACTTCACACTTAGCTACCAAATGAATGTGATTATTAATTGCAAAAAAAATCAATCTTTTCCCCCCCTACATTTGGTTTGCGTAATTAAGAAATGGCTCTTCGACAGCAGTGTTGGTTCTGGTGCTCCCCTGTTGATTTGCTAAAGGGGGATCTCTTTTATCCTCTGACCTCCGAGGGGAATTAGTTGTGTTATTACCAGTGTCAGCTGGAGTGACACGTAGAATTGGCGCTTTCCTCACTATGACCTTGAATTTTATGAAGCACCTCAAGGTTTACAAACAAGGGTAGAGCTGCTAGACGTGGGTTAATTGAAATGATGAAACTCACTAGAGTGTCTACAAATGAGCTTAAAGCCAATTCAATTAGAAGTGCATCTGTTTCCATTTTCAAATTGCTTTTAAGTCAGCTGCCTGGACTCTTCTCGGCCCGTCTGTGTGGGCCTCTCACTGCACAGATTGGCCATTTGGAAGTGCAACGAGTGGGTCGGTGTCAACGCCGTGCGCCAAGTTGGAAGCCTATTAATTGCCTGCTTCTCCCACCACGATCCCTTGGGAATGTGCAGGGGGATGCAGGAGGGCGTTGGGACCCCGGCTGGCTGTGCCAGGTGTGCTACGTGCTGCCCCTCGTGCAGACAGCGAAGAAACTCCCCCAGGCTCCTCACAGCCCTGCAGCCAGTCCTCAGTCCGTGGGCCGTGCTGCCCGCTGCCTGCCCCTGAGCCCGCTGCCGTGGCACCCGCTAAATCGTCATCCCCACGCTGACCATCGGCGCGCTAAGGCCTCCTCTCGGCACTGCGTGGAAAAATAGCAGCAGAGTAACAGTTGCTACGTCATGTGTGAGCCTTCGCCGTCCGCCCAGTATGTGCGGTGGGTGCTTTGTGCAGTATAGATGCCATAGGGAAGAGGCTGCATTTGTGGCTCGCGGAGCTACAGGCAGATTTTGCTTAATGAATAAATAATAGTGGAAGCTGCAGGGGGGCCTGGGTGAATGCATTTGTTCATCCAGTGTTTTCACAATGTCTCAGTCATAAGACAATTGCAATTACCCATACAAAACTCTTATTTGATCATTCAGTTCAGTTTTTCACTGCTGGCTCAAGACTGTTCCCTATAGGATGATTGAAAGTGCCAGCCAGAATATTCCTGCCTTTGTGTCCCTGTGGCTACCTCACGTCACATCTGTGTTCACAGCTCTAGCTCGGTAACCTTGAAGAACTTGCTGTTGATTCAGGTAGTACAGGGATTTTCTTACCTATTGTTGCTGAAATGGATGAGCAGTACTTGAGATTTTACGGAGTAAAAAAAAAAAAAAAAAAAAGATGCTAAAGGAGGCTTTGAGAATTAACATAACATCACACAGGAAACAGGCTGAGCAGACTTGAGGAAAGGAGGAGGGATTTCTGCAGGGAAGGTGTCTCCAGGGGAGATGGTGACATCTCACCAAAAACGCTGGTAGCAGGTTCTGCAGAGGAGGGGAAAAAGGGATGGGACAGATGAGCGAGCTGTGTGAGGAGGACACAAATAAAACCAGATGAATAAACACAGGCTTGAGTTAGTGTCTCCAGGATGAGTGGAAATAAGTAATACATTTTTACTGTTTTATTTATTCCATTTGTTGCTATTCTTGTTGTGTTAAATAGTATTTCTCTGCTTTTCACTAGTTAATGTATTTTGTTGTTGTTTCTTCTGGCCTGAGTGTAAGACTCTTAATTAATATCTGGTTTTAATAACATATCTACCTTGTTATTCATTTTTCTTTATTATGCACCATTGCCTATCAAACATTATGAGTTTTGTAGGAATGCCAGTACTAGGATTATTGTGGATATCCAAACTGGACTCTTTCCACCCACTGGCTGACACTGACAAACATTGCTTGGCTCCTGCAGAGAAAAACAGAAAAATCCTGTTCTCACAGGCAGAGCAAGGATTGGGAACCAGCCGAGTACAACATTATTTACTAGATTTGCCTAATATCCATAAAGACATTATACATCTGAGCAGAGATGATTGGTCACATAAAGATTTTTGCAGGAAATTTTTTACTGAATAAAATCTTTGATCGTGGCGTTCTTGGCAGGGGATTAACCTCAAGAGGTTAATGGAGCAAATAATGGCAGCTTGCAAGAAGAGCTTGCAAGGAAGTTATCTTCCAATTTTGGTTCTGTAGCATTGTTCGGTATAGAGAATTTATTTCTTTTAGATAGTAATGTAATTTGTTGCTCTACTAGCCAGCCATTATTTATTTATAAAAAATATAATTTATAAATGTGGGTGAGGAAACTCAAATGAGAATAAGCTGGCCTCAGCACCACGAAGTCTGCAGAAATTCTGCGGTTTGCTGAGGGATCCCCACAGCACTTTGTTGGGATGAAGTAGAACAACTCTGCAGTTTTGTTTATTATAACTGTTCCTTCCTCTTTCTTTCATTTCTTCCTTATATTTCTTTTTTATTATAGATGTAGGTCTTGCGCTGCCAAAAGGCTTATCCTGTTCTACCTTTGCTGATAAGTTGATAACCCCTCTGTCTAATTTGCTTTGTAACAAGGCGCTTGCTTTGTTTCTGCTGAGAGTTAATTACCTAGGCTGTCACACAGCCCAAGGAAAAATGATATTTCATATGGTGGTGGAACAGAACTCTTTGGAGAACTGCCTGAGAAATGCTTCTCATAAATCTATCATGAGAAAACTTCTTTTACTTATCATAATATATTGCAGATTGCTTTGAGTGGCAACCTAAGCAGCTGGAACAGGATTTTAGTGGGATATTGAAAGCTTCATTTTGGAAAACATGACTCTGTTTTGAAATATGTGTGTATGGGTGCGCACGTGTATAATTTCGTTTAGATAAGAACACAAAAGATGCAAAGGTGAAATATCTCAAGATGTGTAAACACCACTGTAGGGGATTGGGTAGGAAATAACGAGGAGATCTAATTCCAGCGGCCGTAGAGCTGCAGATGAAAAGGCAGCTCAACGCAGAGAAATACGAGGTGGCAAAGGGAAACAGAGCACAGTGTATAGGGTTAGTTATATAACTTCAGGGAAGAGCTACAGCATGCGTTACTGTGGAAAAATTATTGCAGCTGCCAGACTACCGGGTGGCTGCTGTAAAAGAAAAAGTAACCAAATCCTGGCACAAAGCAAAAGAGAAAAAGAGCGTCATGTAACAGAAGGAGGAATCGCTGTTGTTTCTAGCACTTTTTTCAAGCCTCTGCTCACAAAACCAACTTCATTATGTGCTGTATTTGCAGGAGGAGGATAGTTTCCTGGGAGAGAGTGCTGGAGTAAGTCTCAAAGCTTCCCTGAAAACGCCTCCAGCGCAGAGGCCGGGAAGGAGGCAGCGTGCGGCCACGCCGGCCTGGTGCTCGGGGCACGGCCGGTCCTGGGCCCGCGGAGCGGCTGGCCGGGACGCTGCAGAGTTGCAAAGAGCAGCTCTGGGTTGGGGTAACGTCTCGCCGTTGTCTTCCCGAGCTGCTCCGGGCAGTTGTCAGTGCGTTTGGGAAGGAAACTGCTTCTGCCTTTCCTGGCTGCTGGGACCATCACTTTAACAGAGTGTGGGGAAATGCTTCTTAAAAGCCTAACAGCATTAGCTGGTTTGGTGTGCTGTAGGTAGGGAATATACAGGGAGTGTGAGTGGGATGAAAACCAACTAGAAGGAAAGGGCATAAAAATGAGAAATATCAGAAATTCGGTAGGGATGAAATCCAGTTATTCCCATGATCATAATTATCAGAGTTGTCAGAGGGCCTAAGCCTTTTGTAATAACGGCTGATCTTAGCAGCCAGTGACTTTCATGGTCTAACATGAAATCTCTTTTTTGTTTAAATCAAAAGAGTACGTACAGACATGACAACCAGGTAATAGAAACTCAAGGAGAATGAAGGTAGCATAGTAAGTAGGAAGGCACAGGGACTATTGCACAGTGTTGACCGTATCAGGAATCAGCTGCGTGTGCTGGGCACCTCTCCTCTACCCTTCTGCAAGCAGGAAGCTTAAGGGCAAGTGTTGGGCTGTGGAAGATCCCTCTTCCCAACCCTGCTGGGGGGGATGTGCCAGTGTGGAGGGTGTGCCCCAGCCTCCCTGCTGGGTGTTAATCCAGTAGGGTATCGGCCCCTGCAGATCTCTGCTACCCCGATTCCAAGGGAAGGTTTTAGAAAGTTATTTTTGAAACCCATGATAGGCAAAACAGTTGTGAAGCTCTGCAGTGAGAAGCGGGAGTGGAGAGCACAGAGCCTCACCGGCTTCTCCAAGGAGAGCTCCCGTGCAGCCCGCAGTTCGGAGGAGCCCGGAGCGTGGAGCCGCTCGGGCTCCTGCGGGAGGTGAGGGCCCTTGCCGGGCCCTTGCCTGTTCCCTGCTGAGGCTGTCAGCGTGACCTGCCACCGAATTTGTTCTGGACAAGTTCTTGTAGGGACAGTAATTACCACCTAGTGGCTATGACCATTTTCACAGCAGTTACGTTTTGTTAGCGTGTCCTTTGCCTTGGTTTTGTGATGCCCTTTGAAAAGATCGTTGACCTAAACCAATAGGAAATTAGTTTCAGTCTCTGCTGTTCTTTATAAGTAATATCATAATCTGGTGTCAGGAAAGTATTGCAAGTCCACAAGACCTTTTCTCCTTGAAAAAGTATTCTTTGCATGTTGATTATACCCTTTGTGGTGAGACATTAGAGGAAAGAAGCAACTTTGATTAAAGCATCGTTCTTCATTCTTTGCCTTAGGTTACATTGAAGAATCCTGCACGGTGCCGTGTCCGTTCGACTGCAAGTTGAGCGACTGGTCGAGCTGGGCGCCCTGCAGCGCGTCCTGCGGGATGGGAGTGAGCGTCCGCTCACGGTGGCTCAAGGAGAAGCCGTACAGCGGAGGGCGGCCCTGCCCAAAGCTGGACCTCAAGAACCAGGTGAGCTGCCTTGGGTAGGCAGGAGACACCCCGCCGTGCTCGTTGAACCTCCAGGCATAGTCACAAGGCCCTGACGAACCACAGTTATTATTGTATTTTTAATTGCTTCCATATTATTCCAAGAGAAAGTTCTGATTATTACTTGAACATTTCCGTGTCCATTCACATACCTTAGAATTATCTGATTTAAATGTTTTCATTATGTGTTTAAAGACCTGGTGTCCTTTAGATTTTTGTGAGTATTTTAAAAGATACTGTTATATATTACTGTTTGAAATCTTTTGAAGTCTTGACAGCTGTTCAGAGGTACTATTGCATGACTGCCAGAGAGTTTTTCAGTGTATATTATTACAAATGCATGTGCATATGAAATTAACCTATTTCAAATAGAAATTCCCATAACAGAATATAAGGAGTGGAGCACTTTTTTCCAGAAAATATAGAATGTTTTACAAAGAAAGATAGTTTTTACAAATATATAAGCAGAATATAACAAGGACACCTCTTTTCGTTTTTTTTTCCATAAAAAAATCATACCCAAATCCTTCAATACTGTTATCAAATTGTTTGATGCCTCTGTTAGTACCAGGGTCAGACCCTGGCAGGTGCAGTTGGTGGTGTGGCCCATGCAAACTGCTTATAAATTGCACCAGAAACCTGCTCCTCTGAGTGCCATATCCCTTCAGTCCACCGCCCACACTTTGCCTGTTACTTAAATCAGTCCTTCTTACGAGCCATCCTTGCTGTTTTTATTATTGCAGTATAAAATCTCAAACCCATCCTGGCTATGTGTGAGTGTCCCATGGATTATACAAAGCTACGATAAAAGGACATCGATTTCAGGGCATTTATCATCCCAGTACTGCTTAAGTGTCCCTTTTGGAGCGTGATGTTTCTTGATTCATCTGTTGTTTGAATGGTCAAAATTTGAGCTTTAGAGACTGGAGTTAGAACATATTTTCTCGGCAAACTGGGTTTGTAGGATTTAATTGTCTGCTTTAGTCTTCAGCACAAGTGACCTCCGGGACCTCCCTTTGTAGGAAAGGGTTTTGTAGGCAGTCCTAGAACTTCCTGAGCACTGAGAGGAAGGTGCTTGTGTAACAGCAAAATTTGACCTGAAACACTCTGTTTCTTAGATAAGATAGATTTTTTTCTTTCCCAGAGCACTGACAAATAATCCCCCCTCAATGGAGTATAAACATCTGAAAACTCAAATGTCTTGGGATATTTTAAAAAATCTTTATCTCTGCCTGAGACTGTGGTTGCTGAAGAACACTCATTAAATATGCATTGACTAAAATAGCACCAGGCACATATTCCCTCCAACATTAATCGCTCTATATTCAACATTGAAGTGTCTCATTAGAGTAAAATAATCTTTATATGGCTATTCTAAAGAAAAAATCAACACGTACTTAGATAATCCTATATGTATTTCTACAAAACTAACAGTGATTTGCTGTGTTTACTGGTTAATTCTATGCAATAGTTAATGTAGATGAAGTACTGCTTTGTTTTGACTATTCTGTTTGTATCAAAATTAGCTGTTGATAGGACAGCAAATGTCATGCACAGGAACTTCTTATATATATATATAGAGAGAGAGAGAGAGATTATATGTATGTTGAATATATATATGAAATTCTGCTGTAGAATATATATAAAAGGTCTTTGCTGATTGTCATACAGAGGTTGGAGTAATGGCTTGCAGGTGTTTGAGCTGGCAGCCCCAGTTATCTACCTTGCAACTGCTCGGCAATAGTCACGTCCAGGGATGCAGGACCACTTCCAACACCTGATTCTGAAGTTGCTTAATTTTCCTCACCGTTTACTTTTTTCCTTTGAGGAAGTTGTTAAATTCCTTTTATTGCTTATTACTATTCAAAATTCATAGACGGTAGCCCAACTTGGAAGCAGTAGGGACCAAGAAAATATAAAACTGTAGTCGAGAGCATGTTGTCCATAGCTCAGCGCTTTTCCTAATAGATCAGGCAGATCACCGAAGGAGAGAAATGAAATCCCACAGCAAGTCGTATGGCAACAATAAGCTCTTTTGTAATGAAAAGATACTGGGGTTTGTTACCCATAGACACAGCAGACTACTTCTATTAAAAGTAAACTTATTGCTACACAGTGTTGCCTATTCCCACACATATTATATTTGCTAATTTCCAAACCCTTTCACAAGATACTAAAGGAAAGAAATTGTTTAACACTGAAAATTACTTCTTTGTAAGGTTTATCGGTGCGCGGTCCTTGCAAAATGCTGTGGCTTTTATTAATATAAATGTGCTTGGTGCTTTCTGCCTCTTTTCCAGGAACACAAGGCTTGATCTAAAACCTACTGCATTCATTACAGGGCTTCCTATTGTGGATTGTGGGCTTTGGGAGTGACACCTTAGAACTGCAGTAAGGCCTGGTTTGGGGGATTTTTTTTTTAAGGATAGAAGCTATTTATAGCTCTTTTATCACAGAATGGATTACCTTTTTCCAATTTAGATTTGTAGGACTGGGCTGAATCCTGTATACTTCAGAGCTTTTATGACAAGAAGAAAACCTCATGCAAATTTTCTGTGATCGTCTTGCATTGGAATTCACACAGTAACTAGAGGGAACAGGAGCAGGTCATCAAACACGTCCCTTTCCCTGCTGCCCTCCTGCTCCCCACCCCATTTTGCCCACATAGAGGCAAAACCTTGGGATTTGTCCCAGTCAAGGTAATGGGCCCTAGATCCAGTCACCGGAATGCAATGTTTCTGGTTACTCTCACTATATACATATATATGTGTGAGTTTCTTTCTCTTCTTCGGTTCCCTATATGCTTCTGAATCCTGTGTGCAGCTAGGCAGGAGTTTAGTTCTGCACCCGCTGGGCTTCAACTTCCAACACTGGTTTCAAATCCCTGGAGTCCTTGGGCACTGCGAGGTACCAAAGCTGCCTGCCCAGGTGATAGACCGGGTTAGCTGCCCTCCCTGGTGTTGAGCTAAGCCGGACACCTACCAGCATCCACTGCGAGATAGATGGTCGTTTCTTTTCCTCTAGTCTGAGTAGTGTTTAAATCCTTGAGCAAAACTCTCTAGAATTCATTGTATGTTAATGTATTACATCCTAATTCTTCTTTTTCAGTCATTTAATCTGGGTAAAATACACACAGTGCAACACTCACTTTTGTTTGATATCAAACATGACAAAGCTAAATCACTTTAGTGCTAAGATTATTCTTTTGCTGGTTTTTGTGTCATATTGTGTTTTATGTAGTTGATAAAGACATAACTTAGAATCAAAAATAATCTTCTAGGATCCAGTAGATTTAGCTTATTATTCCCATATTATTTCTCTAATATTGTATAACTCAGTCTTGTTTTAACTTGGGTCTTTTTATAACTTAGTTACTTTGGAGAACTGCCCATTTTTCCACTCATTATAATTAGACCTTGCATCACTTTGTGTCTTTTTCTCATTAAGTCAAATAATCTTTTAACTCTTTTTTGAAAGGTGTTCGCTAAGTTCTTAAGTTCTACCCTTTGTACCTAAATTTAAGTGAAATCTCTGAAAGGTGTTCAAAAAAAAGAAATATAAAACATTTTGCAGCAATTCTGTCTTACTGCTTCCTTTCATTTGCAGGGCCTTGCCAATAGGGGTACTTTAATATGGTTGCTGCTTCAGAGAGAGAGGCAAATTACCCAAGCAAAACCATTTATTTGACCAATATAAATAATTTGAATCACATAAACTGTATCATAAAAGACTCTCTTCCTAGAAGTAGCTTAATCAGTGCCTTGCATTTTGCTTGTGTATTCAGGACAGAACTTTTTAGCATAAATTTAATTCTATGCTGGGATAATAACCTGTCCTCTTACCGCACTATATTCCATGGAGGAAGTGGGCTGAGTTGAGGGATCCCTTTCCATATGGGCTGCTGTGCCTTAAAGCCCCCCCTTCCCATGCCCGAATGCCTCCTGCCCGCTGGGCTCGTGCCGCCCGGGTGCAAGGAGTGAACTCTGCCGTGATCCAGTTAGTCCCTCCTCTCACTGCGGTGCGAGTGGGAAACGTGGAGCCGTGCCAGCTCTTCAGGGCTGCTTTTCCCTTGTAGGAGCAGTTTGCATAGGTGGTTTGCACATGATATTCTAATACAGTCATTTGATTTGATACACCGGTATTAGCCTTTACCTTCCTTTGTATTATTTCTCCATGAAAGGTGAATTACATTATTTTGAGGGGGAAGTAACAGTATTTTAAGCTCGATTCCATGCAATATGTTGAAATACTTTTGTCTTGTACCTCTGCGTGAAAATTGTTCCAGAGTTAGCACTAACTACCTTTTTTTTTCCCACCTCTATTAAAGGAAACGGGCGCTGTAAGTGGAGGCTGAGTAGTGCTTGTGTAGGGGTGGGATTGCCCCTGAGCAGCCGATTGGATTTCGGGGCCAGCTGGCAGATGTTCGGGGCTGTGCGGTGCATGTTAAGAGAGGGGTAGCATTTACATTTTTCTCTTTTTGCTCTTACTTAAATGCACTTACACAGCATGCAGCTGCTAAGCTATTTAATAGGTAGTTCTACATGATGAAAGGTTAAATATGAGTTATAGGGTTTTATTATGTGAATATTCTTTTATAGGTTTTTAGGATTACTACAAGAAAATGCGTCTTATTTTAAAGACCCATGAATTCCAAGGATTGTCTATTTATTGATTGCTCTAATATATATTCTTGTCAAGCTTTTTCCTCCTTCTCCTCCCTTCCCTTCTGTCTCTGACCCAGTCTTGATAAAGGACAAATATCACAGCAAATAGTTTATTCCCTTCATATACACAGTATATTTTTAAGCACATATTTTTTAAAGACTTGAGAGTATTTCTAAAGGCAGGCAGAGCAGGAAAAAATCCAAGCTATTGGAAATTTAGACTTACTGCATCCTTTAAAATAAACATCTTATTGTTAATGGCATTTTTAGATGTTCACTCTAAAAATGACAGCTCATATCAAAATATAAGAAATAAAGAAGAAAGACCCTTTCCGGAAATCTCATACAACATTGGAGAAAAAAAAAAAAAAAAAGCAGTGGAGGAGAGAACCGTTACAAAGCAGATCTCTGGGAAGCAAGCGTGAAGATGTATAAATTTCGGGTAATCTTTTCATAGAAAACGACTGGTTTAGTTCTACTTGTGCTGCAGAGAAAACATTTTTTTTTTTTGATGAGCACTGAATGTGTCAAATTTCATTTCAAAAGTGAAAAATCAGACAAAATTATAGGCTTTGAAAACTTACGGGTAGAATGTAAAAGATTGAATGGACTTGAATACTAATGTTAATTGTAGAAACTGCCATCTTCTGCCAAATAAACCTGGGCTTGGGCTAGGTGTCAGGAGGAAGGGTGCAGGTTATTTTTCTTTTTCCAAGTAGTTATGTGAGGAAAGGTCTGCTCGGAAAAAGCCTTTTACTAAGATGTTTCCTGGGCACTTTAATTACTCAAAAATAGATTAGATAAATAGCACAGTACAGTGTAGACTTATTCACATTCAGGGGCAGCTTCACAAGGCAGTTCTTGGCTCACATCTCACAGGTCTTATTCTATGATCTCCAATACCGTGGCACCGGAGAGAGCTCTGCCTAAAGCAGGGCAATATCACGGGTTTTATCACAAAACGCTGCACTGAAACTTCTTTTTATTTAGGTAGGTAAGTGCCCTCAGAAAGAGCAATAATTTCATACCCAATAAAGTTTCTGGAGAAGCAACAGCTCACTGCTACATTTCTCTCATTTTCTTTCCTTGATCTTATATTCCAGTCCATACCTGCTGAGGAAGAAATATCTGCAAGCACTTTCATTTATCTGCCTGTCTCCTATCTGACTAGAAAATTACTAAGATAGTATTTATTCTCCTAATTTTGAGTGTATCTGGCTATAAGACGATTTATTTGCTTGCTCAGTGATGCTCTTCCTTTGCACAAACACGTATTTTACAGACACACAAGCACATACGTACATGCGTATGTGTGAATGTCAAATGTCTTAGAAGCCATTGGGTGGTTCTGCTAGAAGTGGGAGCCCCAGGTCTTGAGTAGCTGTTGGTAAATTAGACTCACATCCAGTTCCTGGGTGTCTTTGCATGTAGATCCTTTCCCTTTCAATATTAGAAGCCATTTTTCAAGAGCATCATTAACAATGTATTAGTTATAAATAGTTCCTGATCAAATCACTTCCTTTTATAAACTTGCTTTCACCAGTTGGAAATGTCAGTAATTTATTTTTGAGCCTAGTCTTGTTGTGGTTTACCAGTAACATCAACTCTGAGATCCCTCTGGACGGCGAGCAAGGATGTGGTTCACCTCCGTGTTCCTCTGGCTCTCACTGCTGACATTTCACTTCTGGAAACAAGGGTCCCATCCTTACTGTCAGCTTCACCTTCAGAATCTCTGTGTTCCTCCCACTCAAAATGAGAACTGCAATTCAGAGCATATTTGCCCTCTGATTTTAGCACACTTTTACAATATCATAGAAATGATGTGTGGTTTGCCTGCTAAATTAATGTGGGGCAATTTTAAGCCTCAAAATAGTGATTAAAAAAATCTAGTTTTCTTAACATTTCCTTGATATGGCTGAAAGTTTTGATACCAAACAGTAATTTAATACCAAGTACAAACAAAATTTTAGAAAATGAAATGTGCAAGGGTACCAAAGCCGAGTCTGTATTTTGGGATTACTCTCCCATGTCCCTAAAGAAAATGTTTGAAAGGTCTCCAGAAAGAAGCGTGCAATACTTCACTTTCCAGATAGAAAGGCACAGCCATATCCTGTGAATCTGAATTGTGCACAGTAGTTCCCAGCATTCGTTAATGCCGTGTTTCAGCCTCATTAGCCATCCACACCTGATTTTTATTTCTCCTGCAAGTTTTCTATTGAGTACAAATATTATGTAGACATACTTTAACAATGACCACTTATGAAAAGCTCCATGCCTGCCAACCCTGAAGAGTGCAGTAACGTCTGGGGAAGTATTTGTACTTTGCTTTGTGTTCTGCATAGCCCTTCCACACCTCCCGGCAGCAGTAACGCGTATTAGCATGTGGCGAGAGGCTGTTTTCTGTGATGGTGGGAATGCACTTGCACTCAGAGACGTTAAATACACCGTGCCAATCCACTGCCAGGAATTACTGTGAAAAATTCTGCATTAAAATCCACAAAAATTAACAGCCTTGTCCTTTACTGGCTAACCTACATTTTTCTACCTCCTAAAGTCCATAGCGAGCTCTTAATAAAACACGTTTTCAGACCGAATTTCTTGCTGTATGAGAAACTGATACATTTAAATCTCTCTTGAGTTGAAAAGTCTTGGTAATCTTTTCTGATTCAAATATGGGGTTCCTGGTTTTGTTGCTGAAGAATAGAATTAACATTTGAATGGTTTCATACTTGGAAAAAATCATAGTGGGAGATGGGAGGTATACCCAGAGTGCTTGGTCCTATTTATTGCTGTGCAGCAGAAATGGAATTAAATTGGAAATGGGCTGTAGCGGGTCGGGCACCCAGTGGACAGAGTATTAGCACTTCACCTTAGGAGCTGCAGATAGATTGGCTCAGGTGATGGTGGTGTTTGAAGGGGAAAAGTTTGGCGTGTGCTGGATCTCGTGCGGACGGGATGTCGCGCTGGAAGAATCATCCATCAGCGTGACAGCGGCTGCGCCAGGCCGAGCTCGGCCTCGGTGCAGGAGCAGGAGGCCTCCAAGGATGGATGCCTTAGCTCTGCCGTGGCTGCAGCTTCAATCAGGGGCTTCTTCCCCTCTTTCCCTCTTTCTGAAAGTTTTCCATTTCTTCTCCGTGAAGTTTCAGTAGGGTAAATTTCTTCTAGACTTGGCAATCACAATCGTTATGGAAGGGAAATACTGCCTAACAGCTTAAAAAAATAGGTTCTGGTTTAGTTTGAACAAACCAAGAATATTAAAAATCAGAACACTGACTTCATCTTTTCAGATGGTAAGATGTGCAAAATGCAGCTACTTGGCTCTTCATACATCTTGTCACACGTAACTCAGTCTTGGGAAACAGAGAATTAAACAGAGAGCTATCAGGTTTCCCGCTTGTGGCAAGCTAGGGAAGATTTTAGCATGTTTTCCTCTCCTTCACTCTCTTTTATTATTTCTGTGTGTACAGAATTACTTTCCAAAATATTATTGTGATGGTTATATAGCGGTGTTTGCTCTGAGAGAAGACGTGAATGTGGAAATTTAATCTGAAATAGATTCTAAGTCAAGTAATAAAATTAATTACAGTAATTTGCAGCGACCTGGGACCTGCCAAGTAACGATTTCAGGGCTTTTTGAAGCCTGAACACAACAAGGTATTGGCAAGGTACTAAACAAGGAGCAAGTTAAGGTGCTTGGGCTCCAGATCTGCTTTCCGGAGCCCACACGTGCAGCCAAGGCTCCATCCTGAGCCGTGTGGGACACTGGCTTGCCTGGTAAATAAGATTTTGATCGCTTTTTCGTTTCTCTGTTGGAGAGCAATGTCTTTGGGAAGGAAGATGTAGCATTTTCTCCTATTCAGCAGCCTGCGTGCATGCTTGCTTGAAAGTCTCCTAAATTCAGGTGGATGGTTTTATTCCTAGAGGAGCCCTTTCTTAAAGATGGTCCGACTCGTCTGCTTGCTTTGGATGCATCCAGGGCATTCAGAGCAGGGAGTGCAGTGCCAAGCGTATGATTTTGCAGTTCCTGCCTCTCCTTTATTAAGGGGTGATAATTTGTAATGAAGCTGTAGTGCCAACAGGGAGAGCGGACGTGAAGATGCATGGGACGTTCTTTCATCTGTCAAGGCTCCTGGGTAACGCTCAGACACTTCTTGCATTATGGTCCTTAAAATAACCCAGGTCTTGCCTTTTTTAAGTATTTAATCTTGCTGTGTTGTTCCACGTACAGCAGTTATCATTGATTAATACTTAACAAGTGTTAATATTTTTTCTGGTGCAGACATTTCTGGTGGCCATTTCCCAGAAATTACAGCGGTATCGTTTGCTCTGTTTGCTTTGTTTTATGCAGTAGAGCTGATTGATAGATTCAGGAATGGATTTTATTTCCTTTTTATGTTGTTTAATTGGTTTCCTCCTCCAAGACAGCAGAATAGAAGTGAAAATGACCTTCTGGGCTGCTCTTGATATCCCAGCACGTGACTGCACGCGGCGCTGGGCTTCGCGACCGGCCGAATGGGCGAGCTGAAGGCTTCAATCTTGCATCTCCCTTAGGTGACAGCCTCGGGATCAGCAGCGTTACCAGATTGCTAGCTGGAACGTAAACCGCTTCGTGATTTTGGAAATCAAGGCCCAATTACAGCTATCAGAGTGACTGTCACATCTAACACCCTTGTCAGGGAGGTGCCTCGTATGCAGAGGCTGTTTTCCAGAGGTTGAAATTCATTCTAGTCACATACAGGTGGGTTTGGGGAAAAAAAAGAGGAAATTAAGTCTATCTCCAGCATACAGCTGTGTAGGGCTCTCCCTGTCTCCTGAAATGTCTGTTTTAGCAGACAAACCAAGACAGCAATTACAAATAACTCTCTCTGGGAGAGCATGATAGAGAGTAAGGAGGGTAGGGGGCTCACCTTATTAATAGTCCCAGCAAAGGATTTTATTCTTTCCTCTTGTTCTTGAATTTTCATTGAAAAAAAATTAGGAAAGAAAGAAGAAAAGTGCTTGTCTACTAAAAAAAAACAGAGGGAGGGCAAAAAGAGGCATTTGAGAAAGATGCAGAGGGCAGCAAAGGAGGCGTCCCCGTGCCACGCGTGACCTCCCCATGGGCAGGAAGCCTCTGGGGCCTCTGATGTTAACGTGAGGCCCTTCAGTCTAGGGCTGCATGTGCAGATGTGGCTAATCCTCCCTTATTTACGTAGAGATCCTCACAGGTCACCGATATCCATCTGTGTGTTATAAATGTGTGTGTTGTTGGCCATGGCCACCAGCAGAAAGGCGAGAGACAAGGGGATTTCTCTGTATTTATAGAAGGCGACTGGGTAGATTTCTCTTCTGGAATGAGAGGTATATTCTGCCTTGTCGAATTTTATTTACTGCTTTTCACTTGAGGAGTGCATAAATCAGCAGCCCAGTAGTCAGCTGTGATTTATAGGCTAATTAAAACTTATCAGGGCTTCTAATCCTTATATAATTCATGTTATTTTTGAGTCAGCTGTTTCCCATGCTGTAATGTAGCCTGGGAACATGTGCCGTTTTATGAAGGCAGCACTGGAGAATCCTTGTGTTTTCTACCAGCCTCTCAGATATTCAACCTTCCCCCTGGGATACAAGAAAGGTGCAATGTATTTTCAATGTTTCACATCCTTTTTACCAAAAAACCTGTGAACTTTCCAGCTGTCAGAATGATCTCTCTTTAAACTATAAAAAAAAAAATACCCTACCAAGTATATAAAGCCAGTATTTAAATTCAGAACAAGTGGTAATTGCATGTCTTTGCACCTAGTAAGTATAGCTAGCATTTGTTATAGATTTATGGCACATGTAGTCTATGTGCTGATCAGAATTATGGATTAGTTCCAAAAGGGAGGAGAACCGTTTTGCAGGCTCACAGCAGACAGATGCATGGAGTTGCATGGAGAGCAGAGATGCATTTTAGTAAAATTTGAAGAGTTTTAGCCAGATTGCTTTGAGTTGTGCAGCTAGGAGTAGTAACCTGATTGGATTTTCAGGTGTTTTTCTCCCTATACTTCAAATATTCCCTGCTATTATTTGAAAATTTATGTACCACTTTCAAGAGCGAAGTTTTGATCTTTTTGTGGCATCTTTGGAGTCTGATATCTCTGCTATGGATTCCAGGTGAAAAGATTGGGTGTCAATTTTGATTCTGTTGATGGCAGAAGTTTTTGCCAACGGTTTCAGCAGGAACAGCAGTTCCGATAGCCGTGAGTCAGGTGCCCTCTATCGGCTTCTTAAACTCGAGTGCGACTGCAGTCCTGGGCCTTGCTCCTGCCGGGGGTGTTGGGGAACCTGAACCATTCCTAGGATGAAAATTTACTTCTGAACGTTATGGAATCCTTGCTTTTTAAAGATAAATTTGGGAATCATTAGTAAGAACTTTGAAGTTCTTTTCTTTGCTTGATAAAAATAGAATTATGCTTCTACAAAAGCACACAGAAAATGTCCCATGTCGTCTTTTACATAAAATCTGTAGATGTCTTCCAAGTAATTGGGAAGATTTTTTCCATGGTATTCTGCAGAGGTTGGACAGTTAGTTATTATTAGTTACTTGTAACTTTGAGAATTAGAATACTAAACCTGATAAAAGTGACTTAGTATCCGTCAGCTCTCCTGATCAACCTACAGTCAACAGTTTATTCTGTCATGTTAAGTATAGGTGTCCTTTATTGTTTCCTAGGTTACATTTAAATCATGGCTTTGTTAAATAAAGATGAGAATTTTTCCTTTTTTTGATTAAGTGACATGTGGTTCAAGAACTTTCTAATTAACTAGCAGACATAAGTGTATTTTCATTAATGTTCTGGAGAGCCTGATTAGAAAGAGTAATGTTGAAAACCAGTTGGGTTTAGTGGTCTCTTAAAACTCTGGAAAGTAGAAATTAAAGAAAGTAATGAAAAGTAATGGAAAAAAAATAAAAACCAGAGTGCTTCCTCAAAAATGTTTTTTTTTATATGTGCCTTTAACTGGTGAAAATAATTATTTTATGTTTGTGAGTGCTCTTGTGTAGATGTGCAGTCCACGGAATTCGGGGTTTTTGGCTTCCCTAGTTCCAGGGGGAGCGTGGGGCACCCTGCGAGTGAAGGAGAGCGCTGGGCACGCGCAGAGCCCCGCACTCCTGGGCCCGAGGTTCCAAACACTGCAGCTCTTAAAGGAAGCAGCCCAATTTCCATGAGGCTGCAATTGGTTTTCCTGGACATGCCTCGTGAGCAGTAATTCTGGCAATAAGGCCCTCTATAAGTATACAAATTTTCAATTTCTTTAAAACAAATCCAATCTGGTCCTTTACTTTAAATTCAGTCTATTCATAAGAGGCCATCTGGAACATATGTTTGTAAATGCAAACCATTCTCACAGCTAAGTAGTGTTGTCTTTGCTGCTATCAATCCAGTTATTAATGAATTACTTCACTGCAACTGGGGATCCAGATCTGGCTCAAAATGTGGATGTCCAGTGTTTATCCATGTCATCTATGAGGTGCTCCATAAGATAAATCCTTGCTTTAAAAACAAATTTTAAATCCAAATTTGGGTACAAATCTGTGTCTGTAAGCCAGGCACAGTGGATATTAATTCTTGTTGCAGTAACATGTATTCCTGATAACTCTGTGGTCACTGGAAAGCAGCACTTTCGATGCTATTTGCTAGTTAAAGGCTGGTTTGCAGCATGTACTCTTGGCACTTTTACCAAAGCTGGGGCCTTGCTGCCGCTGGCTCCAGGGCAGAGGATTTTGTTCCCGAGCAGTCACGGGAAGGGCGGCCCAAGGCTGCGGTCGCAGGGACATCGATGGCTTTTCTTTCATGCTGCTCTCTCCCGCCTAATAGAGGGTTGTAAAGTTGGGTAGTAAATGAACACGATTTATATTTGTTGGGACACAAACATCAGTAAGTGAGTACTTGAGCAACTAGAGGAGCAATAGATATTCATTAGAAAAATCCATCAGAGAAATCAATTATACTCGGAGTTTGTCTTGTTGAGAGAAGGCGAGCGCTCTGGCCGTGCAGAGCAGATATTACTGCCGTAATCAGCAGGTGGGCAGACAAAATGGGCTTTATGGATAGTCTCACAGGTGAGTAAAATGGAGAGATTAATTTTCTCTCCCTCGTGTTCCCCCAGCAACCATTGACAAAACAGGTATTTTGTGAGGATGAAGTAGGGAGGATTGTTTTCTGTGGTATCACAGCACATGCACACGCATCAGTCCCCCAAAAAATTGATGATTAAACTCAAATAGTTGAAACATTTACATATAAAAGAGATTTTTTTAATATATATATTCCTTTCAGGTCATTTTGTGATAAATGACTCATAGATTTTCATCAGCATTCTCATATCTTCATTTCTGCATAATAAGTGTACTTGCTCCAGAGTTGTATGCAAACGGCAGCATTTTCCGTGTAGTTACATCTCACATAGGAAATTGTAAATAAATACAAGTTGTATTTAGGTCATAACTGCATGCTAACCTCATAAATTAGTCCTGCCTATAGAAAGAATAAATATATTTTTAAACTAATTTCCTTATTTTCACCACATCTTAGTACTGCAGCATGCCATGGTGTGGTTTTTAGGAAGGGAAGACAACACAAACATTTTTTAAGTCCTTTTTGAGTCCTAAAATGCTTATTTTTGAAAGGAGACAGAAAAAAAGTTATTTTTATACAGATTGTGTTTATTCAGTTTGTCATAATTTTTCAAAAAAAAAAAAGGAGAAAATCTTTTCTAGCAGGTCACACTGCCTGTTAGGCTACACAGAGGCCTTACAGGCTCTTTTGAATATACATAACAGGGAAATAAATGAGCGGTGCAAATCAGCGTTGCTGTTTATAATTTGCGTGGCGCAGAGGAGCGCAGTCCCTGCACGGTGCTCTTGGCGTGCGCTGCTCACTGGGGCTCTGTACCTGCCTTCTCCGCACCAGAATCAAAATTCATTCTTTATCGAATGAAAACAAGAATAGTCGGAGCCTGATCGGCGCATTGATTTTTCTGATTGCCCTATGTTTAAAACCAAGGTTGCAAATCTTTTCTAGCAGCTGCGTGGTTTTTCTTTTCAGAAGGCAGTGTTAGTTTACACAGTATTTGACCTTTTACTTCGTATGCAGTGAAGGTGAGACCCTGGATCCACATCATACTTAAAGCAAATACAGAGGCAACTCTATAGAATTAGCACATATACCCAAGTCCTCGTATTTTTGCTGGCTTGTGATCTGCTTCACAGGCTGCGTAATAGATGGGGCTTGACTCTATAAACTGAAAGTCAGTTTTTTGGCTCTAATAGATGTTGATCACTGGAGTTTGAGGAGGAGGGAGTGAGCAGCTTTCCCCAAAATTGCCCAGTAGGATTTGCAGCATTTTACTGCCGCATGTGTTAAATGATGAAGAGAGAATAATTGTTTTCCTAAAAAGGTTTTGTCTGTCATGAGAGGAAAGGACAGAAGCTCCTTGCATGCACTGAAGCCACAAATGTTCCATGGTCCCTCCTAAGCTTCCCAGTAACTTTTATGGGAATGGGAACGGGAACGGACATTTTTGGTGTTATTTCCTCAGTTCTATAAGCAACACTGGCCAGAAAAGTATTAGTAGTTTTGAGCTAGAAGCTGTAACTAAAATATGGTGTTTCTCAGTAAATACTTCCAGGCAAAGATCAGATTTTCAGTGGTCCTGGAATTAATTTGCATTTAATTCCAGATTTCCTCAAGATAATTGTCAGTTTGGTTCACTCATCTAATTGCAGACTTGCAAGAAAATTAATGTATGATCACCCAGGGGAAGGAGTTAAGTGCAGCAGGTTATATTAAAATATTTCATCAAGGTATTCCAGTTTCACGTGGAAAAGCTTTGGGTACTTTCAGAGGACACAGAACTGTGATCTGGGGCATAGTCCACAGAAAGCGTCTACTGTGTTAACTCAGTACAGTTAAAAATATATTAAATTCTACCTTGACATTTGGCAGATTGTCTGCATTATTTCAATGAAAAAGCTGTTCCATCCTCTCTTGTTTAGAAAGCTCTTAATTCCAGCCTCGGCGAGTGAGTAGGTTTTTCTGTCTCGTTTTTGCTGAGGTTTCCATTAGTGCCAAAAGCTTTGCTGCCTGCTGGTTTGCAGACTTTGTAGGGAGCAAACAGCTCTGTCCTCTAGTGCTGGCAGGGCTGTCCCTCACTCAGCAAATGGCCTTTTAGCCTCTCCTGGTGAGACAGGGTCTTGGCTCTTGCAGCCTTCCCGTGAACGTTGTCTGCTTTCCTCTCCGTTTTCAATAGCGGCCATATCCGTACCCAGTCCGTCAGGAAGTCCATCACCGGGCTTGGTGAAACGAGGATAACCTGGTGCCATCCTCTGTGGAAGTGCCAACTCCTGTCACCTTCTGCTGGGGCTCCCCCACTCTGTGACCTGTGTTCTGTCTTGGAGGGCTGCAACCCCCTACTACCCCTCCAGTCTACCAGTTTCCAGTTCTTTCTTCTTCCCTGCTTGCTCCTCTCTGTGTAAATCATAGAATCATAGAATGCCTAAGGTTGGAAGGGACCTCTAGAGGTCATCTAGTCCAACCCCCCTGCACAGGCAG